>JAQOTM010000504.1:49385-91623 GCA_029168755.2 Tillandsia fasciculata | reverse complement strand
ATTATCCACACGAGATACCCCCCCTATTATCCACAAACGGTGCAAGATATTTTGCACGGATTTCGATGCACGACTAATCACCGCATCACTAAAATCCGTTCCGCGGGGTTCCCGACATCGGATTTCCGATCCGATCGCATCGTCGGTCTCCATTTTTCGCGCTCTTCCGCAGAAAAAATACAAGTGCCACACTCACCGACCGACTAACCAAAAATAATATTCTCGGGATACTAAAAGAACACTAAAATAGAAGGAGGGTTAAATATATCACAAAATACCGTGTCATTACAAGCGGCCCTGAACTACCTAACAGCCCATAGGGTTCTCGACTGCAAGGCATAGGGTGGAGGCTATTTATTCCTTGCATGGCCCTTAACGGGCCCCGAGTACACAAGGTTCTCCTATGCTTCGAAGCCCGCCCGCGTACATCGGCCGGGGAAGGCTTCGCCTAATACTTAAGGATTCTAGAGAGAGAGGGAGAGAAAGAGAGAGGAGTCTAACTGGGGTAGCAGGCTAGGGTGTAACCGGTGCTCCTTATCTAGGAGGGAAAGAAATACAAAAGTTACCTGCCGTTACTAGGTCTGGGACGCCGCGTCCTCTACTGTAGTATCCCGAGGAGCCCGTCCACAGCCCTTGGGCCAGCGTCGTACGACGTGCTGGGGAAGGGACTTGACGTTTGAGGGGTCTGCGGATTGCTGGTCGCCGGGCAAATCCTTTGGCTGAACGGGGGCCGCAGCACTCTCTGGTCCTTTCTGCTGTGGTGGCGCGGCGGCGGCGGCAGGGGTGGTCCTCTGAGGGCAGAGGGCACGAGAGTGGTCCGGCAAGCCGCATTGATTGCAGTAATGGTACCTCCACGTACATTCCGCCACCGGGTGAGCACCCTCGCAGATTACGCACAGTCCCTGAGGTGGTTTCGCGCTCCTCGCTGGTGTCGGTTCGTCCTTCCGTGCTTTCTCCTGACGTCCTCCTCCTCGGCCCTCTTGGGCGGGGTCCCCTTGCGGGACGGGTGAAGCAGTCCTCTCCGTCTCCTCCGGTCGCGGTGCCGGAGGCCTGGTGGTGCCCGGTTTCCGTGGGCACTCGTAGCGTGCGTGGCCTGGCCTGCCGCATCGGTAGCAGTGGCCGTGTCTCCATGGACAATCAGTCACCTGATGCGCCCCACTGCATATGGGACACGGCTTCCTCTGCGGTTTGGGTTCTCCTCTCATCGCCTTTCCAAAGTTCCCCTCTGTCCTCGGGCGTTTGAGTGCCAGGCCCTGCTGGAAGGGGTCCTCCGCCGGACTGGGATAGGGGTAACTCTGCCGAGCGCGTGTCTCGGCCAGTTCTTGCTCTGCCCGCAGGGCCATCATAACCGCTTTCTTTGAACGTGGGGAACCCTGCCGGTGGCATTCCCCGATAGGCGTCGTCCCTGGCGTCTCGCTAGGTGCGGTCGACACCCTCGAAATCTTGAGTCAGCAGGCATAGGCGCTCAGTGAGGGTTAGCAATTGCCCTGCTATGTCGCGTAGCTGGTTGCGGAGTAAACGGTTGGCTGCGGCTGTGGGATCCATCCTGTCCATTGAGAATTAGTTAGCGCTCGGTGGCCGAATCCTGGCCGTTGTCTGCTGTAATCAAAGAAACCACGTCAATCCTATGGTTATAACCCTAGCACCCTGTCTTATGATTACACTATATTACGTTCCCTTTTTTTCCCCGTACTCTCACGTACTACCGCACCTATACCTTGGTTATCTCATGTCCAATTTGCTTGTGGCACCTTACACTGTGGATGTGGATCACGTCTACTATGGTTATGGTTGTTTCTCTCTGATACCATTTAATCTGTCACGCCCCCGGGGGTTTTTGAGTCAATCAAAGCGAAAATTGCGTGTATATTTTTTTTTCTTAATATGGTAACATAAACCTCATCCCCGGTGCGTGCCAGACCGCCACATACACAAATTCTCTCCGCCAACGGACAGAGTCTCCTTTGTATATGCACGGCGTCTCATTTACAATATGCATTTCATTTACATCATCATCCATCAACCATCAACCATACAGTAGACATACATCACCAATCAAAGTACATTAATTTAACTAATGTTTTAAAAGACCGGTGTCCACTCGACACCTTATTTTTTTTAAGCAAGTTATTAAAGCGGCGTCAACGTTTGGAAAGGATAAAACCAGCGGTTGCAAAACCCGTGCCCACACGGCACTTCGTTTTGAGAAAACCTTTTCGAAAACATTTGGACTTTCATGAAAACGTGCCGCGTATGAAGACATCACTAAAAGCATCCAAAACGTAAAAGTACATCTCATCCACAGAGCTAACTAATACATGTCCACAACTAAAGTAATCCACAAGCAAATTAACTATTTAAAGCATAAAGGAAATGAGATAGAAACCAAGTATCCTGACTACGGTCCTCGCGACGCAGTCTCACCGCCGTCCCGGCTAACGCACCTAGTAACACCTGTCACGGAGTGGGTAAAGTCAGTGACAAACAAAGTAGATGTCTAAATAACAACAAGGAAGGAAGAACAAACCGATTACACCGAAACCTTTCGCTAAAACCCTGTACATAATTAAGCTGGGCACCAACCCCAGATTTATCAATTAAGTTGGGCACCAACCCCAGAGTACCTGTCGGAGAGACTAAAGTCTCCCCTCGTGCGCAATCACCTTTTTGATGCTTTTAACCTCTTCACGGTGCTGGTGTGCTATTTTCAGCTGGCGCGAAGAGGTCCTCACGGCTCCCACTCCTTTGTGAGGCACACGGGTCAAAAAGACCACTCTTCCGGAAAAGTACACCCATGCGGAGGCCAATCCGCCTGTGTACGTGCAGCATCCGAAACCGGATTTGCCGAGATCGGCGTGTAGTGAGCACCGCGACCGCAGCCGCTTCAGTTGTTAGATAAAATACATTTATGCGAAAGGTTAAACTGTCCATCTACTTTGTTAGGCAAATTGAGAGCATTTTAATGATGATAGATACACTTACTGCACTTGTTGCACTTATAGCAACCGTACCTACCTTGTTGAAGAGAAATCGGAACACCTGAATCCTTCGCGCACTCCCGCTGCGCACCTGGACCTAAAGAAAGTCCGCAAGGATAACTATAGTCAAAAACGTGTACTAACCTCCCAAAACGAAAGACCCAACTTACTCTTTTTCACGGAAAAGTCCAACACCGTCCGGGTTGCCGAAAACCGGAACCCCGCGCCGCCGTCGCCGCCCGCCGGAGCCCCGCGCGGCTCGGAACCGCGCGGCGTGTCTCCGCGGGCGGCGCCCACGCGGCGCGGCGCCTCGCGCGGCGCCCGCGCGGGTGCTGCCCGTGCGGCGCCGCGCGGCGCCCGTGCGGCAGCCGCGCGTCGCCCGTGCGGCGCCCGCGCGGGTGTGGCCCCGCGCGGCGCCCGTGCGGTGCCCGCGCGGCGCCCCGCGCGGGTGCGGGCCCGAGCGGCGACCGCGCGGGGGTTGCCCGCACGGCGCCCGCGCGGGTGCCCCGCGCGGCGCCCGCGCGGTTGCGGGCCCGCGCGGGTGCCGCCCGCGCGCTGCCCGCGCGGTTGCGGGCCCGCGCAGGTGCCGCCCGCGCGGCTGCCGCGCGGCGCCCGCGGCGGTACGGCCCGCGCGGTACCCGCGCGGTTCCGTCGCCGCTTGCGGCGGCGACCGGCCGTCCGCGGCACTCCCCCGCGCGATGCCCTAGCGGCACCGCGCGTCTCCGCCGTCCGTTCCGCGCCCTAACATGACGACGATGACGGCGACGGTGACGGAGACGACGGAGAAGACCAAAAACCCCAACAAAAGAACGACGGAAAAATCCCAAAAAATTTATAAAAATTATATTACTAACCGAAGATCGACGGGGAGGTCGCCCGGTCGCGTTCTTGCCTTCGGTTCGATGTCCGGGAAGATCGGGCTCTTTCTCTTTCTCCTTTTCCTTTCTTCCGGCTAGGGTTCCGTCTTTTCTCTTTTCTCTTTCTTTCTCTCCTCACCGGCTAGGGTTTTTATTTTTCCTTTTCTTTCCCTCCGATAAACGGGATCACTTATATAATCCCTATTATTTGATTATTTCCTTAATTCGTACGTACGCAGAAAGGAAACCCACAAATATCCAGTTTTTATTTCATAAAATTAAATATCTGATTTACGAGATAAAATCCCCACCTTTTAAATCCTGGTCACCGATTATTTAATCCCCTTAATTAAATAATCATGGGAAATAAATTCCCAATTTTATTTATCGTCACCGATTAATTAATTTCTTAATTAATTAATTACCCAGATTATCCAAACTTCCTCAGAAAGCGTGTCGGATATTTTACACGAATTCCGATGCGCGCCTAAAATCATCGTGATCTTAGAAACCCCATTACGGGAGATCCGTACATCGGATTCCCGATCCGATCGCACCGTCGGTCTACATTTTTCGGGCCCTTTGCCAGAAAAATACACGCACCCCGCACCGGCCGACTCTTGAAAATTAAATAATTTTATTTCACTTAAAGGCTTAAATAATTACATGTGAGTCAAAAAATACCCTAAGGGCCGGATCACTACACGCCTAATCCGGAGTGGCACTCGAGGGGAGCGACCCGCTCGAGTCAATAAGTAACCCCTATCAAGTATCTATGCAAAGTATCTCTGTCAAGTATCACAGTCAAGCAGGCATAAGTCGACACTATGCTCAAGTGGAGACTCACTCTATCCACAATGCAAAACCCAGCCCCAACTAATGCATGACACTAATCGGTCCAACCGCCCACAATCCGCGGTTGCCGAAACAAAACCCGAGTCGATAATCTGGTGCTAACCCACATGACTCAACAAAATAGCTATACTATCCCCACAACAGACGATAATAAAGGATCCGGGAACCCCGAAAGACTAGAACCTACAACCCTATCAAACAAGAACAGGCTCTAGGCATAGCCTCTCGTTGTTCTCGTCCCAAAGGAAAAGGCAGACCTTAGAACCCAGACCACTTGAATCATCTCAAGTGGTTAATTTTATGGGAAAAAGGTGACATTTCTTACTGAAAGCCATTTGATCTTAAAAAAATTCATATTTAATGATTTTTAGTTCTTTTTAGGAAAACAATTGAAAACAAGTTTTATACCCAAGCCTCGTAGAGCTATAGCCTTTGTCCAATCAAACAAGAACAGACTCGGGCGACCCTACGATGCTTGGAAGAAAACATTGGTTGACTAAAATCATATGTGTGTCCAAAAACAGTTATGGGTTCAAGGTTCTGCTAACACTGGTAAACCGCTGCCACTAACACAGCGGTGACAAATAAAATAGAAAATGGAATATCTCGGGACCGCCGTCCTCCCAAACGGCTCCCGCCACAGATGAACGATCAACTACCTCTACCAAACTCCACTCTACTCCCAAGCACGAGTGTAGAAAGCATCCCACACTAAAAGAAACCCAACCACTCGGCCCACTACCCGGGCGAGTAAAACACTATGTCCAGGAAGAATAGAAGTGTGGATGTCTAAAGCAGAAATAACCTAGCCCAAGTTGAAGTTTTCTAAAGTTTGGCTGAACATGCTGCATATGACGGGGGTGCTAGGTCAAGTTCCAAGATAACAATAATTTTAACAGATAATAGAAAGCATGGAGATGACAAGATCATCAGGTAAAATTAGGAATAGCAATTCCTACATTCTAGCATGCTGAACAAGAATTCGCTATCATACATAGTCCTACAATAGTAGGCTTAACGTACAGTCCATCAATCTTGGAGACAGGCCACCCACCTGAATGTGCTAACTATCCGGAGTCGTACAGCTGAGAACACTAAGAAACAGATATACCAGCACAACCACCAAGCAAACAGTACAATAGCAGTGTTCAATGCATCCTGGGTACAAAATACATCCCAAAAATTACACTTATTTTCCATAATTTCCAAGATTACAATTTCTGCGGTGAACAGTCCTCTAAAGTGAAAATTTCACCTGTAAATTAACCTCCAAAAATTCCAGTAAAAATATGACGGCGATCCTCGCGAAGAGTAGATGTCGATAGAGCCCTGAAACGTCGAATTCCGATGTCCGGATGCGGAGATAAAAATCCGCGAAGACCTTGCTATCCAGGAATCTCACCAGCAAAACAGGGGCTCAGTAAAGCCTCGAAAACTGTGCCAAAAACCCAAATCTAGACGAAACACTCAACACGAAATTTGAAGATATACCTCTCCTGAATCCAAAGCCGCAAAAATTGCCCAAAAATACTGTCGGAGTAACTCTGTGGACCTCTCAGACCGAAATGCGGCGATAACGGGCCTCCAACAGAAAATTGTCGCTCCGCGCTACGATACCGAAAACGTCGATGCCGCGGCTTCCAAAAATTCCGGGCCTCTGCCAGAAGATGCGCAACACGAAGATCTCCAACTTTACTAAAGGGTCCAATGGCATGGGAGCTCGGGAAAGGGGGCAAAAAGCCCCAGCAAGCAGCCTATTTATAGGCCCAGCCCGAAAAAATCCACATTTTGGACTTTTGGCCCAAAATTCGGGCGCCCGGAACTTCCGGGCTGCTACAGTAACGGGCCCGGCCCGTTACTGTTCACGCCCGGAAAATCCCCAGGCCGCCACGCGTCCACCCAAACAGCAAACAGCTGTTTGGGCCAACGGCGCTGCACTACGTTGCCGAAGCGGGTGCCGACACGTGGCGCCCACGCGCGGGAGCCGCGGGTCAGCGCGCCCACGTCGCGCCCACGCGCGCCCACGCGCGCCTGTCGGGCACGCAGCCCGAGGCCACCAAACCCCGTCCCGTGGACCGCGCGCACAACACCGTACCAACCACGATCTGCCACGTGTCCACCCCCGGTCCACCGTGCACCGCGCCATTCCTGTGGACCGCGCCCACTGCGCCCGCCAACCGGGAGCCGCCACGTGGCCAGCGCCCGGGTGCACGCCTCGGTGGTGGACCGCGCGCCTCCGCCGCCGCCAGCCGCCGCGCTCCGCCGCCAGCCGCTGCCGCCGGCGCCTCTCCGGCCGCCGGAACAATACTAGCTGCCTCGAAATCCGTATTTTTGCGTCCGGGCTCCGAAAAATACAAGTAAATAGTCCATCTTGACCGTTTTCGCGCGCTGAATCCAAATCCGAAGTCCGTTTGGCCAAATTCCACTTCTAAAATTTTTCAAAAATTTCCGGAAAAGTAAACTTGATCTATTTTTTCTTATCGGGTCAATTCCTTGGTTCCAATAAGCGCGCAAAAATTTCAATCACCCAAAATGGCCTACTGTTAAGCAATCTTGCTCCCATTATCACCAGAAATCCCTTTCCGGCCCCGACACGCGCACAAACACTCCCAGAAGCCACTAATCCATCAATAAGCCCTTAAATTAGGATTCGGGTCCTCACATGTCGTACTCTCACGTGATTGAGGCCGGTCTTGGTCCAGACGCGGGTCCCTTTCTACTGACTTATTCTCTTATCAGCTGATATCCTGTCGGCTGATACTTTTAGCCGATGGTGTATGTCGCGTGTCGTAATCTCTCGTGATTGAGGCCGGTCTTGGTCAAAACGCGTGTCCCTTTCTACTGACTTATTCTCCTATCGGCTGATATTCTTAGCTGATGGTATACGCCACGTGTCATTTTTTTAAGTGGCAAAAATTTTGGCCTCAACAGTAAGATTTATATCTAAACTCTACGTGTATTGGTAGTATTAATACTCCTTTCACAATATCGAATATTTTGTTGCAGTTTCTGAAATATATCAAATTACAAATATCAGTAACTATTACCTATCCAATACATACACAGCTACTAATTAAAATGAAGTGTATAATATATATAATCCATGGTGAGTGTATCATCACCAAAACTACTACCACTACTGGGCTAAAGTAGGAAGCAGAGCACATGCAAAGCAGGTTGGATGCATACCCCTTCCCTTTATCTCTCTATTAGTTATTTCTTCCTAATTCATTGAGAGGAGGAGAAAGAAGAGTGTGGTAGTTTGAGGACAGGTTGAGCTGTCTCTTTGGTCTCTTGAGTGCAGCAGAGATGGGTTGGGTTTTTATATGACAGGTGGAGGATTTGTTGGGTTAAACCCCAAGGAGGGGGTTGGGATTTGGGAGGGAGAAGGTTGGTTTAGCTTTTGTTTTGGGTGATTGGCATGCTAAATTCTGAATGGTTGTTGGAGATTGTTGAGAGAGAAACAAATCTATGCTCTTTTGGGAAGAGGAAAATTATAGTTGGCTTGATAAGAACTCTCCACATATGTGAGTAAAGTTATTTACAAGAAAATTAATATTCCAAGTATTGTCTATATTTAGCCACACAAGCTTTGATTCTAAAAATTTTAATTGCGGGATCCAAAAAGCTAATTTCAACTTCACACTAAAGCAACTGACCATCCCTAGTAATGATTAGTATTCAAGATCCTAATTTTAAAACCTAATTATTTTATATTTTCAAATAAATTTTTATTTAAAAATAAATAAATAAACAAATTATGCAGCATGCTATCTTTATATTAAAAAAAAAAAAAAAAACATCACACTAAAGAAAATGATCTAAATTTTCTTTTTCTGCCATTTTAAAATAGGAAGTCCACTAATTTTGTAAAAGCAGCCTCTTAATTTTTAATTATTTTCAAATTGAATTTGGGTTTGGTTGAAATAACAGCTCAACTCCTATTACTCGTTAACATTAAGCTTTAAAAAAAAAAAGCACAACAACTAAGTTTAATAGAATCACAATTGAATTTTACAAAAACTTTCAATTTAATTGATAAAAGTAATTTTTTAAAAAAAAATGGAAGTTCCTTGGATGTTAAGGCGACCTATAGGGGAGAGCACCGCCCTGTAGTTTTATCTAATTATTGTGCCAAATACCTATTTTTAAGAGCAAAGAAGCTGTATCAGAATCCAAACCAAACCACTAGCAAAATACAGGAGAATGAAATAAATAACCAAACCATCCTTTTTAGACAATCTTGTGAGTGCGATTTAGATGATCTTTTAGGTTAGCAAGAAGGTCCTATAAGAGTTCTTTGATGGGCAATGGTTGGGCAATAATAACACATCCAACTGCTTTCATGTACTCAAAAGAAAAAAGAAACAGGGAATTTAGTAGTAGGGGACTAGGGCACAGGGGCTAAGCCCTCACAAGAGTGACAGGGAAACACTTTATTTCAGATGAATTATATGAGTCACACTAACCAACTATGCATTTAATTATGGGCCATATATAGGTACAAAAACAGTGGCCTATGGGAATAAAATGACCAACCAACTTTTATTTGAGGATGAGAAAATAATTGGCATTAGATAACCTAATTATCCTTCAAAGGGTATCACCTTGAGTAGAGTATTGCAGAACCAACAGCAAGAGAAATAAACTAAAAAAATCATCAGTTAAAAAAATTAGAAAACTCTGAATGCAACACACTTGTGAAAGGAAGAAGTGCATGTTGGGTTTTATTTTGATTTGATGATTTTAAACTTGTGTTTTGACTTTTGTTTTTTTGAGAATTTTGCTTCTTGGGCTACCCAAGAGCCTATCTTGGGAAGTGGCATCTTGGGCTACCCAAGAGCCTTCATTGGGAAGTAACTTGTGGGCTGCCCAAGAGAGATCTTGTCCCCTGGTGAGTTATTGTGCTTGTCTCTTTGGACTCTTTATATAGAGAGCAAGAGAGCTTGGTTAATTCAAGTCACAATTCTCTTCTCTTAATTTACATAGCTATAATACACTGTGATTTACATTTTCCTCTTTGAGCTTCTATTTTTACTGGATCTCTGAAAGTCGTTGGGTTCGCTACGCACCATCCCGTAGTCATTGCCGACGGGGTGGACAGTGATCGTTGTATCGCTAGGGGTGATTGCCGGAGCCTCGCACGTAGAGGGGCAATCTTGCTTCTAGGACAGTGCTCACGCACGCCTCGACATTCACAGGCTTCATCTAAACTTTGTTCTATAATATTTTGAGTTTAAATTAAGTTTAAATTATTTAAAAGAATCAATTTGAAAAGATAAATTTTTTCCAACAATCTAGAAGCAAGATTAATTTAATTTATCTTTTCATTTATATTTTTAACGTACTGTGAGTATACTATGTGATTGAGATAAATATTTAATTAGTTTATTTAATTAAATAGTTGGCCAGATTTACTCTGTTAAGTATCTATAATTGTTAGTACGTACTGTTTTTTTTTTATAAAATTGTTAGTATACTGTTACATGATTAGTATACTTCATAAATTATTTTGTTACACTATATTGTTAACTAAAATAGTGTCTGTACTATTATTTATATTTTTTTTTTATATACCTTTTTTTGAAAACTGTTGATTTATTGTTAGTACTGTGAATCACGTATTTAACTATTTAGTTTGTTCTGTTAATTGTGATAACTTAATACGGATAGTATTAATTAATTAAATAAAAATTGCTAAGTATAATTTTTATTATTTAAACTGCATGTTAGTATAATTAATTAATTTATCTACATTGTGGATCTATACTACTCTGTTGGTATAATTGTTTATCTGTATTTGTACTATTTCTATAGTACTGTTACTATAAATTCCACTACACTGTTATTTATCTAAACATTTAATTGGTTTATTACTGTTAGTATTTAAATATTCTTATATTGTTAATTAAATATTAATGTGTAGTTGATCTTCACACTGTTTAATATTTAATTCTTTTAACACTGTTAATTAAAACATAGTTAAACTGTTATTTAAAAATTAGTATAATTATTATTGATTAAATTTAAACCTGTTAACTTAGATTAACTGTTTTAAATTTAGAATAATTTTATGATATTATTTTAGATTATTGATTAAACAGATTAATGGAGGATTCGTATTCGGCGAAGCCTGTTACCTTTGATGGTCGTAATTTTAGAAGGTGGCAGAATCAAATGCGATTCTGGCTCACCACGCTGGGACTTGTTTCTGCTATCTCAGATCCAATTGAGATGGTAATGAAACTGCACCTGATGGTGCTATTCAGTCTGTGGCAAATCGCCCTCAGACTCGCAGCCCGTCTCAAAGTGCTCCTACTCCTCCTGGTGTTGCACCTGCACCTATACCCGTGCCTCCTTCTGATCCTACTATGATTAATTATCATTGTCTAAACCGGATCCTTAGCACCCTTTCTGATAAGCTTTATGACATTTACTATAGTAGTCAGACTGCTAGGGAACTCTGGATTTCCTTAGAACAAAAGTATGGCCAGATTGATCCTACCAAGAAGAGATACCAAGCTTCAGATTTGCTTAAGTTTAAATTGGTAGATAGTAAACCAATGTCTGACCAACTACAGCATTTTGAGTACATTATTGAGCAGCTTAGATCTAGTGGTATAGATCTAGATGAGAGTTTTCTAGTTGCCACTTTAATAGATAAGTTGCCTCCTTCCTGGTCTAGCCATGCCAATGATCTGAACCACAATCAAAGAGAACTTTCCCTGAATTTTGTCCTAAGATCTCTTAGGATAGGAGAAACCAACCGAGCTAGAGATAAGAAGCCTAGCGAGCCTTCTACCCAAGACAACCTAGTAGAGAACCCGAAACCTAAGGGTAGAAATTTCCAACCCTTTAGGAACTTTAAGAAGAAGCCTTTCCAACATAGAAAGTTCAACCCAAACTTTAAGAAGCCTGCACCTAAGGGGAGTGGAGTGAATTCTGGATGCTTTGTGTGCGGGAAGACGAACCACTTTGCGAAGGACTGCTATTATCGCAAGACTCGACCTTCCGCGCCAAAGAAGAAGGGAGCTCCTCCTGAGCGTCAGCTGAACATGTTGACTGATATACCCAACCCTTCTGACTCCACTATCAGGTTAGGAACTAGCTTACCTGAGGTTAACCTTGCTCTTAGTTCTTCTGATTGGTGGATTGACACTGGAGCAAATGTACATGCTTGCTCTGACCGTTCTTGGTTTTCCACTTATCAGGACTCAAGTGGAGGATCGGTGAACATGGGAAATGCAGCATCTTCGCGCGTGCTTGGGACTGGTCGAGGGAACCTGAAGTTGACTACTGGGAAGACTCTTTCCTTGCACGGCGTGCATCATGTTCCTGATCTTAGGAAGAACTTGATTAGTGCTTCTCTTTTAGTTCAGCAAGGTTTTAAGTTTGTTTTTGAATGTAATAGGGTAGTAATTACTAAAGGAGTGAACTTTATTGGGAAAGGATTTTTGAGTGATGGTTTATTTAAGCTTTCTGTGATGACTTCTACTATTAATGAAAGTATGATTTTGAATGTTGTTTCATCTAATGTTTGGCATGGAAGATTGGGACATGTGAATTTTAATACTATTAAGAGATTGATGAATTTTGATTTAATTCCTAAGTCTGTTTCAAATGATCATAGATGTGAAATATGTGTGCAAGCTAAGGAACCTGGGAAACCATTTAGATCTGTAGATAGAGATTCTGATCTACTAGAATTAATTCACAGTGATGTTTGTGATGGATGTAGACCCAGTAGGGGTGGAAGCAAATATTTTGTAACATTCATTGATGATCATTCAAAGTATTGTTATATTTATCGGATTAAGAATAAAGATGAAGTTTTGAATAAATTTAAGATCTATAAAGCTGGGGTTGAAAATCAATTGGATAAGAAAATTAAGATTTTAAGATCTGATCGAGGAGGTGAATATACATCAAATGAGATGACTGTTTTCTGTCAAGAATTTGGAATTGTACATCAAGTGACTGCACCTTATACACCTCAATCTAATGGAGTAGCTGAAAGGAAAAATAGAACTTTGATGGATATGGTAAATTCAATGATTATTAGTTCTGGTGCACCCGATAACTTGTGGGGTGAAGCTTTGATGACTGCTTGTGTAATTCTTAATAGGATTCCCCACAAGAGTTCTTCTGTATCTCCTTATGAAATTTGGAAGGGTAGGAAAGCTAATCTGAATTATTTTAAAGTGTGGGGTTGCCTAGCTAAAGTAAAGATTCCTGAAAATAAGAAGAGAAAGATTGGTCCTAAGACTGTGGATACTGTTTTCTTAGCCTATGCAGATGGTAGTAATGCTAATAGATTCTTGGTGGTAAATTCTGAGGTTAATGAGATTTCTAACAATATAATTATTGAAGCTAGAGATGCAGTATACTTTGAGGATATCTTTCCTTTTAGAACTAGAGTAGATAGACCTGTTCCTGTTGAGACTATAGGTGGATCTAGTAGACTCAGCACTAGTGAACCTATAGAAGAGTCTGAACCTAGGAGAAGTAAGGGTCCTAGGATTGAGAAGACTTTTGGTGATGATTTCTGTGTCCTTCTTGTAGAAGATACCCCTTCTACCTTTGACCAAGCTATGACTTCTGTAGATGCATCATTTTGGAAAGAAACTGTTAAGTTGGAGATGCAATCTATTCTACAGAATCATACTTGGGAGTTATCTGATTTACCTGTAGGTTGTAAGCCTGTAGGATGTAGATGGATCTTTAAGAAGAAATTGAAACCAGATGGGTCTGTAGATAAGTATAAGGCTAGACTTGTAGCTCAGGGTTTTTCCCAGAAGCCTGGTGTAGATTATTTTGATGTCTATGCTCCTGTAGCTAGGATTATTTCTATTAGGATTCTGCTAGCTTTAGCCTCTGTCCATAATTTGATTATTCATCAGATGGATGTTAAGACTGGTTTTCTAAATGGTGATTTAGAGGAAGAGATTTATATGAAACAACCTAAGGTATTTATTGTTGCTGGACATGAAAACAAAGTTTGCAAGTTGACAAAATCTTTATATGGACTTAAACAAGCTCCAAAGCAATGGCATTTGAAATTTGACTCTTTAGTTGTGAAAGCTGGTTTTCATGTGAACATGTCTGATGAATGTGTGTACTCTAAGGAATACAATGGACAGATAATAATCCTATGTTTGTATGTTGATAATATTTTGATCTTTGGAACAAATATGGATGTGATAATGGATGTTAAGAAATTACTTAATAATAACTTTGATATGAAGGATCTTGGGCAAGCTGATGTGATTCTGAATATAAAGATCATAAGAAAATCAAATAAAATTATTATGAGCCAATCTCACTACAGTGAACAAGTGTTAAAGAAATTTGGATATTTTGATTCTAATGTTGTTGTAACACCTTATGATCCTAGTGTACATCTTAAGAAGAATAAAGGTGATCCTATAGGACAGAATAGGTATGCTCAGATTATAGGATCTCTAGGTTATCTTGTAGATTACACTAGACCTGATTTAGCATATGCTGTGAAAAGATTGAGAAGATATACCCATAACCCTAATAGAGAGCATTGGATAGCTTTAGAAAGAGTTTTGAGATATCTGAAAGGCACTGTATCTTATGGATTACATTTTTGTGGATTCCCTGCTGTGTTAGAAGGATTTAGTGATGCTAACTGGATAAGTGATACAGCAGATGTGAAGTCAACCACTGGATTTGTTTTTCTCCTTGGTGGAGCAGCTGTTTCTTGGAAGTCATCAAAACAATCATTGATAGCTAGAAGTACAATGGAATCTGAATTAATAGCTTTAGATACCACTGTAGCAGAGGCTAAGTGGATTAGAGAATTTCTGTATGACTTGCCACTGATGGAGCGACCTTTGGCACCAGTGTGTATACATTGTGATTGCAAATCTGCTATTGACAAGTGTGCTCAAGAAAATGTGGAAACAAAGATGAATAGATTTATGAAAGTAAGACACAAGTATATTCGGCAGAATATTAAGGAAAATATAATTGCATTGGAATTTGTGAGATCTGCAAAGAACCTAGCTGATCAGTTTACTAAAGGTTTGTCTAGGACAGTGATCCTAGAATCGTCGAGGGGGATGGGGCTTAGCCCACAATAGAAACTACCGGCGACGGCAACCCAACCTCTTGGAGGTTCAATGGGTAGAAACAAGTCGAATTGGTAGTTGTGCGGAGCACTGATTTTATATACTCATCCCTATGGCGACAGTGCTCATTTATGCAAGTGGATAGTAAGGGTTTTACCCTGAATGGTTCCGAGACCCTTGAGGTAGGCTGTGACCTTGCGGGCACCCTTATCAGGACCTACTATATGTGTGTAGTCGTGAGGCCGCGACTGTGGAAAGAGGGCGGTTCCCTAAAAACACACATGAATCGATATGAGCGCATGGCCATAAAAGCGCTAACCCGCATAGAACCTAAACGGCTGTACCATGTGTACTGTTTGTGGAAATCCGATTCACCGGCCTTGGTTCAAAGCGAAGTCCACCATTGTGCCCTCGGATGTACATAGACCTGTACTAAGTGAAGGTTCAAACCCGAAAGGTACCTTCGCCGAATACGTGGTATAAGGGATCTAGCATCTGTTTTAGTTTTTGTATTTCGTTTATTTCATTTTTGATTTTACAAGTTTTAAATCATGTGGGGATTGTTGGGTTTTATTTTGATTTGGTGATTTTAAACTTGTGTTTTGACTTTTGTTTTTTTGGGAATTTTGCTTCTTGGGCTACCCAAGAGCCTACCTTGGGAAGTGGCATCTTGGGCTACCGAAGAGCCTTCCTTGGGAAGTAGCTTGTGGGCTGCCCAAGAGAGATCTTGTCCCCTAGTGAGTTATTGTGCTTGTCTCTTTGGACTCTTTATATAGAGAGCAAGAGAGCTTGGTTAATTCAAGTCACAATTCTCTTTTCTTAATTTACATAGCTATAATACACTGTGATTTACATTTTTCTCTTTGAGCTTCTATTTTTACTGGATCTCTGAAAGCTGTTGGGTTCGTTATGCACCATCCCGGAGTCGTTGCCGATGGGATGGACAGTGGTCGTTGTATCGCTAGGGGTGATTTCCGGAGCCTCGCACGTAGAGGGGCAATCTTGCTTCTAGGACAGTACTCACGCACGCCTCGACATTCACAGGTTTCATCTAAACTTTGTTCTATAATATTTTGAGTTTAAATTAAATTTAAATTATTTAAAAGAATCAATTTGAAAAGATAAATTTTGCCCAACAGTGCAAGGATAGGTAAGCCTAAAGACAATAAGACTCCAATAATGTGGAAGAGTAGTAACAATAATTATGCTTAGAAAGAGAGGTTTTTCATTTTTTTTTTCATTTTTTTTTTTAACCTTTTTTTTTTATCAAATCTCTAGGTCATCACCTCGTAGGTGTACCTCCCTTAGTTTTTAAGCTCAGTCAGGAAAACACGAGGCACCCTTGAAAGCTCAAGCCGAAGAGAAATTGGTTCAAGGAATCATCCATCTTTATTTTCACTCTGCCACTAATCATAATTTTGGATGAGATGGGATGAAACTTGAATAATATGATTCAAGAAATACTCGAGCCCAATCTAGTGCTATTATTACGGGTAATTTGCTAGATTCTTATTAGAAATTCAATGTAATTAAAGATATATCTAGTTTAAAATAAAATAGTTTTAACTACATGTGTTTTATTTGGTTTGATGTAATAGAAAGTATCCTAACTATAAATAATCTATTTGATTGTAATATAACTATAAAAAATCTTAATTACAAATTTTATTATTGTACATATGGGGTAGTGATGAGAGCACTCTTGTAGAAGGAAAAAAAAAAAAAATTGTTTAAATGGTGATTATGTAGGTAAGATTATATTTTGTTTAAAATTATTTTTTTTTAACTATTGCGGTGAAACTACGGCCAATTTAGATGAAGCACCCTGTGCAAAAATTAAATTTAAATAAAACAAAACAAACACTGTATATAAATCTGTATATAGTTAATTAAAACAACAGTATAGTTATATTACGCAATCAAACAACGTCTTATAGCCCGTAAGACAATGTTCTAGTTTGATGATTTCTACTTCTTAAACAGTGAAAACTATCTAAATAAAATCTGCAATGTTGCATTTTTCGACCTTGTTGGTTAGAAATAGTATAAAGAGTAATGCTATCTGCACATCAAAAAAATTAATGTAAATCTTATATCCTATCTATCTACTGGCTAATCTATACCTATATATGATTTCTCTTATTTTTGCCACGTGTCATCTTTTTCTTCAGTGAAAACGTACATTCCATTATATACACTATTTATCTTCCCTCATTAATTTCTTCCAACAGCTTACACCCCATCACCTTTCCCCATCTTCCCTCATGTCTTTCTAAAACGTACGCCCCCTCATCTTCTACTCATTATATACCCTCACCTACCCTCTTTTGCGTTTCCCCATGAGAGAGAGAGAGAGTGTTTGTGTGTGTGGAGAGTTGGGGAGAGTCTTATATGTGATATGATATGATCATATGAAGAGGGAGAGAGAGAGAGAGAGAGAGAGAGAGAGAGAGAGAGAGAGAGAGAGAGGGAGAGGGAGAGGGAGAGAGAGAGGGAGAATCGTGACGTGGATGTGGAAAGGATGAGACACTGACGTGCCACGGACGGTGGCAAGGATCCTTCGGCACGCGTGAACTCCGGTATGTAATGGTACTTACTTCACTCTACTCGCACAGTTAAATTCATCCTTCAAAAAATTGATAGAAAAATTTATTTGAACGAAATCTTTATTGTAAACACAGACAATAGTATTTTTTTTTCTCTCTTTTTATATTTTTTATGTTGATTACATATCATTTAGATTTAATTCTTTTTTTTATTCTCAACAAAATTTTCTATATTAAATAGTTTTGATGAGTTTGTATATTTAATATTTATTTTTTCTAACTATCATATATGATCTAAAAAAAATTATAAAAAAATATTTTAATAAAATCTATCCGCTGCATCGCGTGGGTAACTACACTAGTATTTTTTACTAGTCTTATCTATTCTTTTCATTTTATATTAGTGCCACGCCCTAATATAGAGAGATAGATAGATAGTGTCACTACCGTGTTGGTTAGAAGCGATACAACCTACTCAAATAGAGAGATAAATAGATAGTTAGGTATACAAGAGTATCACAGAGCAAAACTAAATAAATCCAACACAAAAATAGAATTGTACTCGTAAATAAACTCCAAATATTTATATACAAATGTTATCTCTCAAGAAAGAATAAAATACATCCAGCTAGCTCAAACCAGTCCTAAATATACATCAGTCTACTCAACTAAACTATAAACACAATAAAATAATACTGGTTCCACTGCTAACTCTCAAGTGTAGTAGGAGATCTATCTATCCCATGATCCCCTCACCTCGATCGGCCGGCACCGCAACCGCCGTGGAGAAATCTAAAAAGGCTGAGCAACAACGGGTGTGAGAACCACTAGAAACCAGTAGTCTTTAGTCGGTAAGTCATCGAACCTCCGACCTACCCGCTAAGTCTACTAAGAGGCAGGAGTAGGAGAAAGATAAGCAAGTGAAGTAGTAACTGCTGAAATTAAATCTACTACTACTATGCCTCTACTGATGACAATATAAAATGTCAAGTATATGTATGCATCATTAAAAGAGAACTGTTGAGATATAACCCAATCAAACCGACCGGCACCAACCTTGGTCCTGCATGCGCTCGCATCACAGTCGGTAATAATAACAGCCGTGTACCTCCGATGTGGAATCATACTCAAGTATCAATCTGTCACGCCTCGGCGTCGAAACTGCGACCCGGGCTCGCCAACAGATCCGCCACCTATACGAGAAACCCTGCATAGGCGAAGTGTCGAACATGAAAAAGGTAACAACTACCAAGTATACAGATATCAGAGCTGAAAATAACTGTTGTAAAGGAAATCCAAAACCACTGTACAACTGAAATAAAGGTACAATATCCATCTCCCAAAATAATACAACCATTTGGTCCACCGAAACTGAAATATAAGTAAAATCCTCCTATACATCCTTTATGAATCCAAAAAGGGAGATAAACTAAAATCATAAAAATACAACAGTGTACAATAAAACCCACAATCCGGGTTGGTACATCTATCTCACCAAAAAGACCACATTGGTAGGGATCTATCTCGCGACTCCCTCACCCTGATCCGTCGAGCCAACCAAAGTAGGGACGGAAAGAAAAGCCTCTGCAAAACTGTCACCAACAGAGGGTGTGAGAACTACACCGTCACGTAGTTCTCAGTGGGTACCGTCTCCAACCCCACGGTCTGCCCACTAAGTCTACTAGAGGCATAAGATAATAGGAAAAACTGTAAACAAGAATAGATCAGCTGGAAAAAAATCTACAGCTATCATGCCTCTATCTACGATGCTCAAAGGGTGAAACGGATGGTAATATGCAACCACTCTAACTCGAGGTGCTCACATCAACCCAATCGTAATGACTGCCAAAAAGAACCAGTCGAGCCTGCGCTAATCTACAACCACCTCCCAAGCATTGGGCAGGATTTATGTGAGGACCTGGATCCCCACGACGAGAATACTGGTTGACCAGCAGCTTCTGGAGGCCTATGTGGCGCGTTGGTGGTGTTTGTGCACCAATTGGACACTAGTGTTGGACTCAGAGTGTTTATTGGATCACGAGAGTAGTCCGATGACCCCGTCGGATGCTCAGAAGTGGTTTCGCGCGCAATGGATATTAAAATGGGGCTCAGCACGAAGTTTGGATACAAGAACATCTTTCCGGATGCCTTCGACAATTTTTAGAGTTGGAATTTGGCAAAACAGACAACGGATTTGGATTCAGCGCGCAAAAACGATGAAATTGGACTATTTACTTGATTTTATGCCACTGGTTACTGTTCACGCCGGAACAGTAACTCCGGCAGCCGGCGGGCAGCTCCGGCGACGGCGGAGGGCGGCGGCGCGACGGCGGGCAGGCTCGGGAGCGGCGGCGGGCAGGCTCGGGCAGGCGCGGGCAGGCGCGCGGGCAGGCGCGCGGTCCACCGCGGAGGCGTGCACCCGGGACGGGACACGTGGCGGCCCCCGGTTGGCCGGCGCAGCAGTCGTGGTCCACGGGAATTATCGCTGGTGTATGGTGGACCGGTGGGTGACACATGGCAGAGTATGGTTGGCGCGGTGTTGTGCGCTCGGTCCACAGAATTTCTGCACCGCCTCGGGGCGCGTGCGCGCAGGCGGCGCGCACATGCGCGTGCCAGGCGCGCGCTGACCCGGTCGCGGCGCCACGCGTCGCTGCCGGAACTTGCCACGTGTCGCTTTGTGAACGGCGGGTTTTGGTGGTGTGTTCGGCGGGCCACGTGGCGCGAATCCAGCGGGCGGCTTCAGTGTGCGATTTTTCAGACTTCGAGTCCTTGTGTGATGACCTGGATCTCTGCGGAGCTGTGGTAGAGTCATTGGTGACTGCGAGGGAGCCTGTACTGTGTTTCGGGAAGTGTTTGTGCGTAATTGGACACAAGTGTTGGGCCTCGAGCTTAAATGGATCACGTGGGTGATCGGCTGACCCCGTCGGATGTTTAGAGGTGGTTTCGCGCGAAACGGATATTAAAATTGGGCTCAGCGCGAAGTTTGGACGAAGAAATATCTTTCTGGGTGCCTTCGGCAATTTTTAGGAGTGGAATTTGGAAAATCGGATGGCGGATTTGGATTCAGCGCGCGAAAACGGTCAAGATGGGCTATTTATTTGTATTTTTCGGAGCTTGCTACAGTAATTTTTACTGTTCACCGCCGGAACAGTGTTCCCGGCGATCGCCGGCGGCGCCCGGCGGTGGCGGGCAGCGGCGGAAGGCGGCCGCGCAGGCTCGGGCAGGCGGCGTGCGGACGCGGGCAGGCGCGTGGGGGCGCGGGCTGGTGCGCGGTCCACGGGCAGACGTGCACCGGAGGATGGGACACGTGGCAGGATTTGTTTGGTCGGTGTTGTGGTCTGGGAGCACGGAGCAGGCTGGTGGTGTACGGTGGACCGGTGTGGACACGTGGTAGCTTCCCATTGGACGGCTCACTGGTTGCGGTCTACGGAACGGCACGGGTGTATGATGCACTGGGCTCGGACACGTGGCAGCTGGCTATTGGATCGGTGCATCGGCGTGTGTGCACCGGGTGCAGCAAGCGGAGGATTTGACACGTGGCGACTCCCCATTGGTCGGGTACTGTGCGGGGCAGGTAGCGGGGCAGGTGGCCGTACGCGCGGGGCTGGTGCGCGACGTGCGCGGTGCAGGGTTGCCGGTGCCACGTGGCGAGCCGCCATTGGCGGGCGCTCGTGCTCCGGGCGCACGGGGCGCGGGTGGGCCGCGTGGCGGGCCACGTGGCGGGCCGTGGTGACTTCGGGCCTGCACATTAATGGGCCGGGCCCATTACTGTAGCAGCCCGAATTTTTCGGGCGCCCGATTCTTGGGACCCATTCGGTATTTCTTCAATTGTTTCTTTGGGGCCTATTTAAGCAACCCGAGCCTCTTTCTTCTCCCCTTTTCTACCATTTTTGAGCCTCCTCTGCCCGAGCACCCTTAAGAAGATTTGTTCATCTTTTTGTTCTTGATCCACCTGCAAAGTTTTGGATTTTTAGGAGCTCACATCCCGAGGTTCTGGATTTTACGGCGCGGCGCGACGTTGTGTTTCCGGTGCTCTTTTTCGTCGCAGTTCGGTGTAAATTCTCCCCTGGGCTACCCCGACCATCTTTTTCAGTGATTCTTGAGCCGGCAGACTCCTAAGAGGTAGGGCTTCATCTTTCTCTTTGATCGCGCAATCCCATTTTGACTCCTTGGCTCGGATCCCGAGGTGACATGGTGACCCTTTTTCTGTGAGGATTTTTGGGACAGCAGTGGATTGTTGTGGCGATATCTTCGCGCACGAGCGTCAGACGGAAACGTGCTTATACAACTTTTTCATCTACAAATCGCAAGGAACGCGCTCGTATTTTTCTTGGATTTTTCAGAGATTTATTTCGAGGTGAAAATCCCTGTTTCTCTGTGTATAGTGCTACAGTATTTTTGATACAGATTTTGTTGAGTGTACTACCTTGCCGAATTTATATCTTGACTTACCGAACTCAGATTTGGGCGTGCAAGCAGCCGTTTCGAAGGTATCGACGCGACGATCGCTGTGATATTTTTCTGCGAATTTTCTGGGCATTTTCTGTATGTGAAAATTAAGCATCTTTGGGACTGAAATTGTATGTGGTTGTAAGAGTAGTTTTGGGAACTTATGTGTAATTGTGGACTTTGTATTGTGCCCAGGAGAGTTGCGTGTGTTGCTGGACTCATTGGAGTAGGAGATTGGATTTTTCCTGGAATTTTCAGTTGTTGGGCTTTGGACAGTCAGCTTTTCAGGTGGGTGGTTGTTGTTTGCCTCTATTTTGACATGCTCACTAGGAATATTAGAGTGATCCCTTTATTTGGACATGCATGCTTAAAGTAATATAATTGTGAGCCTATCATGTGAGACATACCATGTCGGGAATGCTTTTAGAAAACTGCTATGTTGGAACCACGATCGTATTTGGAACTTAGACATGTTGGCATGGATTTAATAGTAGTGCATAATCTTACATGTAGTGGATAGTGGCATGTTTGGACAATGTGTGATATATCTTGTTGGTGGGTGCTACTTGGGATTCTTTTGGACATGTATAGGCAGATGGTTTATGTGAGGGTAGTCAGTGGATTTTAGACATGTGTAAATATTTAATGACTTTAGCATGATGATTATATCTATGCGGAATTATTATCTAATACACATGTGGGACACATAATTGATTACTTAATTGGGACTTATGCATGCTTGTGTGGAATCATGGATTGCTATGTTAGCACCTAACCTTGCATGTCGAATTGTTTATTATGTTTGGTCAAGATGATTTATCCTGTTAGTGGTATTACTTGAGGATATGTGACATGCATAGGTGGATGATTTATGTGAAATTAATTTGGTGGACATAGTATGTTGGAACATGATTACTGGGATATTTTAATAGTAATAATTAACATGCCATGTTAGCACATATATTTTATGAAAGTGGGTTAAATGGATTGATTGTTGGGACATTATGACATATCTATGTGCGGGTACCACTTTGGTGATTTATCATCGATCAGGAATTATAGACATGTGTGGTTGATTAATGATTTTAGCATGTTGATGGTTATATCCATGCGGAGCTATTAATTGATACACATGTGGAACCACTATTTGTCACACTTTCTTTTATCGCTCTTGAGGACATATGCATGTTTTTATGGTCATCTAGATAGGCTACTTTTTATTGCTGCACTATCATTTTGGGACTTGACTTAGGAGAAACCATGTTTGTTCCTTTCCTCCTTCTTATTTAGACCTTTGAGTCTGGTTGCTCGGGTTCGAGCAGGGGTTTGGGATAGTGTAGCGGGGACCTGACGGTCGGTGACAGGTTGTGTTTGATTATGGGTTGTGGGGTATTGCGGCTACCGCGGATAGTAGGCGGTTGACCGGATACATGTTATTTTACCCGATTTTGGATTGGGGGATTATAGCGGCCACCGCGGACAGTAGGCGGTTGACCGGATGTCGGATGTGGGATATGATTGTGATTGTGGTTTATTGCGGCAACCGCGGATATTGGGCGGTTGACCGTATGTATACTTATGCATCAGATTGGGGATCGGGGTTTCTTTGAGTGGAGGGGTGTGTTCCACTGGGGCTTTATAGTTGTGATCCAGTCCTGCTTTTGATACTTATCACACCGGCGCGGTTATTGCCCAGTGATGCTTTCCTCGTGTGGGTCGCTCCCCACGAGTTCCCCTCCGGAGGCCGGGGCCAGACAGTTATTGACGGTTTTGCTATCACATCGACGCGGCTTATTTGCTCGATGATGAGGGCGGCAGCAGGAGCTTTGCTATCACATCGGCGCGGCTTACTTGCCCGATAATGAGGGCGGTACAGATTGGGTTCATCTGGGTCGGTTGGTTATTGTTGCATACGGTTATTCCAGTCTAGGACTGTATTTTAGATGCATAGTAGTGGTAGTTTCCTTTCTTCAGCAGTCATTATTTCTTACCACTCTTCTTTCTTTTTTGCCTCTGGTAGACCTAGTGGGTGCGTCAGAGTTTGAGGTTTTACCCACTAGGGGAGGCTACTGGTTTACTAGTAGTTCTCACCCCCATTCTTCTTTCCTCTTTTTCTTCTCCCTTGTTTTGCAGTGTCTTCTGCGGGTGCTGCTGGGCTTTCAGCGGCGGGTCGAGGAGAGAGGACGGCTGAGTAGATAGACCTCGAGGCAGGCTGAGCGAGTTAGATGGACTGTTGGTGTACCCATGTTTTCTCAGACGATTGTACTTTTACCTTGGGACTGGCTTTTGCCAGCAGGTTGTATTTATTTTTGGTGAGCTGGGAGAGACAGATGTATCATTTTTACAGATGTATTGTATTTTAATTCCAGCTTCAGTCTGAGATGTATTAGTTTTAGTTCAGCTATGTTTTTACTGCTCTTTTTTTTATTATCTCTTTTATGTCTGAGCAGGTTTGGCGCTTCGTGTACGCGGGAAATACCGCGTGCACGGCGGATCTGTAGACGGGCCCGGGTTCTGGTTTACACCCGGGGCGTGACAGATTAAGTTGGTATTAGAGCTTAGGGATAGGTCAGTTAGGACTTAGGAAACCCTAGACTTTTGGCGGACCCTAGGATGTTAGGGCGTGAGAGACGTGACTTTTTGCGAAAGTCGGTGATTTGGTTTTGACTCTTCCAGTGAGTGAAGAGGGATCGGCATATTCTAT
This sequence comes from Tillandsia fasciculata, assembly GCA_029168755.2. Lineage (NCBI taxonomy): Eukaryota > Viridiplantae > Streptophyta > Magnoliopsida > Poales > Bromeliaceae > Tillandsia > Tillandsia fasciculata. The sequence continues at coordinate 67,137 of JAQOTM010000504.1, read as the reverse complement.
TTTTGTGGGACAGTTATGTTGGCTGCAGACAACATAAAGTTACAAAAATAGTGGGATGCCTTTGACTTTCGCTAGATTGGGTCGAGTGTTTGGGGTGTGCTGATTTGCGGTTTCGTCGTGGTGAGCGGTGTCTCCCCGACGTTGGGGCCCTGACCCGGTGCACCTTGGTGCGGCAGTTGGGTCTGAGCTGGTTGTTTCGGGCCGGATACCCAGATTGGAGTCTAAGAGCTCCGGACCCGAAGGGTAGGAGTGTTGGAGGCAGATCTGCGGTGCGGTGACACAGTTGTCGGAGCAGCGCGGTGACACAGTTGTCGGATCAGTGCAGTGGCACAGTTGTCAGACTAGTGAGTAGCCCCTCCGTGCCGATGTTTAGTGCTGGGGCACTGAGGAAGGGTGGACCGTTGACAGTAGGGAAGGCTGTGGGATTACATTGAAAGAGTGAGCCAGTTTTGGCGGATGAGTCGCCCCGATTTGTGGGATTGGGTATGGAGCCTTTTGGTGTTAAGAGTTAGCGCAGTTGCTGAACTGCACGCTCCATGTGTAGAGGGACGGGGCGCATAGGATATGAGTGTCTGAGAGTGGATTGCGCCAGGATACCTTTTAACTCGTTGGGTCCCTCCATTACGGATTTGGGACGCCTCAATGGAGTAGGCGCCCGGTATGGAGCGTGGCATTGTAGTTCCTTTGGATTGGGATCTGCCGCCTGAGGCGAGTTCTGATTGAGGCGCTTGGCGCCGGGTGGTGGAGGACAGATCAGTCAGATGAGGCATTCCCGGTTTCTTTTTCCAAGATAGTGGATTTTCGAGACTGTCTGAGCTCATAGGTTACAGTGGTCGGTGTGGTGGTAGGTTTGAGTTGTTCCGGGCTCTTGGGTTCGTATCTTTCGATACGGGAGTATTCCTTCCTTGGTGGGTAGTGCTTTTGCTTCATTGCTTGGGTTAGGGGTAGGACGGTTACCTAGTGTTCGGGAGGTTCATATTCCCGATCTTTGGCACGTAAGGGTGTGTGGTTGGTCCTGCCCGGTGCAGTTGAGTCCTCAATAGTACCGGTAGGCCTGATGGTCTTAACCTAGTTGCGGGACTTGGTTTGGGCTGGCTCGGTTATCTCCTTTTCGCGGCGGTTGATTATGCCGCGAGGACGGTTTTCGTGGGGAGCCAGTCCCGGAGGTGTTGGTGTACCTGGGTTGCTTGAGGGTTATCTTCGCCTCTATGGTTTTGACTTTGTCCGTGAGGCGGATGTTTCGCAGTGGATGTGTAGCCTTTTTGGCTGGTGTGGTTGAGGGACCTTCGGCGGCGCGCGGGCGCCAGTGCTATTCGGGTTGTGGAGGGTTGTTCACTTCGGCTTTGTGAGGACCCCGGGAATTTGATGAAGTGACCATCTGGTGCTAGCACCCTTTTGTCGGGCATGGAGGATTTGATTTACCAGCTGCAAGGGTACTGGACCTTCTCGAAGATTGATTTGTATTACGGTTTTCTCGACTGCATATGGCTAAGTGTTGATGCCGGAGGGTTAGGGAAGTGCTTCTACATCCCGACGGTTCTTGGATTAGAGATCAGAGGCTACGGGATCAGTTGGGGGACTTATATTGGATACCTCGGGAGCACAGAGGTACTTGGATCGAGCTTGTGTGCCGATGGACTTGTGGTTGGATTATCTGAGACCCTGGGAGGAGCGGATGCTTGTACCGATGCAGACTACTTGGTAGCTCGAGCGGTTAATCCATCTGTACTTGGTTGAGGTGGTGCGGTTCCTGGAGTGCCCGCCTTTATTTTGTTCCAGTTAGAGACCCGAGGATTGTATCGCATCTCTGGAGGAGGTATTAGACAGCTTTGGGAGCTTGAGTGGTGGATGATTGGATATTTACCCCCTCTACTTGGTTGAGATTCCGGATTGAGGAATGACTTTAGTTTCGAGGACGAAACTTTCTTTTAGTGGGGGAGGAGGTGATGACCTGGATCTCTGCGGAGCTGTGGTAGAGTCATTGGTGACTGCGAGGGAGCCTGTACTGTGTTTCGGGAAGTGTTTGTGCGTAATTGGACACAAGTGTTGGGCCTCGAGCTTAAATGGATCACGTGGGTGATCGGCTGACCCCGTCGGATGTTTAGAGGTGGTTTCGCGCGAAACGGATATTAAAATTGGGCTCAGCGCGAAGTTTGGACGAAGAAATATCTTTCCGGGTGCCTTCGGCAATTTTTAGGAGTGGAATTTGGAAAATCGGATGGCGGATTTGGATTCAGCGCGCGAAAACGGTCAAGATGGGCTATTTACATGTATTTTTCGGAGCTTGCTACAGTAATTTTTACTGTTCACCGCCGGAACAGTGTTCCCGGCGATCGCCGGCGGCGCCCGGCGGCGGCGGGCAGCGGCGGAAGGCGGCGGCGCAGGCTCGGGCAGGCGGCGTGCGTCCGCGGGCAGGCGCGCGGGGGCGCGGGCTGGTGCGCGGTCCACGGGCAGGCGTGCACTGGAGGATGGGACACGTGGCAGGATTTGTTTGGTCGGTGTTGTGGTCTGGGAGCACGGAGCAGGCTGGTGGTGTACGGTGGACCGGTGTGGACACGTGGCAGCTTCCCATTGGACGGCTCACTGGTCGCGGTCTACGGAACGGCACGGGTGTATGGTGCACTGGGCTCGGACACGTGGCAGCTGGCTATTGGATCGGTGCATCGGCATGCGTGCACCGGGCGCAGCGAGCGGAAGATTTGACACATGGCGACTCCCCATTGGTCGGGTACTGTGCGGGGCAGGTGGCTGTACGCGCGGGGCAGGTGCGCGACGTGCGCAGTGCAGGGTTGCCGGTGCCACGTGGCGTGCACCGGGCGCACGGGGCGCGGGTGGGCCGCGTGGCGGGCCACGTGGCTGGCCGTGGTGACTTCGGGCCTGCACAGTAATGGGCCGGGCCCATTACTGTAGCAGCCCGAATTTTTCGGGCGCCCGATTCTTGGGACCCATTCGGTATTTCTTCAATTGTTTCTTTGGGGCCTATTTAAGCAACCCGAGCCTCTTTCTTCTCCCCTTTTCTACCATTTTCGAGCCTCCTCTGCCCGAGCACCCCTAAGAAGATTTGTTCATCTTTTTGTTCTTGATCCACCTGCAAAGTTTTGGATTTTTAGGAGCTCGCATCCCGAGGTTCTGGATTTTACGGCGCGGCGCGACGTTGTGTTTCCGGTGCTCTTTTTCGTCGCAGTTCGGTGTAAATTCTCCCCTGAGCTACCCCGTCCATTTTTTCCAGTGATTCTTACGCCAGCAGACTCCTAAGAGGTAGTGCTTCATCTTTCTCTTCGATCGCGCAATCCCATTTTGACTCCTTAGCTCGGATCCCGAGGTGACATGGTGACCCTTTTTCTGTGAGGATTTTTGGGACAGCAGCGGATTGTTGTGGCGATATCTTCGCGCACGAGCATCAGACGGAAACGTGCTTATACAACTTTTTCATCTACAGATCGCAAGGAACGCGCTCGTATTTTTCTTGGATTTTTCAGAGATTTATTTCGAGGTGAAAATCCCTGTTTCTCTGTGTACAGTGCTACAGTATTTTTGATACAGATTTTGTTGAGTGTACTACCTTGCTGAATTTATATCTTGACTTACCGAACTCAGATTTGGGCGTGCAAGCTGCCGTTTCGAAGGTATCGACGCGACGATCACTGTGATATTTTTTTGGGAATTTTCTGGGCATTTTCTGCAGGTGAAAATTAAGCATCTTTGGGACTGAAATTGTATGTGGTTGTAAGAGTAGTTTTGGGAACTTATGTGTAATTGTGGACTTTGTATTGTGCCCAGGAGAGTTGCGGGTGTTGCTGGACTCATTGGAGTAGGAGATTGGATTTTTCCTGGTATTTTCAGCTGTTGGGCTTTGGACAGTCAGCTTTTCAGGTGGGTGGTTGTTGTTTGCCTCTATTTTGACATGCTCACTAGGAATATTAGAGTGATCCCTTTATTTGGACATGCATGCTTAAAGTAATATAATTGTGAGCCTATCATGTGAGACATACCATGTCGGGAATGCTTTTAGAAAACTGCTATGTTGGAACCACGATCGTATTTGGAACTTAGACATGTTGGCATGGATTTAATAGTAGTACATAATCTTACATGTAGTGGATAGTTGCATGTTTGGACAATGTGTGATATATCTTGTTGGTGGGTGCTACTTGGGATTCTTTTGGACATGTATAGGCGGATGGTTTATGTGAGGGTAGTCAGTGGATTTTAGACATGTGTAAATATTTAATGACTTTAGCATGATGGTTATATCTATGCGGAATTATTATCTAATACACATGTGGGACACATAATTGATTACTTAATTGGGACTTATGCATGCTTGTGTGGAATCATGGATTGCTATGTTAGCACTTAACCTTGCATGTGGAATTGTTTATTATGTTTGGTCAAGATGATTTATCCTGTTAGTGGTATTACTTGAGGATATGTGACATGCATAGGTGGATGATTTATGTGAAATTAATTTGGTGGACATAGTATGTTGGAACATGATTACAGGGATATTTTAATAGTAATAATTAACATGCCATGTTAGCACATACATTTTATAAAAGTGGGTTAAATGGATTGATTGTTGGGACATTATGACATATCTATGTGCGGGTACCACTTTGGAGATTTATCATGGATCAGGGATTATAGACATGTGTGGTTGATTAATGATTTTAGCATGTTGATGGTTATATCCATGCGGAGCTATTAATTGATACACATGTGGAACCACTATTTGTCACACTTTCTTTTATCGCTCTTGAGGACATATGCATGTTTTTATGGTCATCTAGATAGGCCACTTTTTATTGCTGCACTATCATTTTGGGACTTGACTTAGGAGAAACCATGTTTGTTCCTTTCCTCCTTCTTATTTAGACCTTTGAGTCTAGTTGCTCGGGTTCGAGCAGGGGTTTGGGATAGTGTAGCGGGGACCTGACGGTCGGTGACAGGTTGTGTTTGATTATGGGTTGTGGGGTATTGCGGCTACCGCGGATAGTAGGCGGTTGACCGGATACATGTTATTTTACCCGATTTTGGATTGGGGGATTATAGCGGCCACCGCGGACAGTAGGCGGTTGACCGGATGTCGGATGTGGGACATGATTGTGATTGTGGTTTATTGCGGCAACCGCGGATATTGGGCGGTTGACTGTATGTGTACTTATGCATCAGATTGGGGATCGGGGTTCCTTTTAGTGGAGGGGTGTGTTCCACTGGGGCTTTATAGTTGTGATCCAGTCCTGCTTTTGATACTTATCACACCGGCGCGGTTATTGCCCGGTGATGCTTTCCTCGTGTGGGTCGCTCCCCACGAGTTCCCCTCCGGAGGCCGGGGCCAGACAGTTGTTGACGGTTTTGCTATCACATCGGCGCGGCTTATTTGCCCGATGATGAGGGCGGCAGCAGGAGCTTTGCTATCACATCGGCGCGGCTTACTTGCCCGATGATGAGGGCGGTACAGATTGGGTTCATCTGGGTCGGTTGGTTATTGTTGCATACGGTTATTCCAGTCTAGGACTGTATTTTAGATGCATAGTAGTGGTAGTTTCCATTCTTCAGCAGTCATTATTTCTTACCACTCTTCTTTCCTTTTTGCCTCTGGTAGACCTAGTGGGTGCGTCAGAGTTTGAGGTTTTACCCACTAGGGGAGGCTACTGGTTTACTAGTAGTTCTCACCCCCATTCTTCTTTCCTCTTTTTCTTCTCTCTTGTTTTGCAGTGTCTTCTGCGGGTGCTGCTGGGCTTTCAGCGGCGGGTCGAGGAGAGAGGACGGCTGAGTAGATAGACCTCGAGGCAGGCTGAGCGAGTTAGATGGACTGTTGGTGTACCCATGTTTCCTCAGACGATTGTACTTTTACCTTGGGACTGGCTTTTGCCAGCACGTTGTATTTATTTTTGGTGAGCTGGGAGAGACAGATGTATCATTTTTACAGATGTATTGTATTTTAATTCCAGCTTCAGTCTGAGATGTATTATTTTTAGTTCAGCTTTATTTTTACTGCTCTTTTTTTTATTATCTCTTTTATGTCTGAGCAGGTTTGGCGCTTCGTGTACGCGGGAAATACCGCGTGCACAGCGGATCTGTAGACGGGCCCGGGTTCTGGTTTACACCCCGGGCGTGACACCTTGAGACTTCCATCCCCTATCGGTGTTATGCGTAGGCTGGCATACCCGATTTGGTAGGCACAGCAGGCAGTACCAGTTCTACTGGTGGTATTAGATTGGGTTTATTATAGACATTTGCTTTATAGTTGCACTCATGTCAGGGGGACCGGGTGGAGTCTAGTAGCTTTGTTTAGACCAGTGCTAGTGTTGTTGGGAACCGTTTGGGGATACGGTGGGCCCAGGGTCATTGTGAGTTGTTTACCGTTGTACGAGCAGGCATGGTAGGCTGGGCAGGCATGGCAAGCATAGGCAGGCATGGCAGGCATAGGCAGGCATGGCAGGCATAGGAAGGCTTAGCAGGCATAGGCAGGCATGGCAGGCATGGTAGGCTGGGCAGGCATGGCAGGCATGGCAGGCATAGGCAGGCATGGCAGGCATAGGCAGGCTTAGCAGGCATAGGCGGGCATGACAGGCATGGCAGGCATAGGCAGGCCTGGCAGGCATTGGCAGGCTTAGCAGGCATAGGCAGGCATGGCAGGCATAGCAGGCATAGGCAGGCATGGCAGGCATAGGCAGGCTTAGCAGGCATAGGCAGGCATGGCAGGCATGGCAGGCATAGCAGGCATAGCAGGCATGGCAGGCATAGCAGGCATAGGCAGGCATAGCAGGCATGGCAGGCATAGCAGGCATGGCAGGCATGGCAGGCTTAGCATGCATAGCAGGCATGGCAGGCCTAGCAGGCATAGCAGGCATGGCGGGCTTAGCAGGCATAGAGGCTTGATAGTTGTTGAGAGTCTCCAGCTTCCTTCTTTTTCAGTCTTTGCGGCTTTGGTTAGCTTTTTGTATTTTGAGGACTTAGTGGGCAGACCGTCAGGTCTGGCGGTGGTACCCACTGAGAACTCCCTTTTTGGAGTAGTTCTCACACCCTCTGGGGGTTTTTCCCCTCATTTTCTTTCCTCTCCTCTATTTTGCAGAGTCCTAGCGGATGTTGCTGATTATGCGATTGTTGGTCGAGGCGAGAGAGTCGCGAGATAGATCCCTACCCGTCGTTGGAGAGTAGCGGTACCCCTTCAGAGGAGATCTACAGCAGATTAGTTGTTTTACTTTTTTCTCTTTTGAGAGACTGATGTAGTGAGGACATATTATGTACCGAGAGACTGTACACTGTTGTATTTATTGGAGATACCTCCCGGTTGAGTCCAGAGCTTGTACATGAGGATATTGTATGATTATCATTTTGGGAGACAGACTTATTGTATTATTTCCAGTTGTAAGGTGGTTGATTTTAGTTATACAGCAGATTTTTATTTATAGCTCTGATATTCTGTTTAGCTGTGGTACTTTTCTTGCAGGTAGGACGCTTCGCCTATGCAGGTTGGCATAGGTGGCAGATCTGTTGGCGAGCCCGGGTCGCAGTTTCGACCCCGGGGCGTGACAGATTAGAGTGGTATCAGAGCTTAGGGATAGGTCGGTTGGGACTTAGAGACCCTAGGCTTATGGTTTGACCCTTGGTTGACTTCGTGAGAGTCGTGACTTTTAGCGAGAGTCTGATTGAGTTTTATACCTCTCCCAAGGGACGGGAAGAGTGATTGGCATGTTTATTCTCCTGAGTAATTATGTTGGCTGCAGACAACATAAAGCTGTGGAACGGGTGACATGCTTTAGACTTTCGCTGGATTGGGTCGAGTGGCTTTTGTGTGCTGTGTGTGGTTCCGTCGTGGCGAGCGGTGTCTCCCCGACGCTGGGTTTTTGACCCGTGGGCATCCTGTCATAGCAGTTGAGTTTGAGCGGATAGTTTTGGGCCGGACAACCGGATTGAGGCCAGAGAACTCCGGACCCAGATGACAGGATTGTCTGAGGCATATCAGCAACAGAGTGGGCAGCCGGTCTGGGTGATACAGTTGTCGGAGCACTGAGTAACCCCCCGTGCCAATGTTTAGTGTCGAGGCACCGAGGTAGGGTGGATAGTTGACAGCAGAGGAGCTGTGGGACATGATCGATCTATTGAGCCAGATTCGGTAGTTAAATCACCCCGACTAGTAAGATTGAGTTTGGAGCCTTGGAGGCAGAGTCGTGATTGGTGGTGATGGAGTGATCAATTGAGAGCCTCCCTGTGTTAGAGAGGTTATACAGTTGTTGAACTATGCGCTCCAGGTTTCGAGAGACGAGGCACATAGGATATGTGAGATTGGGAGTGGATTGCTCTAGGATACCTTTCAGTTTATTCGGTCCCTCCTGTACAGATTTTGGATTTTGACGCCTCGTTGGAGTAGGCGTTGTGTTTGGAGCGTGGCGTTGCAGTTCCTTTGGATAGGGATCTGCTGCCAGAGGCGAGTTCTGGATTTTGACGCTTGGTGCCGGGTGATGGAGGACAGATCGACCGGCAGGGGCATTTCTGATTTCTTTTTCAGGATAACGAGTTCCCGAGATCCCAGAGATCGGGTGGACCCCGATGGCAGCATCAGTATCTTGATCAGTATCTTGATTAGAGTGGCGCAGCGGTAGCGTGGATCTGTTATCTGCCGAGGACCTTATTCGTCGCCTAAAGGTGAGCAGAGACAGAGGTCGTGCTCCCTAGGTGGATAATCTTGATTTTCCTTGCAGATTGAGCGACAACCACTTTCATTGAGCGGATAAATCTGTGCCGCCCGGTTGGAGGGCGCCACAGCGGCGGATCGGGTTGTCGCAGGTGTGAATTCATCATAGCAGTTGGAGTTAGAGCATGTTGCATTCCTGCATGGACTAAAGGCAGATTTGTTACCACGTGCACTAGAGGTACAGATTTTTGTTGGTGTTGTGCATGTGGAGGAGGCGTTTGGGATCATGTCCAGTGCAGCTGAGACTGCGAGTTACCGGCAGACTTATTGGAATTATGGCAGTACGGTATTTTGACCGTGTGCTTGAGATTGACTGGCACAATGCCACAAAATGTTGGACTGCGGTGAGAGAGGACTTTGACCTTCGGCAAGGCGGACAAGAGGAGGCTTGCTTGTTGAGAGTATTAGAGCACGCAAGTTATAGCGACAGTGCGAGAGGTGCTTACGGCGGCACCGAGACCCAGGATATCTCTGTTGCCCATGAGATCCCGGGTGTGATTTCACCTGAACCGTTGATAATGCCGCCGGTTAGGGAGATAGAGATTGCGTTTGACGTGATTCGGGGAACCGCGCCACCCTCGACAGCACCTCATTGGATATCATCTGTGGAGCTGAGAGAGCTGTTGGCACAGTCGCAGGATCTGATGGATCAAGGGGTCTGTTTGACCCAGTGCCACGTCTTGGATAGACGATGATGAGGGTTCGTTATGATTTGAGCACAGGCAGGTTCAGGTATTATCAAGGACCTTTTTGTTGGAGTTTTACTCCGGCAATTATTGTATGATGCGAGTACCTACTTGGGATTAGACAACCGAGGGCTGTGCCTGGATGGCATTCAGGTCCGGTAAGGGCAATATGAGAGCATAGTGAGGCCAAATGGAATGACTAATGCCCTGTGACTTCAAGATTTGAGGGATTGTGTGTCCTAGTTGTACTTGGACGGATTGGGAGTGGTGTTCCCCAAGGATATTTTGATTTACTCCTAGAACGACTTGGAGCACTTGTGGATGAAGCTGTATGCCAAGTTATTGAGGTACAAGTTCTAGCTCCAAGTGCATGCCTTCTTGGGTCGCTTTGTGTTAGCCGTAGGGGCGGCGGTGGAAATCCGGCCAATATGGATACTAATTGGGAATTGGCCGAGATCAATATTTATGGTCAAGGTAAGGAGCTTCTTGGACTGGGCAGTGCTAGGAGAGCTTGACAATCGGATGATGAGACTGATGCCAGCGCCTATGCTAGCATTTCCAGTGTTGGGAGAGAGATCAGCGAGTTTTAGTGATGCCTCCCATACTGACTGTGGAATTACCGTGGGGTTATTATGGAGCATCCTGGATTACCCCGACAGGGCCACTATGATGGCAGATACCTGGAACAGGAGAGCTGGCTGGGGTTGAGTTGATGATTCCACAGCTGGCGCTGTGTGGACCGTTGAGGCAAACATGGTTTGCGGTCGTGTCCCTGAGGGTTCCTTTTTTGGTAGACCGTGGCTGAGTAGTTCACTCGGATGGTCAGGATTCGGGAGTGACCGAGTGAGAACCCTTATTGGTGAGGGTTTCCTTTTTCTTAGATGATTACGGGGATGTGTTTCTGTAGTGATTCGGCCCTTAGGGGTATTTTTGACTCACATGTAAGCTATTTAAGCCTTTAGGTGAAATAAAATTATTTAATTTTTAAAAGTCGGTCGGTGCGTGGTGCGTGTATTTTTCTGCGATAGAGCACGGAAAATGATGACCGACGGTGCGATCGGATCTGAAATCCGATGTCGGAATCTCCCGGAACGGAATTCTTAGTGATGCGGTGATTAGTCATGCATCGGAATCCGTGCAAAATATCTTACACCCGTTGGAGATAAGGTGGGTTATCTCGTAGGGGATAATTAATTAATTAATTAATTATCCGATGACGGAAAATAGAATTTTCTTACGTACGAATTAAAGAGGAAATTAATTAAATATATGTAATCAAATAATACGGATTATATAAGTGATTCCGGTTATCTGAGGGAAAGAAAGAAAAATAAAACCCTAACCGGTGAGAAGAGAAAGAAAGAGGAAAGAAAAAGACGGAACCCTAGCCGGAAGGAAGGAAAAGGAAAAAGAGAAAGAGCCCGATCTTCCCGGACATCGAACCGAAGGCAAGAACGCGACCGGGCGACCTTCCCGTCGATCTTCGGTTAGTAAAATAATTTTTATAATTTTTTCGGGATTTTTCCGTCGTTCTCTTGTAGGGTTTTCGGGTTTCCCCGTCGTCTCCGTCACCGTCGCCGTCATCGTTATCGTGCTAGGGCACGGAACGGGCGACGGAGACGCGCGATGCCGTTAGGGCATCGCGCGGAAGGTCCCCGCGGACGGCCGGCCGCCGCCGCGAGCGGAGACGGGGGAGGGGAAACTGCGCGGGCACCGCGCGGGCCGTACCCGCGAGGGTGCCGCGCGGGCGACGCCCGCGCGGGCTCGCAACCGCGCGGGGCACCGCGCGGGCGCCGCGCGGGCAACCCCCGCACGGGCGCCGCGCGGGCCCGCAACCGCGCGGGCGCCGCGCGGGCACCGCGCAGGCACCGCGCGGGCCCGCACCCGCGCGGGCGCCGCGCGGGGCGCCGCGCGGGCTCACCGCCGCGCGGGCACCGCGCGGGCGCCGCGCGGGGCCGCACCCGCGCGGGCGCGGCGCGGGCGCCGCGCGGGCAGCGCTTGCGCGGGCGCCGCGTAAGGGGGGCGCGCCGCGCAATGGGCGCGCCGCGGGGGGCGCGCCCGCCGGAGCCACACCGCGCGGGGCTCCGGCGGGCGGCGACGACGGCGCGGGAGTCCGGTTTTCGGCAAACCGGACGGTGCTGGACTTTTCCGTCAAAGGAGTAAATTGGGGTTTTTCGTTTTGAGATGTTAGTATGTGTTTCTGACCATAGTTTATCCTTGCGGACTTTTCCTAGGTCCGGGTGCGCAGCGGGAGTGTGTGAAAGATCCGAGTGCTCCGATCTTCCCGCAACAAGGTGGGTACAGTTGCTATAAGTGCAACAAGTGCAGTAAGTGCATCTATCATCGTAAAAAGTGTTCTTAATATGTCTAACAAAGTAGATGGACTATTTAACCTTTCGCATGAATGTTTTTCATCTTATATAATGACTGTTGCGGCTGCGGTCGCGGTGCTTAATACACGCCGATTTGGCAAATCCGGTTTTCGGGTGCTGCACGTACACAGGCGGATTGGCCTCCGCATGGGTGTACTTTTCCGGAGAAGCGGTCTATACGACCCGTGTGCCCCGCGCAGTGTGAGGACCTCCTCACGGCGGCTACAGGTACCGCACTAGCCCCGTGAAGAGGTTGTAAGCATCAATAGTCTCGAGGGGAGAAGCGTTGACTACCCCTGGGACGGTGGCACTAAAGTAAATAAAGTGAGCAAAGTAAGTTGCAGGGTTTTAGCGAAAGGTTCTGGTGTATTCGGTTTGCTCTTCTTTCCTTGTTGTTATTTATACATCTACTTTGTTTGTCACTGACTTTACCCACTCCGTGACAGGTGATACTAGGTGCGTTAGCCGGGATGGCGGTGAGACTGCGTCGTGAGGACCGTAGTCAGAACTCTTGGATATATCTCATTTTCCTTTATGCTTTTATTAGTTAATTTGCTTGTGGACTATATTAGTTGTGGACATGTATTAGTTAGCGCTGTGGATGAGATGGACTTTTATGTTTAGATACTATTAGTGATGTTTCATATGCGGCACGTTTTCATGAAAAACCAATTGATTGCGAAAATATTTTCCCAAACGAAGTGCCGTGTGGGCACGGGTTTTACAACCGCTGGTTTTATCCTTTCCAAATGGTGACGCCGCTTTAATAGTTTACTTGGGAAAAATAAGGTGTCGAGTGGACACCGGTTTTTTAAAACAGTAGCTAAATCTATGTACTCTGATTGGTGATGTATGTCTACTGTATAGTTGATGGTTGATGGATGATGTTGTAAATGAGACGCCGTGCATATACAGAGGAGACTCTGTCCGCGGACAGAGAGAATTTGTGTATGTGGCGGTCTGGCACGCACCGGGGATGAGGTTTATGTTACTATATTAAGAAAAAAATATATATTCACGTAATTTTCCGCATTTCTTGACTCAAAAACCCCCGGGGGCGTGACAGATTAAATGGTATCAGAGAAAAACAACCATAACCATAGTAGACGTGATCCACATCCACAGTGTAAGGTGCCACAAGCAAATTGGACATGAGATAACCAAGGTGTAGATGCGGTAGTACGTGAGAGTACGGGAAAAGGGAATGTAACCTAGGTGCGATCGTAAGACAGGGTGCTAGGGTTATAACCTTAGGATTGACGTGGTTTCTTTGTTTACAGCAGACAACGGCCAGGATTCGGCCACCGGCGCTAACCATTTCTCAATGGACAGGATGGATCCCACAGCCGCAGCCAACCGCTTACTCCGCAACCAGCTACGCGACATAGCAGGACAATTGCTAACTCTTACTGAGCGCCTATGCCTACTGACTCAAGACTTCGAGGGTGTCGACCGCGCCCTCGAGACGCCTGGGACGACGCCTATCGGGGGATACCACCTGCTGGTTACCCCACTTTCAATGAGGCAGTCAATCTGGCCTTGCGGGCGGAGCAAGAATTGGCCGAGGCACGTGCTCGGCAAAGATTTTCCTATCCTGGACCGGTGGGGCCCCCTATCAGGAGGGCCCGGCGCTCAAGCGCCCGAAGACAGAGGGAACTATGGAAAGACAATGAGAGGAGAACCCGAACCGCCGAGGAGGCCTTGCCCCATATGCATTGGAGCGCATCAGGCGACGGATTGCCCATGGAGACACGGCCACTGCTACCGATGCGGCAGGCCAGGCCACACACGCTACGAGTGCCCTCGAAAGCCGGGCACCACCAGGCCTCCGGCGCCGCGACCGGAGGGGACAGAAAGGACTGCTACATTCGTCCCGAGGAGGGACCCCAACCAGGAGGACCGAGGAGGAGGACGACCGGAGAAAGCACGAAAGGATGAACCGACACCAGCAAGGAGTGCGAAATCGCCTCAGGGACCGTGCGTAATTTGCGAGGGTGCTCACCCGGTAACGGAATGTACTTGGAGGTACCACTACTGCAACCAATGCGGCTTGCCAGACCACTCTCGCGCCTTCTGCCCTCAGAGGCCCATCCCTGCCGCCGCCGCCGCGCCGCCACAGCAGAGAGGACCAGAGAGTGCTGTGGCCCCCGTTCAGCCAAAGGACTTGCCCGGCGACCAGCAATCTGCGGACTCTTCAGACGTTAAGTCCCTTCCCCAGCACGCCGTACGACGCTAGCCCAAGGGCTGTGGGCGGACTCTCCGGGATACTACAGTGGAGGACGCGACGTCTCAGACCTAGTAACGGCAGGTAACTTCTGTTCTTCCTCGTAGATTAGAAGCACCGGTTACACCTTAGCCTGCTACCCCAGTTAGACTCTCTCTCTCTCCCTCTTCTCCTCCTGTCGTCCCCTTCCCTGACCCCAAAACGCCTAGTGCGGTTCGGGGGGCGGGGGAATCCATAGGTACTAGGCGAAGCCTTCCCCGGCTGATGTACGCGGGCGGGCTTCGGGGCGTAGGAGAACCTTGTGTACTCGAGGCCCGTTAAGGGCCATGCAAGGAATAAATGGGCACCACCCTATGCCTTGCAGTCGAGAACCCAATGGGCCGTTAGGTAGTTCAGGGCGCTCCCCAGATGAGGGACAGCGGTCCCGTGGTAAGGGAATTTTCGGATGTATTTCCGGCGGAGCTCCCCGGAATGCCGCCGGAACGAGAGGTCGACTTCCCTATTGAGTTGCTTCCCGGCACCAAACCCATCACCAAGGCACCGTACAGGATGGCCTTCGCGGAGTTGAAAGAACTCAAGGCACAGTTGGAGGACCTTTTGGATAAGGGTTTTATCAGACCTAGCGCGTCACCTTGGGGCGCGCCCGTCCTGTTTGTGAGGAAGAAGGACGGAAGTCTCCGGTTGTGCATCGACTACCGGGAGATAAATAAGGTCACCGTTAAGAACAAGTACCCCCTGCCAAGGATCGACGACCTCTTCGACCAATTACAGGGGGCGACGGTGTTTTCAAAGATTGACCTGCAGTCGGGCTATCATCAGGTCCGGGTCAAGGGGGAGGACATCCCCAAAACGGCTTTCCGTACTCGCTATGGCCATTACGAATTTACGGTAATGCCATTCGGGCTCACAAATGCCCCGGCGGTGTTCATGGATATGATGAATAGGGTATTCAAACCCTTCCTGGACTTATTCGTGGTGGTCTTCATCGACGATATCCTCATCTACTCTCGTACAGACGAGGAACATGAAGAACATCTGCGCACAGTCCTCCAGACCCTACGGGAACAGAAACTCTACGCCAAACTCAAAAAGTGTGAGTTTTGGCTCCGTGAGGTCGGTTTCTTGGGGCACGTAATCTCGGCGGCTGGAGTCGCGGTGGATCCGAAGAAGATAGATTCGGTGACGGACTGGCCCCAACCGACAACGGTGACGGAGGTTCGAAGCTTCCTGGGATTAGCCGGGTATTACCGGCGCTTCGTGGAGGGTTTCTCCAAGATAGCCACCCCCTTAACCCGTTTGACTAGAAAGGGGGAAAAGTTCATCTGGACGGACAAATGCCAAAGAGCTTCGAGGAGCTCAAGGATAGATTGACGCGAGCCCCGATTCTCGCCCTGCCAGAACCAGGGGAGGATTATGAAGTATATTGCGATGCGTCGCGAAACGGACTGGGTGGAGTACTCATGCAACGGGGAAAGGTTATAGCCTATGCGTCAAGGCAGCTCAAGGAGTACGAGCGGAATTACCCCGTGCACGATTTGGAACTCGCAGCGGTGGTGTTCGTCCTCAAGCTTTGGAGACACTACCTGTATGGGGCACACTGCAATGTGTACTCAGATCATAAGAGTCTCAAGTACCTTTTCACCCAAAAGGAGTTAAATTTGCGACAAAGGCGGTGGCTCGAGCTACTGAAGGATTACGATTAACGATCCACTATCACCCGGGAAAGGCAAACGTGGTGGCCGACGCCCTGAGTCGCAAGGGGCAGGCCGAGGAGGCAGGTGTAAGTGCCATTACCCAGCAAGATAGTCTGATTGCGGAATTCTCGCGATTGAGACTAGAAGTAGTACCGGCGGGTACAGTCGCACAACTTCTGACACTGGTGGTCAGACCTACCTTGCTGGACAGGATTCTCGAAGGGCAATCGACTGATGACCAACTCCAGCTGGTGCGAAGTAGGATAACCGCCGACCAGGAAGGTGATTTTGCAGTGGACTCCGACGGCACGATACGATTTCGGGGACGAATCTGCGTGCCGGATCTACCGGAACTCAAAGAGGAAATCCTGCGGGAGGCGCATACTGCCCCATATGCAGCGCACCCCGGGGGAACGAAGATGTACAAGGACGTCAAACAGACCTTCTGGTGGCCCAAAATGAAGGGAGACGTGACTCGATTCGTGGCACACTGCCTGGTGTGCCAACAGGTGAAGGCCGAGCATCAGCGCCCGGCAGGAAAATTGCAACCTTTACCGGTGCCCGAGTGGAAGTGGGACATGATTACCATGGATTTTGTGACCGGATTCCCGAGATCGCCACAGGGACACGATGCGATATGGGTGATTGTGGACCGTTTGACGAAATCGGCCCACTTTCTGCCCATACACACGACGTGGACGCGGGAACGACTGGCACAAACATACATCGACGAGATAGTAAGGTTGCATGGGGTACCGACATCTATCACGTCGGACAGGGACACGCGATTTGTGTCAAACTTTTGGCGAAGCCTGCAACGAGCAATGGGGACCAAGTTGCACTTCAGTACGGCTTTTCACCCGCAGACCGATGGACAATCAGAGCGGGTGATACAGATCGTGGAGGACATGCTTCGAGCATGCGTTTTGGACTTGGGCGAAGGGTGGGCACGGTGTTTGCCCCTAGTGGAATTTGCCTACAATAACAGTTACCAGGCCAGCATTCAGATGGCACCGTACGAGGCCCTGTACGGGCGCCGCTGTCGGTCTCCAATATGCTGGGACGACTTGGTGAGCGTAAGTTTCTGGGCCCAGATTTGGTGGAGGAGACCGAAGCAAAGGTGCGATTGATTAGGCAAAGGCTACTGACCGCCCAGAGCAGACAGAAAAGCTACGCGGACAACAGACGCCGAGACTTAGAGTTCATGGTGGGTGAGCATGTGTTACTCCGAGTTTCGCCCTCCAAGGGGAACCGACGTTTCGGCATAAAGGGAAAGTTAAGCCCAGGTACGTGGGACCGTTCGAGAATCCTAGAACGCGTAGGACCGGTGGCGTACCGATTAGCCTTGCCGCCGAACCTCGAACGAGTCCACAACGTGTTCCATGTCTCAATGCTCCGGAAGTACCTCGCTGACCCCTCTCATGCCTTGGATGCCTCCACCATCGAGTTGCGAGAGGATTTGAGCGTCGAGGAGACGCCGGTGCGGATTTTGGCAAGAGAGGACAAGAAGTTGCGCAATCGAACTATTCCCTATGTGAAGGTCCAGTGGAGCAACCACGAAGAGCGCGAGGCGACATGGGAACTGGAATCGAAAATGAGGGAATGTTTTCCCGAATTGTTTTAGTGAGGTTTGTACTTAAGTTTCGGGACGAAACTTTTTATAAAGTGTGAGTGGTGTAGTGATTCGGCCCTTAGGGGTATTTTTGACTCACATGTAAGCTATTTAAGCCTTAAGTGAAATAAAATTATTTAATTTTAAAAGTCGGCCGGTGCGTGGTGCTGGTATTTTTCTGCGATAGAGCGCGAAAAATGATGACCGACGGTGCGATCGGATCGGAAATCCGATGTCGGGATCTCCCGGAACGGGATTCTTAGTGATGCGGTGATTAGTCATGCATCGGAATCCGTGCAAAATATCTTGCACCCGTTGGAGAGATAAGGTGGGTTATCTCGTAGGGATAATTAATTAATTAATTAATTATCCGGTGACGG
The DNA here is from genome assembly GCA_029168755.2 of Tillandsia fasciculata. Classification (NCBI taxonomy): domain Eukaryota; kingdom Viridiplantae; phylum Streptophyta; class Magnoliopsida; order Poales; family Bromeliaceae; genus Tillandsia; species Tillandsia fasciculata. The sequence goes on along the minus strand of JAQOTM010000504.1, from coordinate 49,468 downwards.
AAAATAGAATTTTCTTACGTACGAATTAAAGAGGAAATAATTAAATATACGTAATCAAATATACGGATTATATAAGTGATTCC
>JAQOTM010000504.1:0-49285 GCA_029168755.2 Tillandsia fasciculata | reverse complement strand
ACCCTTAAGAAGATTTGTTCATCTTTTTGTTCTTGATCCACCTGCAAAGTTTTGGATTTTTAGGAGCTCACATCCCGAGGTTCTGGATTTTACGGCGCGGCGCGACGTTGTGTTCCGGTGCTCTTTTTCGTCGCAGTTCGGTGTAAATTCTCCCCTGGGCTACCCCGACCATCTTTTTCAGTGATTCTTGAGCCGGCAGACTCCTAAGAGGTAGGGCTTCATCTTTCTCTTTGATCGCGCAATCCCATTTTGACTCCTTGGCTCGGATCCCGAGGTGACATGGTGACCCTTTTCTGTGAGGATTTTTGGGACAGCAGTGGATTGTTGTGGCGATATCTTCGCGCACGAGCGTCAGACGGAAACGTGCTTATACAACTTTTTCATCTACAAATCGCAAGGAACGCGCTCGTATTTTTCTTGGATTTTTCAGAGATTTATTTCGAGGTGAAAATCCCTGTTTCTCTGTGTATAGTGCTACAGTATTTTTGATACAGATTTTGTTGAGTGTACTACCTTGCCGAATTTATATCTTGACTTACCGAACTCAGATTTGGGCGTGCAAGCAGCCGTTTCGAAGGTATCGACGCGACGATCGCTGTGATATTTTTCTGCAAATTTTCTGGGCATTTTCTGTATGTGAAAATTAAGCATCTTTGGGACTGAAATTGTATGTGGTTGTAAGAGTAGTTTTGGGAACTTATGTGTAATTGTGGACTTTGTATTGTGCCCAGGAGAGTTGCGTGTGTTGCTGGACTCATTGGAGTAGGAGATTGGATTTTTCCTGGAATTTTCAGTTGTTGGGCTTTGGACAGTCAGCTTTTCAGGTGTTGGTTGTTGTTTGCCTCTATTTTGACATGCTCACTAGGAATATTAGAGTGATCCCTTTATTTGGACATGCATGCTTAAAGTAATATAATTGTGAGCCTATCATGTGAGACATACCATGTCGGGAATGCTTTTAGAAAACTGCTATGTTGGAACCACGATCGTATTTGGAACTTAGACATGTTGGCATGGATTTAATAGTAGTGCATAATCTTACATGTAGTGGATAGTGGCATGTTTGGACAATGTGTGATATATCTTGTTGGTGGGTGCTACTTGGGATTCTTTTGGACATGTATAGGCAGATGGTTTATGTGAGGGTAGTCAGTGGATTTTAGACATGTGTAAATATTTAATGACTTTAGCATGATGATTATATCTATGCGGAATTATTATCTAATACACATGTGGGACACATAATTGATTACTTAATTGGGACTTATGCATGCTTGTGTGGAATCATGGATTGCTATGTTAGCACCTAACCTTGCATGTCGAATTGTTTATTATGTTTGGTCAAGATGATTTATCCTGTTAGTGGTATTACTTGAGGATATGTGACATGCATAGGTGGATGATTTATGTGAAATTAATTTGGTGGACATAGTATGTTGGAACATGATTACTGGGATATTTTAATAGTAATAATTAACATGCCATGTTAGCACATATATTTTATGAAAGTGGGTTAAATGGATTGATTGTTGGGACATTATGACATATCTATGTGCGGGTACCACTTTGGTGATTTATCATCGATCAGGAATTATAGACATGTGTGGTTGATTAATGATTTTAGCATGTTGATGGTTATATCCATGCGGAGCTATTAATTGATACACATGTGGAACCACTATTTGTCACACTTTCTTTTATCGCTCTTGAGGACATATGCATGTTTTTATGGTCATCTAGATAGGCTACTTTTTATTGCTGCACTATCATTTTGGGACTTGACTTAGGAGAAACCATGTTTGTTCCTTTCCTCCTTCTTATTTAGACCTTTGAGTCTGGTTGCTCGGGTTCGAGCAGGGGTTTGGGATAGTGTAGCGGGGACCTGACGGTCGGTGACAGGTTGTGTTTGATTATGGGTTGTGGGGTATTGCGGCTACCGCGGATAGTAGGCGGTTGACCGGATACATGTTATTTTACCCGATTTTGGATTGGGGGATTATAGCGGCCACCGCGGACAGTAGGCGGTTGACCGGATGTCGGATGTGGGATATGATTGTGATTGTGGTTTATTGCGGCAACCGCGGATATTGGGCGGTTGACCGTATGTATACTTATGCATCAGATTGGGGATCGGGGTTTCTTTGAGTGGAGGGGTGTGTTCCACTGGGGCTTTATAGTTGTGATCCAGTCCTGCTTTTGATACTTATCACACCGGCGCGGTTATTGCCCAGTGATGCTTTCCTCGTGTGGGTCGCTCCCCACGAGTTCCCCTCCGGAGGCCGGGGCCAGACAGTTATTGACGGTTTTGCTATCACATCGACGCGGCTTATTTGCTCGATGATGAGGGCGGCAGCAGGAGCTTTGCTATCACATCGGCGCGGCTTACTTGCCCGATAATGAGGGCGGTACAGATTGGGTTCATCTGGGTCGGTTGGTTATTGTTGCATACGGTTATTCCAGTCTAGGACTGTATTTTAGATGCATAGTAGTGGTAGTTTCCTTTCTTCAGCAGTCATTATTTCTTACCACTCTTCTTTCTTTTTTGCCTCTGGTAGACCTAGTGGGTGCGTCAGAGTTTGAGGTTTTACCCACTAGGGGAGGCTACTGGTTTACTAGTAGTTCTCACCCCCATTCTTCTTTCCTCTTTTTCTTCTCCCTTGTTTTGCAGTGTCTTCTGCGGGTGCTGCTGGGCTTTCAGCGGCGGGTCGAGGAGAGAGGACGGCTGAGTAGATAGACCTCGAGGCAGGCTGAGCGAGTTAGATGGACTGTTGGTGTACCCATGTTTTCTCAGACGATTGTACTTTTACCTTGGGACTGGCTTTTGCCAGCAGGTTGTATTTATTTTGGTGAGCTGGGAGAGACAGATGTATCATTTTTACAGATGTATTGTATTTTAATTCCAGCTTCAGTCTGAGATGTATTAGTTTTAGTTCAGCTATGTTTTTACTGCTCTTTTTTTTATTATCTCTTTTATGTCTGAGCAGGTTTGGCGCTTCGTGTACGCGGGAAATACCGCGTGCACGGCGGATCTGTAGACGGGCCCGGGTTCTGGTTTACACCCGGGGCGTGACAGATTAAGTTGGTATTAGAGCTTAGGGATAGGTCAGTTAGGACTTAGGAAACCCTAGACTTTTGGCGGACCCTAGGATGTTAGGGCGTGAGAGACGTGACTTTTTGCGAAAGTCGGTGATTTGTTTTGACTCTTCCAGTGAGTGAAGAGGGATCGGCATATTCTATTTTTGTGGGACAGTTATGTTGGCTGCAGACAACATAAAGTTACAAAAATAGTGGGATGCCTTTGACTTTCGCTAGATTGGGTCGAGTGTTTGGGGTGTGCTGATTTGCGGTTTCGTCGTGGTGAGCGGTGTCTCCCCGACGTTGGGGCCCAGACCCGGGTGCACCTTGGTGCGGCAGTTGGGTCTGAGCTGGTTGTTTCGGGCCGGATACCCAGATTGGAGTCTAAGAGCTCCGGACCCGAAGGGTAGGAGTGTTGGAGGCAGATCTGCGGTGCGGTGACACAGTTGTCGGAGCAGCGCGGTGACACAGTTGTCGGATCAGTGCAGTGGCACAGTTGTCGGACTAGTGAGTAGCCCCTCCGTGCCGATGTTTAGTGCTGGGGCACTGAGGAAGGGTGGACCGTTGACAGTAGGGAAGGCTGTGGGATTACATTGAAAGAGTGAGCCAGTTTTGGCGGATGAGTCGCCCCGATTTGTGGGATTGGGTATGGAGCCTTTTGGTGTTAAGAGTTAGCGCAGTTGCTGAACTGCACGCTCCATGTGTAGAGGGACGGGGCGCATAGGATATGAGTGTCTGAGAGTGGATTGCGCCAGGATACCTTTTAACTCGTTGGGTCCCTCCATTACGGATTTGGGACGCCTCAATGGAGTAGGCGCCCGGTATGGAGCGTGGCATTGTAGTTCCTTTGGATTGGGATCTGCCGCCTGAGGCGAGTTCTGATTGAGGCGCTTGGCGCCGGGTGGTGGAGGACAGATCAGTCAGATGAGGCATTCCCGGTTTCTTTTTCCAAGATAGTGGATTTTCGAGACTGTCTGAGCTCATAGGTTACAGTGGTCGGTGTGGTGGTAGGTTTGAGTTGTTCCGGGCTCTTGGGTTCGTATCTTTCGATACGGGAGTATTCCTTCCTTGGTGGGTAGTGCTTTTGCTTCATTGCTTGGGTTAGGGGTAGGACGGTTACCTAGTGTTCGGGAGGTTCATATTCCCGATCTTTGGCACGTAAGGGTGTGTGGTTGGTCCTGCCCGGTGCAGTTGAGTCCTCGATAGTACCGGTAGGCCTGATGGTCTTAACCTAGTTGCGGGACTTGGTTTGGTACTTAGGACGGTTTGGGCTGGCTCGGTTATCTCCTTTTCGCGGCGGTTGATTATGCCGCGAGGACGGTTTTCGTGGGGAGCCAGGCCCGGAGGTGTTGGTGTACCTGGGTTGCTTGAGGGTTATCTTCGCCTCTATGGTTTTGACTTTGTCCGTGAGGCGGATGTTTCGCAGTGGATGTGTAGCCTTTTTGGCTGGTGTGGTTGAGGGACCTTCGGCGGCGCGCGGGCGCCAGTGCTATTCGGGTTGTGGAGGGTTGTTCACTTCGGCTTTGTGAGGACCCCGGGAATTTGATGAAGTGACCATCTGGTGCTAGCACCCTTTTGTCGGGCATGGAGGATTTGATTTACCAGCTGCAAGGGTACTGGACCTTCTCGAAGATTGATTTGTATTACGGTTTCTCGACTGCATATGGCTAAGTGTTGATGCCGGAGGGTTAGGGAAGTGCTTCTACATCCCGACGGTTCTTGGATTAGAGATCAGAGGCTACGGGATCAGTTGGGGGACTTATATTGGATACCTCGGGAGCACAGAGGTACTTGGATCGAGCTTGTGTGCCGATGGACTTGTGGTTGGATTATCTGAGACCCTGGGAGGAGCGGATGCTTGTACCGATGCAGACTACTTGGTAGCTCGAGCGGTTAATCCATCTGTACTTGGTTGAGGTGGTGCGGTTCCTGGAGTGCCCGCCTTTATTTTGTTCCAGTTAGAGACCCGAGGATTGTATCGCATCTCTGGAGGAGGTATTAGACAGCTTTGGGAGCTTGAGTGGTGGATGATTGGATATTTACCCCCTCTACTTGGTTGAGATTCCGGATTGAGGAATGACTTTAGTTTCGAGGACGAAACTTTCTTTTAGTGGGGGAGGATGTGATGACCTGGATCTCTGCGGAGCTGTGGTAGAGTCATTGGTGACTGCGAGGGAGCCTGTACTGTGTTTCGGGAAGTGTTTGTGCGTAATTGGACACAAGTGTTGGGCCTCGAGCTTAAATGGATCACGTGGGTGATCGGCTGACCCCGTCGGATGTTTAGAGGTGGTTTCGCGCGAAACGGATATTAAAATTGGGCTCAGCGCGAAGTTTGGACGAAGAAATATCTTTCCGGGTGCCTTCGGCAATTTTTAGGAGTGGAATTTGGAAAATCGGATGGCGGATTTGGATTCAGCGCGCGAAAACGGTCAAGATGGGCTATTTACTTGTATTTTTCGGAGCTTGCTACAGTAATTTTACTGTTCACCGCCGGAACAGTGTTCCCGGCGATCGCCGGCGGCGCCCGGCGGCGGCGGGCAGCGGCGGAAGGCGGCGGCGCAGGCTCGGGCAGGCGGCGTGCGTCCGCGGGCAGGCGCGCGGGGGCGCGGGCTGGTGCGCGGTCCACGGGCAGGCGTGCACTGGAGGATGGGACACGTGGCAGGATTTGTTTGGTCGGTGTTGTGGTCTGGGAGCACGGAGCAGGCTGGTGGTGTACGGTGGACCGGTGTGGACACGTGGCAGCTTCCCATTGGACGGCTCACTGGTCGCGGTCTACGGAACGGCACGGGTGTATGGTGCACTGGGCTCGGACACGTGGCAGCTGGCTATTGGATCGGTGCATCGGCATGCGTGCACGGGCGCAGCGAGCGGAAGATTTGACACATGGCGACTCCCCATTGGTCGGGTACTGTGCGGGGCAGGTGGCTGTACGCGCGGGGCAGGTGCGCGACGTGCGCAGTGCAGGGTTGCCGGTGCCACGTGGCGTGCACCGGGCGCACGGGGCGCGGGTGGGCCGCGTGGCGGGCCACGTGGCTGGCCGTGGTGACTTCGGGCCTGCACAGTAATGGGCCGGGCCCATTACTGTAGCAGCCCGAATTTTTCGGGCGCCCGATTCTTGGGACCCATTCGGTATTTCTTCAATTGTTTCTTTGGGGCCTATTTAAGCAACCCGAGCCTCTTTCTTCTCCCCTTTTCTACCATTTTCGAGCCTCCTCTGCCCGAGCACCCCTAAGAAGATTTGTTCATCTTTTTGTTCTTGATCCACCTGCAAAGTTTTGGATTTTTAGGAGCTCGCATCCCGAGGTTCTGGATTTTACGGCGCGGCGCGACGTTGTGTTTCCGGTGCTCTTTTTCGTCGCAGTTCGGTGTAAATTCTCCCCTGAGCTACCCCGTCCATTTTTTCCAGTGATTCTTACGCCAGCAGACTCCTAAGAGGTAGTGCTTCATCTTTCTCTTCGATCGCGCAATCCCATTTTGACTCCTTAGCTCGGATCCCGAGGTGACATGGTGACCCTTTTTCTGTGAGGATTTTTGGGACAGCAGCGGATTGTTGTGGCGATATCTTCGCGCACGAGCATCAGACGGAAACGTGCTTATACAACTTTTTCATCTACAGATCGCAAGGAACGCGCTCGTATTTTTCTTGGATTTTTCAGAGATTTATTTCGAGGTGAAAATCCCTGTTTCTCTGTGTACAGTGCTACAGTATTTTTGATACAGATTTTGTTGAGTGTACTACCTTGCTGAATTTATATCTTGACTTACCGAACTCAGATTTGGGCGTGCAAGCTGCCGTTTCGAAGGTATCGACGCGACGATCACTGTGATATTTTTTTGGGAATTTTCTGGGCATTTTCTGCAGGTGAAAATTAAGCATCTTTGGGACTGAAATTGTATGTGGTTGTAAGAGTAGTTTTGGGAACTTATGTGTAATTGTGGACTTTGTATTGTGCCCAGGAGAGTTGCGGGTGTTGCTGGACTCATTGGAGTAGGAGATTGGATTTTTCCTGGTATTTTCAGCTGTTGGGCTTTGGACAGTCAGCTTTTCAGGTGGGTGGTTGTTGTTTGCCTCTATTTTGACATGCTCACTAGGAATATTAGAGTGATCCCTTTATTTGGACATGCATGCTTAAAGTAATATAATTGTGAGCCTATCATGTGAGACATACCATGTCGGGAATGCTTTTAGAAAACTGCTATGTTGGAACCACGATCGTATTTGGAACTTAGACATGTTGGCATGGATTTAATAGTAGTACATAATCTTACATGTAGTGGATAGTTGCATGTTTGGACAATGTGTGATATATCTTGTTGGTGGGTGCTACTTGGGATTCTTTTGGACATGTATAGGCGGATGGTTTATGTGAGGGTAGTCAGTGGATTTTAGACATGTGTAAATATTTAATGACTTTAGCATGATGGTTATATCTATGCGGAATTATTATCTAATACACATGTGGGACACATAATTGATTACTTAATTGGGACTTATGCATGCTTGTGTGGAATCATGGATTGCTATGTTAGCACTTAACCTTGCATGTGGAATTGTTTATTATGTTTGGTCAAGATGATTTATCCTGTTAGTGGTATTACTTGAGGATATGTGACATGCATAGGTGGATGATTTATGTGAAATTAATTTGGTGGACATAGTATGTTGGAACATGATTACAGGGATATTTTAATAGTAATAATTAACATGCCATGTTAGCACATACATTTTATAAAAGTGGGTTAAATGGATTGATTGTTGGGACATTATGACATATCTATGTGCGGGTACCACTTTGGAGATTTATCATGGATCAGGGATTATAGACATGTGTGGTTGATTAATGATTTTAGCATGTTGATGGTTATATCCATGCGGAGCTATTAATTGATACACATGTGGAACCACTATTTGTCACACTTTCTTTTATCGCTCTTGAGGACATATGCATGTTTTTATGGTCATCTAGATAGGCCACTTTTTATTGCTGCACTATCATTTTGGGACTTGACTTAGGAGAAACCATGTTTGTTCCTTTCCTCCTTCTTATTTAGACCTTTGAGTCTAGTTGCTCGGGTTCGAGCAGGGGTTTGGGATAGTGTAGCGGGGACCTGACGGTCGGTGACAGGTTGTGTTTGATTATGGGTTGTGGGGTATTGCGGCTACCGCGGATAGTAGGCGGTTGACCGGATACATGTTATTTTACCCGATTTTGGATTGGGGGATTATAGCGGCCACCGCGGACAGTAGGCGGTTGACCGGATGTCGGATGTGGGACATGATTGTGATTGTGGTTTATTGCGGCAACCGCGGATATTGGGCGGTTGACTGTATGTGTACTTATGCATCAGATTGGGGATCGGGGTTCCTTTTAGTGGAGGGGTGTGTTCCACTGGGGCTTTATAGTTGTGATCCAGTCCTGCTTTTGATACTTATCACACCGGCGCGGTTATTGCCCGGTGATGCTTTCCTCGTGTGGGTCGCTCCCCACGAGTTCCCCTCCGGAGGCCGGGGCCAGACAGTTGTTGACGGTTTTGCTATCACATCGGCGCGGCTTATTTGCCCGATGATGAGGGCGGCAGCAGGAGCTTTGCTATCACATCGGCGCGGCTTACTTGCCCGATGATGAGGGCGGTACAGATTGGGTTCATCTGGGTCGGTTGGTTATTGTTGCATACGGTTATTCCAGTCTAGGACTGTATTTTAGATGCATAGTAGTGGTAGTTTCCATTCTTCAGCAGTCATTATTTCTTACCACTCTTCTTTCCTTTTTGCCTCTGGTAGACCTAGTGGGTGCGTCAGAGTTTGAGGTTTTACCCACTAGGGGAGGCTACTGGTTTACTAGTAGTTCTCACCCCCATTCTTCTTTCCTCTTTTTCTTCTCTCTTGTTTTGCAGTGTCTTCTGCGGGTGCTGCTGGGCTTTCAGCGGCGGGTCGAGGAGAGAGGACGGCTGAGTAGATAGACCTCGAGGCAGGCTGAGCGAGTTAGATGGACTGTTGGTGTACCCATGTTTCCTCAGACGATTGTACTTTTACCTTGGGACTGGCTTTTGCCAGCACGTTGTATTTATTTTTGGTGAGCTGGGAGAGACAGATGTATCATTTTTACAGATGTATTGTATTTTAATTCCAGCTTCAGTCTGAGATGTATTATTTTAGTTCAGCTTTATTTTTACTGCTCTTTTTTTTATTATCTCTTTTATGTCTGAGCAGGTTTGGCGCTTCGTGTACGCGGGAAATACCGCGTGCACAGCGGATCTGTAGACGGGCCCGGGTTCTGGTTTACACCCCGGGCGTGACACCTTGAGACTTCCATCCCCTATCGGTGTTATGCGTAGGCTGGCATACCCGATTTGGTAGGCACAGCAGGCAGTACCAGTTCTACTGGTGGTATTAGATTGGGTTTATTATAGACATTTGCTTTATAGTTGCACTCATGTCAGGGGGACCGGGTGGAGTCTAGTAGCTTTGTTTAGACCAGTGCTAGTGTTGTTGGGAACCGTTTGGGGATACGGTGGGCCCAGGGTCATTGTGAGTTGTTTACCGTTGTACGAGCAGGCATGGTAGGCTGGGCAGGCATGGCAAGCATAGGCAGGCATGGCAGGCATAGGCAGGCATGGCAGGCATAGGAAGGCTTAGCAGGCATAGGCAGGCATGGCAGGCATGGTAGGCTGCAGGCAGGCATGGCAGGCATGGCAGGCATAGGCAGGCATGGCAGGCATAGGCAGGCTTAGCAGGCATAGGCGGGCATGACAGGCATGGCAGGCATAGGCAGGCCTGGCAGGCATAGGCAGGCTTAGCAGGCATAGGCAGGCATGGCAGGCATAGCAGGCATAGGCAGGCATGGCAGGCATAGGCAGGCTTAGCAGGCATAGGCAGGCATGGCAGGCATGGCAGGCATAGCAGGCATAGCAGGCATGGCAGGCATAGCAGGCATAGGCAGGCATAGCAGGCATGGCAGGCATAGCAGGCATGGCAGGCATGGCAGGCTTAGCAGGCATAGCAGGCATGGAGGCCTAGCAGGCATAGCAGGCATGGCGGGCTTAGCAGGCATAGAGGCTTGATAGTTGTTGAGAGTCTCCAGCTTCCTTCTTTTTCAGTCTTTGCGGCTTTGGTTAGCTTTTTGTATTTTGAGGACTTAGTGGGCAGACCGTCAGGTCTGGCGGTGGTACCCACTGAGAACTCCCTTTTTGGAGTAGTTCTCACACCCTCTGGGGGTTTTTCCCCTCATTTTCTTTCCTCTCCTCTATTTTGCAGAGTCCTAGCGGATGTTGCTGATTATGCGATTGTTGGTCGAGGCGAGAGAGTCGCGAGATAGATCCCTACCCGTCGTTGGAGAGTAGCGGTACCCCTTCAGAGGAGATCTACAGCAGATTAGTTGTTTTACTTTTTTCTCTTTTGAGAGACTGATGTAGTGAGGACATATTATGTACCGAGAGACTGTACACTGTTGTATTTATTGGAGATACCTCCCGGTTGAGTCCAGAGCTTGTACATGAGGATATTGTATGATTATCATTTTGGGAGACAGACTTATTGTATTATTTCCAGTTGTAAGGTGGTTGATTTTAGTTATACAGCAGATTTTTATTTATAGCTCTGATATTCTGTTTAGCTGGTACTTTTCTTGCAGGTAGGACGCTTCGCCTATGCAGGTTGGCATAGGTGGCAGATCTGTTGGCGAGCCCGGGTCGCAGTTTCGACCCGGGGCGTGACAGATTAGAGTGGTATCAGAGCTTAGGGATAGGTCGGTTGGGACTTAGAGACCCTAGGCTTATGGTTTGACCCTTGGTTGACTTCGTGAGAGTCGTGACTTTTAGCGAGAGTCTGATTGAGTTTTATACCTCTCCCAAGGGACGGGAAGAGTGATTGGCATGTTTATTCTCCTGAGTAATTATGTTGGCTGCAGACAACATAAAGCTGTGGAACGGGTGACATGCTTTAGACTTTCGCTGGATTGGGTCGAGTGGCTTTTGTGTGCTGTGTGTGGTTCCGTCGTGGCGAGCGGTGTGTCCCCGACGCTGGGTTTTTGACCCGTGGGCATCCTGTCATAGCAGTTGAGTTTGAGCGGATAGTTTTGGGCCGGACAACCGGATTGAGGCCAGAGAACTCCGGACCCAGATGACAGGATTGTCTGAGGCATATCAGCAACAGAGTGGGCAGCCGGTCTGGGTGATACAGTTGTCGGAGCACTGAGTAACCCCCCGTGCCAATGTTTAGTGTCGAGGCACCGAGGTAGGGTGGATAGTTGACAGCAGAGGAGCTGTGGGACATGATCGATCTATTGAGCCAGATTCGGTAGTTAAATCACCCCGACTAGTAAGATTGAGTTTGGAGCCTTGGAGGCAGAGTCGTGATTGGTGGTGATGGAGTGATCAATTGAGAGCCTCCCTGTGTTAGAGAGGTTATACAGTTGTTGAACTATGCGCTCCAGGTTTCGAGAGACGAGGCACATAGGATATGTGAGATTGGGAGTGGATTGCTCTAGGATACCTTTCAGTTTATTCGGTCCCTCCTGTACAGATTTTGGATTTTGACGCCTCTTTGGAGTAGGCGTTGTGTTTGGAGCGTGGCGTTGCAGTTCCTTTGGATAGGGATCTGCTGCCAGAGGCGAGTTCTGGATTTTGACGCTTGGTGCCGGGTGATGGAGGACAGATCGATCGGCAGGGGCATTTCTGATTTCTTTTTCAGGATAACGAGTTCCCGAGATCCCAGAGATCGGGTGGACCCCGATGGCAGCATCAGTATCTTGATCAGTATCTTGATTAGAGTGGCGCAGCGGTAGCGTGGATCTGTTATCTGCCGAGGACCTTATTCGTCGCCTAAAGGTGAGCAGAGACAGAGGTCGTGCTCCCTAGGTGGATAATCTTGATTTTCCTTGCAGATTGAGCGACAACCACTTTCATTGAGCGGATAAATCTGTGCCGCCCGGTTGGAGGGCGCCACAGCGGCGGATCGGGTTGTCGCAGGTGTGAATTCATCATAGCAGTTGGAGTTAGAGCATGTTGCATTCCTGCATGGACTAAAGGCAGATTTGTTACCACGTGCACTAGAGGTACAGATTTTTGTTGGTGTTGTGCATGTGGAGGAGGCGTTTGGGATCATGTCCAGTGCAGCTGAGACTGCGAGTTACCGGCAGACTTATTGGAATTATGGCAGTACGGTATTTTGACCGTGTGCTTGAGATTGACTGGCACAATGCCACAAATGTTGGACTGCGGTGAGAGAGGACTTTGACCTTCGGCAAGGCGGACAAGAGGAGGCTTGCTTGTTGAGAGTATTAGAGCACGCAAGTTATAGCGACAGTGCGAGAGGTGCTTACGGCGGCACCGAGACCCCAGGATATCTCTGTTGCCCATGAGATCCCGGGTGTGATTTCACCTGAACCGTTGATAATGCCGCCGGTTAGGGAGATAGAGATTGCGTTTGACGTGATTCGGGGAACCGCGCCACCCTCGACAGCACCTCATTGGATATCATCTGTGGAGCTGAGAGAGCTGTTGGCACAGTCGCAGGATCTGATGGATCAAGGGGTCTGTTTGACCCAGTGCCACGTCTTGGATAGACGATGATGAGGGTTCGTTATGATTTGAGCACAGGCAGGTTCAGGTATTATCAAGGACCTTTTTGTTGGAGTTTTACTCCGGCAATTATTGTATGATGCGAGTACCTACTTGGGATTAGACAACCGAGGGCTGTGCCTGGATGGCATTCAGGGTCCGGTAAGGGCAATATGAGAGCATAGTGAGGCCAAATGGAATGACTAATGCCCTGTGACTTCAAGATTTGAGGGATTGTGTGTCCTAGTTGTACTTGGACGGATTGGGAGTGGTGTTCCCCAAGGATATTTTGATTTACTCCTAGAACGACTTGGAGCACTTGTGGATGAAGCTGTATGCCAAGTTATTGAGGTACAAGTTCTAGCTCCAAGTGCATGCCTTCTTGGGTCGCTTTGTGTTAGCCGTAGGGGCGGCGGTGGAAATCCGGCCAATATGGATACTAATTGGGAATTGGCCGAGATCAATATTTATGGTCAAGGTAAGGAGCTTCTTGGACTGGGCAGTGCTAGGAGAGCTTGACAATTGGATGATGAGACTGATGCCAGCGGCTATGCTAGCATTTCCAGTGTTGGGAGAGAGATCAGCGAGTTTTAGTGATGCCTCCCATACTGACTGTGGAATTACCGTGGGGTTATTATGGAGCATCCTGGATTACCCCGACAGGGCCACTATGATGGCAGATACCTGGAACAGGAGAGCTGGCTGGGTTGAGTTGATGATTCCACAGCTGGCGCTGTGTGGACCGTTGAGGCAAACATGGTTTGCGGTCGTGTCCCTGAGGGTTCCTTTTTTGGTAGACCGTGGCTGAGTAGTTCACTCGGATGGTCAGGATTCGGGAGTGACCGAGTGAGAACCCTTATTGGTGAGGGTTTCCTTTTTCTTAGATGATTACGGGGATGTGTTTCTGTAGTGATTCGGCCCTTAGGGGTATTTTTGACTCACATGTAAGCTATTTAAGCCTTTAGGTGAAATAAAATTATTTAATTTTTAAAAGTCGGTCGGTGCGTGGTGCTGGTATTTTTCTGCGATAGAGCACGGAAAATGATGACCGACGGTGCGATCGGATCTGAAATCCGATGTCGGGATCTCCCGGAACGGAATTCTTAGTGATGCGGTGATTAGTCATGCATCGGAATCCGTGCAAAATATCTTACACCCGTTGGAGATAAGGTGGGTTATCTCGTAGGGGATAATTAATTAATTAATTAATTATCCGATGACGGAAAATAGAATTTTCTTACGTACGAATTAAAGAGGAAATTAATTAAATATACGTAATCAAATAATACGGATTATATAAGTGATTCCGGTTATCTGAGGGAAAGAAAGAAAAATAAAACCCTAACCGGTGAGAAGAGAAAGAAAGAGGAAAGGAAAAGACGGAACCCTAGCCGGAAGGAAGGAAAAGGAAAAAGAGAAAGAGCCCGATCTTCCCGGACATCGAACCGAAGGCAAGAACGCGACCGGGCGACCTTCCCGTCGATCTTCGGTTAGTAAAATAATTTTTATAATTTTTTCGGGATTTTTCCGTCGTTCTCTTGTAGGGTTTTCGGGTTTCCCCGTCGTCTCCGTCACCGTCGCCGTCATCGTCATCGTGCTAGGGCACGGAACGGGCGACGGAGACGCGCGATGCCGTTAGGGCATCGCGCGGAAGGTCCCTGCGGACGGCCGGCCGCCGCCGCGAGCGGAGACGGGGGAGGGGAAACCGCGCGGGCACCGCGGGGCCGTACCCGCGAGGGTGCCGCGCGGGCGCCGCGCGGCTGCGCGGGCGACGCCCGCGCGGGCTCGCAACCGCGCGGGCACGCGCGGGCGCCGCGGGGCAACCCCCGCACGGGCGCCGCGCGGGCCCGCAACCGCGCGGGCGCCGCGCGGGCCCGCGCAGGCACCGCGCGGCCCGCACCCGCGCGGGCGCCGCGCGGGCGCGCGCGGGCTCACCGCCGCGCGGGCACCGCGCGGGCGCCGCGCGGGCCGCACCGCGCGGGCGCGGCGCGGGCGCCGCGCGGGCAGCGCTTGCGCGGGCGCCGCGTAAGGGGGGCGCGCCGCGCAATGGGCCGCGCCGCGGGGGCGCCGCCCGCGAGCCACACCGCGCGGGGCTCCGGCGGGCGGCGACGACGGCGCGGGAGTCCGGTTTTCGGCAAACCGGACGGTGCTGGACTTTTCCGTCAAAGGAGTAAATTGGGGTTTTTCGTTTTGAGATGTTAGTATGTGTTTCTGACCATAGTTTATCCTTGCGGACTTTTCCTAGGTCCGGGTGCGCAGCGGGAGTGTGTGAAAGATCCGAGTGCTCCGATCTTCCCGCAACAAGGTGGGTACAGTTGCTATAAGTGCAACAAGTGCAGTAAGTGCATCTATCATCGTAAAAAGTGTTCTTAATATGTCTAACAAAGTAGATGGACTATTTAACCTTTCGCATGAATGTTTTTCATCTTATATAATGACTGTTGCGGCTGCGGTCGCGGTGCTTAATACACGCCGATTTGGCAAATCCGGTTTTCGGGTGCTGCACGTACACAGGCGGATTGGCCTCCGCATGGGTGTACTTTTTCGGAGAAGCGGTCTATACGACCCGTGTGCCCCGCGCAGTGTGAGGACCTCCTCACGGCTGCTACAGGTACCGCACTAGCCCCGTGAAGAGGTTGTAAGCATCAATAGTCTCGAGGGGAGAAGCGTTGACTACCCCTGGGACGGTGGCACTAAAGTAAATAAAGTGAGCAAAGTAAGTTGCAGGGTTTTAGCGAAAGGTTCCGGTGTATTCGGTTTGCTCTTCTTTCCTTGTTGTTATTTATACATCTACTTTGTTTGTCACTGACTTTACCCACTCCGTGACAGGTGATACTAGGTGCGTTAGCCGGGATGGCGGTGAGACTGCGTCGTGAGGACCGTAGTCAGAACTCTTGGATATATCTCATTTTCCTTTATGCTTTTATTAGTTAATTTGCTTGTGGACTATATTAGTTGTGGACATGTATTAGTTAGCGCTGTGGATGAGATGTACTTTTATGTTTAGATACTATTAGTGATGTTTCATATGCGGCACGTTTTCATGAAAAACCAATTGATTGCGAAAATGTTTTCCCAAACGAAGTGCCGTGTGGGCACGGGTTTTACAACCGCTGGTTTTATCCTTTCCAAATGGTGACGCCGCTTTAATAGTTTACTTGGGAAAAATAAGGTGTCGAGTGGACACCGGTTTTTAAAACAGTAGCTAAATCTATGTACTCTGATTGGTGATGTATGTCTACTGTATGGTTGATGGTTGATGGATGATGTTGTAAATGAGACGCCGTGCATATACAGAGGAGACTCTGTCCGCGGACAGAGAGAATTTGTGTATGTGGCGGTCTGGCACGCACCGGGGATGAGGTTTATGTTACTATATTAAGAAAAAAAAATATATTCACGCAATTTTCCGCATTGCTTGACTCAAAAACCCCCGGGGGCGTGACAGATTAAATGGTATCAGAGAAAAACAACCATAACCATAGTAGACGTGATCCACATCCACAGTGTAAGGTGCCACAAGCAAATTGGACATGAGATAACCAAGGTGTAGGTGCGGTAGTACGTGAGAGTACGGGGAAAAAGGGAATGTAACCTAGGTGCGATCGTAAGACAGGGTGCTAGGGTTATAACCTTAGGATTGACGTGGTTTCTTTGTTTACAGCAGACAACGGCCAGGATTCGGCCACCGAGCGCTAACCATTTCTCAATGGACAGGATGGATCCCACAGCCGCAGCCAACCGCTTACTCCGCAACCAGCTACGCGACATAGCAGGGCAATTGCTAACTCTTACTGAGCGCCTATGCCTACTGACTCAAGACTTCGAGGGTGTCGACCGCGCCCCTCGAGACGCCTGGGACGACGCCTATCGGGGGATACCACCTGCTGGTTACCCCACTTTCAATGAGGCAGTCAATCTGGCCTTGCGGGCGGAGCAAGAATTGGCCGAGGCACGTGCTCGGCAAAGATTTTCCTATCCTGGACCGGTGGGGGCCCCCTATCAGGAGGGCCCGGCGCTCAAGCGCCCGAAGACAGAGGGGAACTTTGGAAAGACAATGAGAGGAGAACCCGAACCGCCGAGGAGGCCTTGCCCCATATGCATTGGAGCGCATCAGGTGACGGATTGCCATGGAGACACGGCCACTGCTACCGATGCGGCAGGCCAGGCCACACACGCTACGAGTGCCCTCGAAAGCCGGGCACCACCAGGCCTCCGGCGCCGCGACCGGAGGGGACAGAAAGGACTGCTACATCCGTCCCGAGGAGGGACCCCAACCAGGAGGACCGAGGAGGAGGACGACCGGAGAAAGCACGAAAGGATGAACCGACACCAGCAAGGAGCGCGAAATCGCCTCAGGGACCGTGCGTAATTTGCGAGGGTGCTCACCCGGTAACGGAATGTACTTGGAGGTACCACTACTGCAACCAATGCGGCTTGCCAGACCACTCTCGCGCCTTCTGCCCTCAGAGGCCCATCCCTGCCGCCGCCGCCGCGCCGCCACAGCAGAGAGGACCAGAGAGTGCTGTGGCCCCCGTTCAGCCAAAGGACTTGCCCGGCGACCAGCAATCTGCGGACTCTTCAGACGTTAAGTCCCTTCCCCAGCACGCCGTACGACGCTGGCCCAAGGGCTGTGGGCGGACTCCCCGGGATACTACAGTGGAGGACGCGACGTCTCAGACCTAGTAACGGCAGGTAACTTCTGTTCTTCCTCCTAGATTAGGAGCACCGGTTACACCTTAGCCTGCTACCCCAGTTAGACTCTCTCTCTCTCTCCCTCTTCTCCTCCTGTCGTCCCCTTCCCTGACCCCGAAAACGCCTAGTGCGGTTCGGGGGGGCGGGGGGAATCCATAGGTACTAGGCGAAGCCTTCCCCGGCTGATGTACGCGGGCGGGCTTCGGGGCGTAGGAGAACCTTGTGTACTCGAGGCCCGTTAAGGGCCATGCAAGGAATAAATGGGCACCACCCTATGCCTTGCAGTCGAGAACCCAATGGGCCGTTAGGTAGTTCAGGGCCGCTCCCCAGATGAGGTACAGCGGTCCCGTGGTAAGGGAATTTCCGGATGTATTTCCGGCGGAGCTCCCCGGAATGCCGCCGGAACGAGAGGTCGACTTCCCTATTGAGTTGCTTCCCGGCACCAAACCCATCACCAAGGCACCGTATAGGATGGCCTTCGCGGAGTTGAAAGAACTCAAAGCACAGTTGGAGGACCTTTTGGATAAGGGTTTTATCAGACCTAGCGCGTCACCTTGGGGCGCGCCCGTCCTGTTCGTGAGGAAGAAGGACGGAAGTCTCCGGTTGTGCATCGACTACCGGGAGATAAATAAGGTCACCGTTAAGAACAAGTACCCCCTGCCAAGGATCGACGACCTCTTCGACCAATTACAGGGGGCGACGGTGTTTTCAAAAATTGACCTGCAGTCGGGCTATCATCAGCTCCGGGTTAAGGGGGAGGACATCCCCAAAACAGCTTTCCGGACCCGCTATGGCCATTACGAATTTACGGTCATGCCATTCGGGCTCACAAATGCCCCGGCGGTGTTCATGGATATGATGAATAGGGTATTCAAACCCTTCCTGGACTTATTCGTGGTGGTCTTCATCGACGACATCCTCATCTACTCTCGTACAGACGAGGAGCATGAAGAACATCTGCGCACAGTCCTCCAGACCCTACGGGAACAGAAACTCTACGCCAAACTCAAAAAGTGTGAGTTTTGGCTCCGTGAGGTCGGTTTCTTGGGGCATGTAATCTCGGCTGCTGGAGTCGCGGTGGATCCGAAGAAGATAGATTCGGTGACGGACTGGCCCCAACCGACAACAGTGACAGAGGTTCGAAGCTTCCTGGGATTGGCCGGGTATTACCGGCGCTTCGTGGAGGGTTTCTCCAAGATAGCCACCCCCTTGACCCGTTTGACTAGAAAGGGGGAAAAGTTCATCTGGACGGACAAATGCCAAAGGAGCTTCGAGGAGCTCAAGGATAGATTGACGCGAGCCCCGATTCTCGCCCTGCCAGAACCAGGGGAGGATTATGAAGTATTTTGCGATGCGTCGCGAAACGGACTGGGTGGAGTACTCATGCAACGGGGAAAGGTTATAGCCTATGCGTCAAGGCAGCTCAAGGAGTACGAGCGGAATTACCCCGTGCACGATTTGGAACTCGCAGCGGTCGTGTTCGTCCTCAAGCTTTGGAGACACTACCTGTATGGGGCACACTGCAATGTGTACTCAGACCATAAGAGTCTCAAGTACCTTTTCACCCAAAAGGAGTTAAATTTGCGACAAAGGCGGTGGCTCGAGCTACTGAAGGATTACGATTTAACGATCCACTATCACCCGGGAAAAGCAAACGTGGTGGCCGACGCCCTGAGTCGCAAGGGGCAGGCCGAGGAGGCAGGTGTAAGTGCCATTACCCAGCAAGACAGTCTGATTGCGGAATTCTCGCAATTGAGACTAGAAGTAGTACCGGCGGGTACAGTCGCACAACTTCTGACACTGGTGGTCAGACCTACCTTGCTGGACAGGATTCTCGAAGGGCAATCGACTGACGACCAACTCCAGCTGGTGCGAAGTAGGATAACCGCCGACCAGGAAGGTGATTTTGCAGTGGACTCCGACGGCACGGTACGATTTCGGGGACGAATCTGCGTGCCGGATCTACCGGAGCTCAAAGAGGAAATCCTGCGGGAGGCGCATACTGCCCCATATGCAGCGCACCCCGGGGGAACGAAGATGTACAAGGACGTCAAACAGACCTTCTGGTGGCCCAAAATGAAGGGAGACGTGACTCGATTCGTGGCACACTGCCTGGTGTGCCAACAGGTGAAGGCCGAGCATCAGCGCCCGGCAGGAAAATTGCAACCTTTACCGGTGCCCGAGTGGAAGTGGGACATGATTACCATGGATTTTGTGACCGGATTCCCGAGGTCGCCACAGGGACACGATGCGATATGGGTGATTGTGGACCGTTTGACGAAATCGGCCCACTTTCTGCCCATACACACGACGTGGACGCGGGAACGACTGGCACAAACATACATCGACGAGATAGTAAGGTTGCATGGAGTACCGACATCTATCACGTCGGACAGGGACACGCGATTTGTGTCAAACTTTTGGCGAAGCCTGCAACGAGCAATGGGTACCAAGTTGCATTTCAGTACGGCATTTCACCCGCAGACCGATGGACAGTCAGAGCGGGTGATACAAATCGTGGAGGACATGCTTCGAGCGTGTGTTTTGGACTTGGGCGAAGGGTGGGCACGGTGTTTGCCCCTAGTGGAATTTGCCTACAATAACAGTTATCAGGCCAGCATTCAGATGGCACCCTACGAGGCCCTGTACGGGCGCCGCTGTCGGTCTCCAATATGCTGGGACGACTTGGGTGAGCGTAAGTTTCTGGGCCCAGATTTGGTGGAGGAGACCGAAGCAAAGGTGCGATTAATTAGGCAAAGGCTACTGACCGCCCAGAGCAGACAGAAAAGCTACGCGGACAACAGACGCCGAGACTTAGAGTTCATGGTGGGTGAGCATGTGTTACTCCGAGTTTCGCCCTCCAAGGGGAACCGACGTTTCGGCATAAAGGGAAAGTTAAGCCCAAGGTACGTGGGACCGTTCGAAATTCTAGAACGCGTAGGACCGGTGGCGTACCGATTAGCCTTGCCGCCGAACCTCGAACGAGTCCACAACGTGTTCCATGTCTCAATGCTCCGGAAGTACCTCGCTGACCCCTCTCATGCCTTGGATACCTCCACCATCGAGTTGCGAGAGGATTTGAGCGTCGAGGAGACGCCGGTGCGGATTTTGGCAAGAGAGGACAAGAAGTTGCGCAATCGAACTATTCCCTACGTGAAGGTCCAGTGGAGCAACCACGAAGAGCGCGAGGCGACATGGGAACTGGAATCGAAAATGAGGGAATGTTTTCCCGATTTGTTTTAGTGAGGTTTGTACTTAAGTTTCGGGACGAAACTTTTTATAAAGTGTGAGTGGTGTAGTGATTCGGCCCTTAGGGGTATTTTTGACTCACATGTAAGCTATTTAAGCCTTTAGGTGAAATAAAATTATTTAATTTTTAAAAGTCGGTCGGTGCGTGGTGCTGGTATTTTTCTGCGATAGAGCACGGAAAATGATGACCGACGGTGCGATCGGATCTGAAATCCGATGTCGGGATCTCCCGGAACGGAATTCTTAGTGATGCGGTGATTAGTCATGCATCGGAATCCGTGCAAAATATCTTGCACCCGTTGGAGATAAGGTGGGTTATCTCGTAGGGGATAATTAATTAATTAATTAATTATCCGGTGACGGAAAATAGAATTTTCTTACGTACGAATTAAAGAGGAAATTAATTAAATATACGTAATCAAATAATACGGATTATATAAGTGATTCCAGTTATCTGAGGGAAAGAAAGAAAAATAAAACCCTAACCGGTGAGAAGAGAAAGAAAGAGGAAAGGAAAAGACGGAACCCTAGCCGGAAGGAAGGAAAAGGAAAAAGAGAAAGAGCCCGATCTTCCCGGACATCGAACCGAAGGCAAGAACGCGACCGGGCGACCTTCCCGTCGATCTTCGGTTAGTAAAATAATTTTTATAATTTTTTCGGAATTTTTTCGTCGTTCTCTTGTAGGGTTTTCGGGTTTCCTCGTCGTCTCCGTCACCGTCGCCGTCATCGTCATCGTGCTAGGGCACGGAACGGGCGACGGAGACGCGCGATGCCGTTAGGGCATCGCGCGGAAGGTCCCCGCGGACGGCCGGCCGCCGCCGCGAGCGGAGACGGGGGAGGGGGAACCGCGCGGGCACCGCGCGGGCCGTACCCGCGCGGGTGCCGCGCGGCCGCCGCGCGGCCGCCGCGCGGGCCCGCAACCGCGCCGGCACCGCGCGGGGCACCGCGGGGGCAACCCCCGCGCGGGCGCCGCGCGGGCCCGCACCCGCGCGGGCGCCGCGCGGGGCGCCGCGCGGGCAACCCCCGCACGGGCGCCGCGCGGGCAGCGCTTGCGCGGGCGCCGCGCAAGGGGCCACGCCGCGGGGGCCGCCGCCCGCGGAGGCACACCGCGCGGTCCCGAGCCGCGTGGGGCTCCGACGGGCGGCGACGACGGCGCGGGAGTCCGGTTTTCGGCAAACCGGACGGTGCTGGACTTTTCCGTCAAAGGAGTAAATTGGGGTTTTCCGTTTTGAGATGTTAGTATGTGTTTCTGACCATAGTTTATCCTTGCGGACTTTTCCTAGGTCCGGGTGCGCAGCGGGAGTGTGTGAAAGATCCGAGTGCTCCGATCTTCCCGCAACAAGGTGGGTACAGTTGCTATAAGTGCAACAAGTGCAGTAAGTGCATCTATCATCGTAAAAAGTGTTCTTAATATGTCTAACAAAGTAGATGGACTGTTTAACCTTTCGCATGAATGTTTTTCATCTTATATAATGACTGTTGCGGCTGTGGTCGCGGTGCTTAATACACGCCGATTTGGCAAATCCGGTTTTCGGATGCTGCACGTACACAGGCGGATTGGCCTCCGCATGGGTCTACTTTTTCGGAAAAGCGGTCTATATGACCCGTGTGCCCCACGCAGTGTGAGGACCTCCTCACGGCTGCTACAGGTACCGCACTAGCCCCGTGAAGAGGTTGTAAGCATCAATAGTCTCGAGGGGAGAAGCGTTGACTACCCATGGGACGGTGGCACTAAAGTAAATAAAGTGAGCAAAGTAAGTTGCAGGATTTTAGCGAAAGGTTCTGGTGTATTCGGTTTGCTCTTCTTTCCTTGTTGTTATTTATACATCTACTTTGTTTGTCACTGACTTTACCCACTCCGTGACAGGTGATACTAGGTGCGTTAGCCGGGATGGCGGTGAGACTGCGTCGCGAGGACCGTAGTCTAAACTCTTGGATATATCTCATTTTCCTTTATGCTTTTATTAGTTAATTTGCTTGTGGACTATATTAGTTGTGGACATGTATTAGTTAGCGCTGTTGATGAGATGGACTTTTATGTTTAGATACTATTAGTGATGTTTCATATGCGGCACGTTTTCATGAAAAACCAATTGATTGCGAAAATGTTTTCCCAAACGAAGTGCCGTGTGGGCACGGGTTTTACAACCGCTGGTTTTATCCTTTCCAAATGGTGATGCCGCTTTAATAGTTTACTTGGGAAAAATAAGGTGTCGAGTGGACACCGGTTTTTTAAAACAGTAGCTAAATCTATGAACTCTGATTGGTGATGTATGTCTACTGTATGGTTGATGGTTGATGGATGATGTTGTAAATTAGACGCCGTGCATATACAGAGGAGACTCTGTCCGCGGACAGAGAGAATTTGTGTATGTGGCGGTCTGGCACGCACCGGGGATGAGGTTTATGTTACTGTATTAAGAAAAAAATATATATTCACGCAATTTTTCGCATTTCTTGACTCAAAAACCCCCGGGGGCGTGACAGATTAAATGGTATCAGAGAAAAACAACCATAACCATAGTAGACGTGATCCACATCCACAGTGTAAGGTGCCACAAGCAAATTGGACATAAGATAACCAAGGTGTAGGTGCGGTAGTACGTGAGAGTACGGGGAAAAAGGGAATGTAACCTAGGTGCGATTGTAAGACAGGGTGCTAGGGTTATAACCTTAGGATTGACGTGGTTTCTTTGTTTACAGCAGACAACGGCCAGGATTCGGCCACCGAGCGCTAACCATTTCTCAATGGACAGGATGGATCCCACAGCCGCAGCCAACCGCTTACTCCGCAACCAGCTACGCGACATAGCAGGGCAATTGCTAACTCTTACTGTGATGACCTGGATCTCCGCAGAGCTGTTGCGGTGGTTTGAGGTGGCTACTGGAGGTCTACGCAGTGTGCGGGAGGTATTTGGGGCTTTTACAGGGTGACCAGCAGCTTCTGGAGGCCTACGGGGCATGTCGGCGGTGTTCGGGCGCCAATTTGGACAAGAGTGATGGACTCCGGGCTTCAAATGGATCACGTGGGTGATCGGGGGACCCCATCGGTTGTTTAGAGGTGTTTGCGCGCAAAACGGATATTGAGATTGGGCTCGGCGCGAGATTTGGACCAAGAATACTTTTCCGGGGGCTCTCGGCAATTTTTAGAGCGAGAATTTGGCGAAACGGACGTCAAAATCGGACTCAGCGCGCGAAAACGGTCAAAACGGACTATTTGCGGCATTTTTCGGAGCTCGGGTTACTGTTCACCGTCGGAACAGTAATTCCGGCGATCGCCGGCGGCAGGCGGCGGCGGCGAGCGGCGGCGGAAGGCGGCGGAGGCGCTCGGGCAGGCGGCGCGCGGCCGCGGGCAGGCGCTGAGGGCGCGGGCAGCAGCGGCGGGGGCGCGGGCAGGCGGCCGGTCCACCGCGCGGGCGTGCACCTGGGCGGTGCCACGTGGCAGGCTACTACAGGCTGGCTCACCGCACTGGGTTCATGGAGTAGTTGGGATGGCTCATGGTGTACGGTGGACCGGAGTGGACACGTGGCATCATATGATAGGTCGGCGCACGGCATTCGGTCTACGGGGATTTTGGGCTGGCTCAGGGTGTATGGTGCACCGGCTTGGACACGTGGCAGCATTTCATTGGTGAGGTCCACGGGATTTTGTGCACCGGGTGCACTGAACATTGGGAGTGGACACGTGGCACGCCCTCATTGGTCGGTCAACTGTGCACTGGGCGGCAGACTGCGCGCGGCAGCAACTGTTGGGAGGGCCACGTGTCGCAATCCTATTGGTCCATATTGGTGTTTCGTGTTCGGAGGACACAGAGGGAATTATCTGAATTGTTTTTTTTGGTTTTTTCCTATTAATCCATCCGAGGCTCAATCAAAGGGGTTTTTCTCCATCACAGAGGCTCCATCTCCATTAGAGGTGAGAAGATGAAATCTTCATCACGAAGAGAGGAACACTCCTGTCAAGTTTGAGGAATTTGTGAGGCACGGATCCCGAGATTTGGATTTTTCGGCGCGGCGCGACGTTGCATTCCTGGATTCTTCTTCGGCGCAGCGACAGTGTTTTAGGTCCCCCGAGCTAACCAGGCAGTATTTTTCAGCGATTCTTGCGCCATCGTCTTCGTAACAGGTAGGGCTACATTTCTTATTTCTACTGGTTTTTCCCCATTCCGAGGTTTTCATGAGTTTTTCGGATCATCTTGTGACCCCTTGCTGCTGTGATGGAGTTTTGGACAGCGGGTCGGTATTTCGGCGATATCTCCGCAACCGGACATCGGATTGAGGCGATTCAAAAAAGGATTTGCATCTACGCATCACAAGGAATCTCTCTGAATTTTTGTGGAATTTCGTGGAATTTCCCTGAAGGTGAGAACCCCTTTTTACAGAACCTTGTAGCACAGTTTTTGGGTGAAAGTATTGTTCGAGGTGGTCCTCTTGTCGATTTTGGTTCTCAGCATAGAAAAATCGTGGGAAAACGTGCAGGTACTCGTTTCGACCGGTTCGTCGCGTAGATCGCAGTGGTATTTTCTGGGAATTTTGTGGGCACGTTTCGCAGGTGAAAATGGCTGAACTGTAAATCTGGTTTTGGGGACAGATTTTGGGATTAACTTGGATAGTAATTATGTGTGTATCCTTTGGGTTTTTTGGCACAGTGTTGCGGGGGACTGTTGAGGATCGAGCGCGGACTTCGCTGTCAGGACTTGGATTTAGCGCTCGAGGTGGGTACCGTTGTTTAACCTCCTACTTGTGGTGTCCCCACTAGGCCTATTTGAGTGCTAATATGTTATATGGCTAAATGAACCGGTAAAATGAATATGGCATGCTAAATTGGGGATTGGACTTATAACTAGAGCTTGTGACTTCAAAGGACTAAGTGTTGACTAATGGTTAATTATGGTAATTAATATGTGGCTTAAAACCATGGGAAGGGCTTGTTAAATTGGATATGTGGCATATGCATGATGGGACCTCTTTTACATATACCTAAGCTATTTTGGGGCAACTTGTAAAATGGAAGGCTATTTAAACGGCATATCTCTACTTTGTGAGAACTAGAACACTTGAATCATGTTTAATAATGATAAAGGACTTTGCATGCTTGTATGGACACTTAGTTAGGCCACCTTTTTCTGCTACACTATCATGATGGCATTGACTTAGGAGAAACCATGCTTTTCTCTTCTTTTGTCTATATTTTTGGGGGATAGTGCGCTCGGGTTCGAGCAGGGGCTGGGATAGTGTAGTCAGACGGTTGTGGGTTTTGGGACAGGCAGGCTGTGAGGACAGGGCATTGCGGCAACCGCGGATCTTTGGCGGTTGACCGGACAGTGGTCATTGCATCAGATTGGGATAGAGGCTTTGGGCTTTCTCTTAGTGGATGGGTTTTCCCACTTTGGTCAGAGTCATGATCCAGTCCTGCTGATTTGGTACTTGTTACCCAGGCATTATACTCGTGTGGGTCGCTCCCCTCGAGTGCCACTCCGGAGTGTGCGTTTTACAGGCTTCGAGTCCTTGAGACTCCCTTTTTCCCCTATCGGTGTTATGCGTTGGCCAGCATACCCGATTTGGCAGGCAGGCAGGCAGGCACAGCAGGCAGTACCAGTGTTTACTGGTGTATCGATTGGGTCGAGGCAGGCAGGCATTTACTTTCTGATGCATATATTTAGCTATATTCCTAGCTGGCATTTTAGAGGCATTTAGTGGTAGCTTTCTACATCATCAGTTGGCATATTTACAGCTTACCACCTTTGTTCATCTTTTTCGCCTCTTGTAGTCCTAGTGGGCACACTTGAGTTGAGGTCTACCCACTAGGGGGAGGCTGCTGTTTACAGTAGTTCTCACCCCCACTGCTTCTCTTTTCTCTTCCCCTTTGTTTCTTTTGCAGTGTCTTCTGCGGGTGCTGCTGAGTTTTCAGCGACGGGTCGAGGAGAGAGGACGGCTGAGTAGATAGACTTCGAGGCAGGTTGAGCGTGTTAGCTGGACTGTTGGTGTACCCGTGTTTCCTCAGACGGTTGTACTCTTACTTTGGGACTGGCTTTTGCCAGCAGGTTGTATTTATTTTTTGGTGAGCTGGGAGAGACAGATGTATCATTTATACAGATGTATTGTATTTTATTTCCAGCTTCAGTCTGAGATGTATTAGTTTTAGTTCAGCTCTGTTTTTATTGCTCTTTTATTATATCTCTTATATATCTGAGCAGGTTTGGCGCTTCGTGTACGCGGGAAATACCGTGTGCACGGCGGATCTGTAGACGGGCCCGGGTTCTGGTTTACACCCGGGGCGTGACAGATTAAGTTGGTATCAGAGCTTAGGGATAGGTCAGTTGGGACTTAGGAAACCCTAGGCTTTTGGACGGACCCTAGGATGTTAGGGCGTGAGAGGCGTGACTTTTAGCGAAAGTCGGTGATTGGGTTTTGATTCTTCCAGTGAGTGAAGAGGGATCGGCATACCCTATTTTTGTGGGACAGTTATGTTGGCTGCAGACAACATAACGTTACAAAAATAGGGGGATGCCTTTGACTTTCGCTAGATTGGGTCGAGTGTTTGGGGTGTGCTGATTTGCGGTTTTGTCGTGGTGAGCGGTGTCTCCCCGACGTTGGGGCTCTGACCCGAGTGCACCTTGGTGCGGCAGTTGGGCCTGAGCTGGTTGTTTCGGGCCGGATACCCAGATTGGAGTCTGGGGGGGGGGCTCCGGACCCGAAGGGTAGGAGTGTTGGAGGCAGATCAGCGGAGCAGCGCGGTGACACAGTTGTCGGATCAGCACAGTAGTGCAGCTGTCGGAGCAGCGCGGTGACACAGTTGTCGGATCAGCACAGTGGTGCAGTTGTCGGAGCAGTGACACAGTTATCGGAGCAGCGTGGTGACACAGTTGTCGGATCAGCACAGTGGCACAGTTGTCGGACTAGTGAGTAGCCCCTCCGTGCCGACGTTTAGTGCTGGGGCACCGAGGAAGGGTGGACAGTTGACAGCATGGAAAACTGTGGGATTGCATTGAAAGAGTGAGCCAGTTTTGGCGGATGAGTTGCCCCGGTTTGTGGGATTGTGTATGGAGCCTTTGGTGGCAGGGTCTTGTTCGGTGGGGGATTGAGAGTTCTAGGGACGCCTTATTGGAGTAGGCGCCGGGTATGGAGCGTGGCATTACAGTTCCGTTGTATTGGGATCTGCTGCCTGAGGCGAGTTCTGATTGAGGCGCTTGGCGCCGGGTGTTGGAGGACAGGTCAGTCGGATGAGGCACTCCTGGTTTCTTTTTCTGGATAGTGAATTTTGAGACCGTCAGAGCACATAGATTCCAGCGGCCAGTGTGGCGGTAGGTTTGAATTGTTCCAGGCTCTTGGGTTCGTATCTTTCGATACGAGAGGTTTTCCCTTCTTGGTGGGTAGTGTTTGGCTTCATTGTTTTGGGTTAGGGATAGGACGGTTATCCGGTGTTCGGGAGGTCGTATTCCCTATCTTTTGCACCTGGGGGGAGTGTCGTGGGTCCTGCCCGGTGCGGTTGAGTCCTTGGTTGTACCTGTAGGCCTGATGGTCTTGACCTAGTTGTGGGGCTTGGTTTGGTACTTTGGACGGTTAGGCTGGCTCGGTTTTCTTTTTCTTTTCGCGGCAGCTGATTATGCTGCGAGGACGGTTTTCGTGGGAGCCAGGCCTGGAGGTGTTGGTGTACTTGATTTGCTTGAGGGTATCTTCGCTTCTTTGGTTTTGGACCTTGTGGGCAAGGCAGATGTCTCGTAGTGGGTGAGTCGCTTGTTTGCTGGTGTGTTTGAGGGATCTGCGGCGGCATCGGGACTTGGTGATACCCTTTTCTTTTGGTTGTGAGTTCCTAGCTGTTCTCCTATCGGAGTTGTTTGGCATGACACCAGTTTGGGAGTTGAGGACCCAACTCCAGGATTTGATGTGTTGGATTCGTGTCAGGCCAAGTGTGGCACCTTTGGGGGCGCCGGCGCTATTCGAGTTGTGGAAGGTTGGTTCACTTCGGCTATGTGAGGACCCGTAAGAATTTGATGAAGTGATCATCGGGAGCTAGCACCCTTCTGTCAAGCTTGGAGGACTTGAGTTACCAGCTGCAAGGGTATTGGATCTGCGCGAAGGTTGTTTTGCAATCTGGTTCTCTTGACTACTTATGGCTGTGTGCTGATGCCGGAGAGTTGGGGGAATTGCTTCTACACCCCGACGGTTTTGGATTAGAGATCAGAGTCTACGTTACCAGTTGGGGGACTTGTATCGGATGCCTTGTGAGTACCGAGGTACTCGGGTCGAGCGGGGTGTTGTTGGACGTGCGGTTGGATTATCTGAGGCCCTAGGAGGGGCAGATGCTTGTACCGGTGCAGACTACTTGATGGCCGAGCAGTTAGCCCAGCTGTACCTAGTTGAGGTGGCGTGGTCCTCTGGAGTGTTCTCCTTTGTTTCGTTCTGGTTAGAGACCCGAGGATTGCATCGCGTCTCTGGAGGAGGTATTTGTCAGCCTTGGGAGCTGGAGTGGTGGATGATTGGATATTTACCCCCTGGCGGTCGAGATTCCGTGTTGAGGAATGACTTTAGTTTCGAGGACGAAACTTTCTTTTAGTGGGGGAGGATGTGATGACCTGGATCTCCGCAGAGCTGTTGCGGTGGTTTGAGGTGGCTACTGGAGGTCTACGCAGTGTGCGTGAGGTATTTGGGGCTTTTACAGGGTGACCAGCAGCTTCTGGAGGCCTACGGGGCATGTCGGCGGTGTTCGGGCGCCAATTTGGACAAGAGTGATGGACTCCGGGCTTCAAATGGATCACGTGGGTGATCGGGGGACCCCATCGGTTGTTTAGAGGTGTTTGCACGCAAAACGGATATTGAGATTGGGCTCGGCGTGAGATTTGGACCAAGAATACTTTTCCGGGGGCTCTCGGCAATTTTTAGAGCGAGAATTTGGCGAAACGGACGTCAAAATCGGATTCAGCGCGCGAAAACGCTTCAAACGGACTATTTACGGCATTTTTTGGGCTCGGGTTACTGTTCACGCCGGAACAGTAATTCCGGCGATCGCCGGCGGCAGGCGGCGGCGGCGAGCGGCGGCGGAAGGCGGCGGAAGGCGGCGGAGGCGCTCGGGCAGGCGGCGCGCGGCCGCGGGCAGGCGCTGAGGGCGCGGGCAGCAGCGGCGGGGGCGCGGGCAGGCGGCCGGTCCACCGCGCGGGCGTGCACCTGGGCGGTGCCACGTGGCAGGCTACTACAGGCTGGCTCACCGCACTGGGTTCATGGAGTAGTTGGGATGGCTCATGGTGTACGGTGGACCGGAGTGGACACGTGGCATCATCTGATAGGTCGGCTCACGGCATTCGGTCTACGGGGATTTTGGGCTGGCTCAGGGTGTATGGTGCACCGGCTTGGACACGTGGCAGCATTTCATTGGTGAGGTCCACGGGATTTTGTGCACCGGGTGCACTGAACATTGGGAGTGGACACGTGGCACGCCCTCATTGGTCGGTCAACTGTGCACTGGGCGGCAGACTGCAGCAACTGTTGGGAGGGCCACGTGTCGCAATCCTATTGGTCCATATTGGTGTTTCGTGTTCGGAGGACACAGAGGGAATTATCTGAATTGTTTTTTTTGGTTTTTTCCTATTAATCCATCCGAGGCTCAATCAAAGGGGTTTTTCTCCATCACAGAGGCTCCATCTCCATTAGAGGTGAGAAGATGAAATCTTCATCACGAAGAGAGGAACACTCCTGTCAAGTTTGAGGAATTTGTGAGGCACGGATCCCGAGATTTGGATTTTTCGGCGCGGCGCGACGTTGCATTCCTGGATTCTTCTTCGGCGCAGCGACAGTGTTTTAGCTCCCCCGAGCTAACCAGGCAGTATTTTTCAGCGATTCTTGCGCCATCGTCTTCGTAACAGGTAGGGCTACATTTCTTATTTCTACTGGTTTTTCCCCATTCCGAGGTTTTCATGGGTTTTTCGGATCATCTTGTGACCCCTTGTTGCTGTGATGGAGTTTTGGACAGCGGGTCGGTATTTCGGCGATATCTCCGCAACCGGACATCGGATTGAGGCGATTCAAAAAAGGATTTGCATCTACGCATCACAAGGAATCTCTCTGAATTTTTGTGGAATTTCGTGGAATTTCCCTGAAGGTGAGAACCCCTTTTTACAGAACCTTGTAGCACAGTTTTTGGGTGAAAGTATTGTTCGAGGTGGTCCTCTTGTCGATTTTGGTTCTCAGCATAGAAAAATCGTGGGAAAACGTGCAGGTACTCGTTTCGACCGGTTCGTCGCGTAGATCGCAGTGGTATTTTTCTGGGAATTTTGTGGGCACGTTTCGCAGGTGAAAATGGCTGAACTGTAAATCTGGTTTTGGGGACAGATTTTGGGATTAACTTGGATAGTAATTATGTGTGTATCCTTTGGGTTTTTTGGCACAGTGTTGCGGGGGACTGTTGAGGATCGAGCGCGGACTTCGCTGTCAGGACTTGGATTTAGCGCTCGAGGTGGGTACCGTTGTTTAACCTCCTACTTGTGGTGTCCCCACTAGGCCTATTTGAGTGCTAATATGTTATATGGCTAAATGAACCGGTAAAATGAATATGGCATGCTAAATTGGGGATTGGACTTATAACTAGAGCTTGTGACTTCAAAGGACTAAGTGTTGACTAATGGTTAATTATGGTAATTAATATGTGGCTTAAAACCATGGGAAGGGCTTGTTAAATTGGATATGTGGCATATGCATGATGGGACCTCTTTTACATATACCTAAGCTATTTTGGGGCAACTTGTAAAATGGAAGGCTATTTAAACGGCATATCTCTACTTTGTGAGAACTAGAACACTTGAATCATGTTTAATAATGATAAAGGACTTTGCATGCTTGTATGGACACTTAGTTAGGCCACCTTTTTCTGCTACACTATCATGATGGCATTGACTTAGGAGAAACCATGCTTTTCTCTTCTTTTGTCTATATTTTTGGGGGATAGTGCGCTCGGGTTCGAGCAGGGGCTGGGATAGTGTAGTCAGACGGTTGTGGGTTTTGGGACAGGCAGGCTGTGAGGACAGGGCATTGCGGCAACCGCGGATCTTTGGCGGTTGACCGGACAGTGGTCATTGCATCAGATTGGGATAGAGGCTTTGGGCTTTCTCTTAGTGGATGGGTTTTCCCACTTTGGTCAGAGTCATGATCCAGTCCTGCTGATTTGGTACTTGTTACCCAGGCATTATACTCGTGTGGGTCGCTC
This sequence comes from Tillandsia fasciculata, assembly GCA_029168755.2. Classification (NCBI taxonomy): domain Eukaryota; kingdom Viridiplantae; phylum Streptophyta; class Magnoliopsida; order Poales; family Bromeliaceae; genus Tillandsia; species Tillandsia fasciculata. Next base: position 17,511 of record JAQOTM010000504.1, on the reverse strand, counting down.
CCCTCGAGTGCCACTCCGGAGTGTGCGTTTTACAGGCTTCGAGTCCTTGAGACTCCCTTTTCCCCTATCGGTGTTATGCGTTGGCCAGCATACCCGATTTGGCAGGCAGGCAGGCAGGCACAGCAGGCAGTACCAGTGTTTACTGGTGTATCGATTGGGTCGAGGCAGGCAGGCATTTACTTTCTGATGCATATATTTAGCTATATTCCTAGCTGGCATTTTAGAGGCATTTAGTGGTAGCTTTCTACATCATCAGTTGGCATATTTACAGCTTACCACCTTTGTTCATCTTTTTCGCCTCTTGTAGTCCTAGTGGGCACACTTGAGTTGAGGTCTACCCACTAGGGGGAGGCTGCTGTTTACAGTAGTTCTCACCCCCACTGCTTCTCTTTTCTCTTCCCCTTTGTTTCTTTTGCAGTGTCTTCTGCGGGTGCTGCTGAGTTTTCAGCGACGGGTCGAGGAGAGAGGACGGCTGAGTAGATAGACTTCGAGGCAGGTTGAGCGTGTTAGCTGGACTGTTGGTGTACCCGTGTTTCCTCAGACGGTTGTACTCTTACTTTGGGACTGGCTTTTGCCAGCAGGTTGTATTTATTTTTTTGGTGAGCTGGGAGAGACAGATGTATCATTTATACAGATGTATTGTATTTTATTTCCAGCTTCAGTCTGAGATGTATTAGTTTTAGTTCAGCTCTGTTTTTATTGCTCTTTTATTATATCTCTTATATATCTGAGCAGGTTTGGCGCTTCGTGTACGCGGGAAATACCGTGTGCACGGCGGATCTGTAGACGGGCCCGGGTTCTGGTTTACACCCGGGGCGTGACACTTACTGAGCGCCTATGCCTACTGACTCAAGACTTCGAGGGTGTCGACCGCGCCCCTCGAGACGCCTGGGACGACGCCTATCGGGGGATACCACCTGCTGGTTACCCCACTTTCAATGAGGCAGTCAATCTGGCCTTGCGGGCGGAGCAAGAATTGGCCGAGGCACGTGCTCGGCAAAGATTTTCCTATCCTGGACCGGTGGGGGCCCCCTATCAGGAGGGCCCAGCGCTCAAGCGCCCGAAGACAGAGGGGAACTATGGAAAGACAATGAGAGGAGAACCCGAACTGCCGAGGAGGCCTTGCCCCATATGCATTGGAGCGCATCAGGCGACGGATTGCCCATGGAGACACGGCCACTGCTACCGATGCGGCAGGCCAGGCCACACACGCTACGAGTGCCCTCGAAAGCCGGGCACCACCAGGCCTCCGGCGCCGCGACTGGAGGGGACAGAAAGGACTGCTACATTCGTCCCGAGGAGGGACCCCAACCAGGAGGACCGAGGAGGAGGACGACCGGAGAAAGCACGAAAGGATGAACCGACACCAGCAAGGTGTGCGAAATCGCCTCAGGGACCGTGCGTAATTTGCGAGGGTGCTCACCCGGTAACGGAATGTACTTGGAGGTACCACTACTGCAACCAATGCGGCTTGCCAGACCACTCTCGCACCTTCTGCCCTCAGAGGCCCATCCCTGCCGCCGCCGCCGCGCCGCCACAGCAGAGAGGACCAGAGAGTGCTGTGGCCCCCGTTCAGCCAAAGGACTTGCCCGGCGACCAGCAATCTGCGGACTCTTCAGACGTCAAGTCCCTTCCCCAGCACGCCGTACGACGCTAGCCCAAGGGCTGTGGGCGGACTCCCCGGGATACTACAGTGGAGGACGCGACGTCTCAGACCTAGTAACGGCAGGTAACTTCTGTTCTTCCTCGTAGATTAGGAGCACCGGTTACACCTTAGCCTGCTACCCCAGTTAGACTCTCTCTCTCTCTCTCCCTCTTCTCCTCCTGTCGTCCCCTTCCCTGACCCCAAAAACGCCTCGTGCGGTTCGGGGGGGGGGGGAATCCATAGGTACTAGGCGAAGCCTTCCCCGGCTGATGTACGCGGGCGGGCTTCGGGGCGTAGGAGAACCTTGTGTACTCGAGGCCCGTTAAGGGCCATGCAAGGAATAAATGGGCACCACCCTATGCCTTGCAGTCGAGAACCCAATGGGCCGTTAGGTAGTTCAGGGCCGCTCCCCAGATGAGGTACAGCGGTCCCATGGTAAGGAAATTTCTGGATGTATTTCCGGCGGAGCTCCCCGGAATGCCGCCGGAACGAGAGGTCGACTTCCCTATTGAGTTGCTTCCCGGCACCAAACCCATCACCAAGGCACCGTATAGGATGGCCTTCGCGGAGTTGAAAGAACTCAAAGCACAGTTGGAGGACCTTTTGGATAAGGGTTTTATCTGACCTAGCGCGTCACCTTGGGGCGCGCCCGTCCTATTCGAGAGGAAGAAGGACGGAAGTCTCCGGTTGTGCATCGACTGCCGGGAGATAAATAAGGTCACCGTTAAGAACAAGTACCCCCTGCCAAGGATCGACGACCTCTTCGACCAATTACAGGGGGCGACGGTGTTTTCAAAAATTGACCTGCAGTCGGGCTATCATCAGCTCCGGGTTAAGGGGGAGGACATTCCCAAAACAGCTTTCCGGACCCGCTATGGCCATTACGAATTTACGATCATGCCATTCGGGCTCACAAATGCCCCGGCGGTGTTCATGGATATGATGAATAGGGTTTTCAAACCCTTCCTGGACTTATTCGTGGTGGTCTTCATCGACGACATCCTCATCTACTCTCGTACAGACGAGGAGCATGAAGAACATCTGCGCACAGTCCTCCAGACCCTACGGGAACAGAAACTCTACGCCAAACTCAAAAAGTGTGAGTTTTGGCTCCGTGAGGTCGGTTTCTTGGGGCATGTAATCTCGGCTGCTGGAGTCGCGGTGGATCCGAAGAAGATAGATTCGGTGACGGACTGGCCCCAACCGACAACAGTGACAGAGGTTCGAAGCTTCCTGGGATTGGCCGGGTATTACCGACGCTTCGTGGAGGGTTTCTCCAAGATAGCCACCCCCTTGACCCGTTTGACTAGAAAGGGGGAAAAGTTCATCTGGACGGACAAATGCCATAGGAGCTTCGAGGAGCTGAAGGATAGATTGACGCGAGCCCCGATTCTCGCCCTGCCAGAACCAGGAGAGGATTATGAAGTATTTTGCGATGCGTCGCGAAACGGACTGGGTGGAGTACTCATGCAACGGAGAAAGGTTATAGCCTATGCGTCAAGGCAGCTCAAGGAGTACGAGCGGAATTACCCCGTGCACGATTTGGAACTCGCAGCGGTCGTGTTCATCCTCAAGCTTTGGAGACACTACCTGTATGGGGCACACTGCAATGTGTACTCAGACCATAAGAGTCTCAAGTACCTTTTCACCCAAAAGGAGTTAAATTTGCGACAAAGGCGGTGGTTCGAGCTACTGAAGGATTACAATTTAACGATCCACTATCACCCGGGAAAAGCAAACGTGGTGGCCGACGCCCTGAGTCGCAAGGGGCAGGCCGAGGAGGCAGGTGTAAGTGCCATTACCCAGCAAGATAGTCTGATTGTGGAATTCTCGCAATTGAGACTAGAAGTAGTACCGACGGGTACAGTCGCACAACTTCTGACACTGGTGGTCAGACCTACCTTGCTGGACAGGATTCTCGAAGGGCAATCGACTGACGACCAACTCCAGCTGGTGCGAAGTAGGATAACCACCGACCAGGAAGGTGATTTTGCAGTGGACTCCGACGGCACGGTACGATTTCGGGGACGAATCTGCGTGCCGGATCTACCGGAGCTCAAAGAGGAAACCCTGCGGGAGGCGCATACTACCCCATATGCAGCGCACCCCGGGGGAACGAAGATGTACAAGGACGTCAAACAGACCTTCTGGTGGCCCAAAATGAAGGGAGACGTGACTCGATTCGTGGCACACTGCCTGATGTGCCAACAGGTGAAGGCCGAGCATCAGCGCCCGGCAGGAAAATTGCAACCTTTACCGGTGCCCGAGTGGAAGTGGGACATGATTACCATGGATTTTATGACCGGATTGCCGAGGTCGCCACAGGGACACGATGCGATATGGGTGATTGTGGACCGTTTGACGAAATGGGCCCACTTTCTGCCCATACACACGACGTGGACGCGGGAACGATTGGCACAAACATACATCGACGAGATAGTAAGGTTGCATGGAGTACCGACATCTATCACGTCGGACAGGGACACGCGATTTGTGTCAAACTTTTGGCGAAGCCTGCAACGAGCAATGGGTACCAAGTTGCATTTCAGTACGGCATTTCACCCACAGACCGATGGACAGTCAGAGCGGGTGATACAAATCGTGGAGGACATGCTTCGAGTGTGCGTTTTGGACTTGGGCGAAGGGTGGGCACGGTGTTTGCCCCTAGTGGAATTTGCCTATAATAACAGTTATCAGGCCAGCATTCAGATGGCACCCTACGAGGCCCTGTACGAGCGCCGCTGTCGGTCTCCAATATGCTGGGACGATTTGGGTGAGCGTAAGTTTCTGGGCCCAGATTTGGTGGAGGAGACCGAAGCAAAGGTGCGATTAATTAGGCAAAGGCTACTGACCGCCCAGAGCAGACAGAAAAGCTACGCGGACAACAGACGCCGAGACTTAGAGTTCATGGTGGGTGAGCATGTGTTACTCCGAGTTTCGCCCTCCAAGGGGAACCGACGTTTCGACATAAAGGGAAAGTTAAGCCCAAGGTACGTGGGACCGTTCGAAATTCTAGAATGCGTAGGACCGGTGGCGTACCGATTAGCCTTGCCGCCGAACCTCGAACGAGTCCACAACGTGTTCCATGTCTCAATGCTCCGGAAGTACCTCGTTGACCCCTCTCATGCCTTGGATACCTCCACCATCGAGTTGCGAGAGAATTTGAGCGTCGAGGAGACGCCGGTGCGGATTTTGGCAAGAGAGGACAAGAAGTTGCGCAATCGAACTATTCCCTACGTGAAGTGTTACGGAATTTGAGTTGGCGTATTTCGTGAATAGTTTAAGTCTTGAAGATTGAAGATGAAGAAACTCTGGATCATATACCTCAATCTCAAGAAAGAAGAATTCAAAAGGATCAGGTACGTTTAACTAAATAATTTGTGATGATCCGAATACTTCTTATAGTGTAGAAACACCTGGAAGAGGTTTTAATTGCATATTCATCAAAAACTGGACATGGGACATGTTCAGGATCCGGATCATGTCTTTCAATCCGGATCCCGAAGGGTGTTCGTTCATACACTAGTTCAATCCGGATCATGGCATTTGATGATCCGGATCCCGAACATGAGTTTTACCTGTTGGCTTGAACGATCCGGATCAGGAATCTCAATCCGGATCCCGAACACATTGTTCTGGTAAAACTGTATGAACGATCCGGATCGTAGATTATGATCCGGATCCCGAACAGGCGGTTTTCTGGAAATTGCTCTCTACGCGTAAGCGATCCGGATCGTGACTTGCGCAGTCCGGATCGCCGCCCGTAAAACTTTCCAGAAAAGTTTGTTTTTGATCCGAATATTCTTCCTAGGGTTTCTAACCTATAAATAGCCCTTCCTTTTCATTTCTAGGGCAATCCACACATCGGAAAAAGAGCCGTCATTTTCAAATATCATTTTATACGGCCTTAGATCCACATATAGAGAAGAACGGAAATCATTAGATCTATTTAATGGTTCTTCATCTATATTGATTAGTTTGATTCTAGGTTTTCATACTCATATCTTGAGTTGAATCAAACTAATGAATACTTAGATGGTATTTCCGATCTACTCTTGATCTAAGTATTCGGCGGATCATCACCACCCAAACAAACAACGATTTACCCCAAAATCGGCGCGTGGACTCGCGTGGCCTTGTGGATTCAAGGTGTTATCGCTCTCGTGGATTCGGAGCGAGGTGCGTTCGTGGATTCGAAGCGTGCCATTGGGTGAAGACCGTGGATTCGGTCGGACGTCGTGGATTCGACGTTGGACGCTGTGGATTCAGCGTTGGCGGCGCAAATCGTGGATTCGAGAAGCGTCGTGGAGCGAGCGGAGAAGATCGACTAGGGGCGTATGGTAAAAGGTTGAGTCGTCTGTGAGTACGTTATATCACCTTGTACGTGTGTTAACTCTAGTGGATTTCGCCGTGTTATCGGTCCCGTGGTTTTTTACTCCGGTTTGGAGTTTTCCACGTAAAAATCTTGTGTGTTCTTTTATTTTTCCGCATTGGGTTTTATCGCACAATGATTTTTGAGTGTTTATTGTTTACACCTATTCACCCCCCTCTAGGTGTTTTTTCCCCTATTAGATCCTTATTAACCTAAACCCAACAAGTGGTATCAGAGCGGGAATAGGGTTGTAAACAATGGTTGAAGGTGGAAACATCAATCGACCCCCTTTCTTTGATGGAACTAATTATGCGTACTGGAAAGTACGGATGAAAGCTTTCTTAATTTCCATCGACGAAAGGGTGTGGCAATCAATTGAATTAGGATGGTCTAATCCAACTGAAATTTTAGATGATGTTCGCACCTTGAAACCTAGGTCGAAATGGACCAAGGAAGAGATAGACTTATCTTCTTACAATGGCAAAGGGATTAATGCTCTATTTAATGCTTTGTCACAAACTGAGTTCTCTCGCGTCTCGGCATGTGAGACTGCGAAAGAAATCTGGGATGTTCTTCAAGTTACGCATGAGGGAACTAACCTAGTGAAGATTCAGAAACTGCAAATGCTTACGAGCAAGTTTGACTCTATCTCTATGGCAGAGAATGAATCCTTCACTGACTATTACACACGATTGCAAGACATCGTGAACTCATGTGCTAACTTGGGAGAGAAGATTCCAGAATTTAAAGTTGTAAGAAAAATTCTAAGAACTCTTCCTGAACGATTTCGCCCGAAGGTTGCAGCCATTGAAACAATTAAACACCCGGACGAAATGCGTGTAGAAGAATTAGTAGGTGCTTTACAAACTTATGAAATGACTTTTCCTACTAACTATTCTTCTGGAAAGGCATCCTCTTCTAAGTCTTCAGGTTACGCATTGAAATCAACTAAAGAAGAAGACGCGGATTCATCCTCCTCGGACGACGACGAGAACATTTCTATGGAGGACTTTGAGAAGCAGCTCGCTCTCTTGACAAGGAAGTTTCGCCGCAACTTTCGAAGGGGAAATTCAAGCAAAACTCCATCCTTCGGAAAGTCGAAGAAAGGCAAGGGATTCTCAAGCTACAAGTCAAGAAGCCAAGAGAACTTCTCAAAGGATAAGAAAAGTTCTGAGGGACAAGTTCAGTGTTTCAAATGTCGAGGCTACGGCCACATAGCAACTGAATGTCCCAACAAGAATCCGGCTAAGAAGAAAGCGATGCAAGCAGTCACTTGGGATGACAACTCCACGTCAAATGAGTCATCGTCAAGTGATGAAGAAGACAACGCGACAGCTTTCCACGCGTCCACCAAACCTTCATCCTTCATGTGCTTAATGGCAAGTACATCCGACTCACTGTCCAACTCCACTGTGGAAAAGATTGCAACGGACGATGAGTCAGATAATTCGGAAGGTGAAGATTTTGTTTTAGCCTACCATCAACTTCTGAGGGATTCAAAGAAACTGGCTAAACAAAACAAGGGGTTGAAAGAGAGATTACTGGAACTTGAAGTTGAATTAAAAAGAGTAACCTCTATCTCAACCGATCTTGAAGTGGAAAGGGACAATCTGGTTAAGACAAATGTTTCCCTTCAAGAGTCCAATGAGCATTTCGAGAAGAGTTATGTAGACATGGTGAACAAAGCGAACTACTTCTTGAAGCTCTACGGCGAGGCCCGACAGGAAAAATCTGAAATGACAGAGACCATACGCCAACTAAAGGATGACTTACAGAGATTTACTTCTGGAAGGAGTAAGTTGGACAGACTCCTTGGTCTCGGTCAAAGAAACAAGTTCGGCCTCGGATACACTCAAACTGGAGACATTCCAAGTTCGAGTGGTACGGTATTTGTGCCTTCGTCGGTATCTCCTCCTCCGACACCGGTGTTCACGCCAAGCAACGACAACGAACCTACTACATCATCTTCGGAATCGACAAGAACCAAGGTATGTTTTCGTTGTGGCATTTCAGGGCACATCAGAAGAAACTGCAAGACTGGAGCCAAATGCACACCTCAAGAACATCTTGCAGCAACTACCAAAAGGGCTATTCCTCGGAAAACCACTCCAACCAAATTGACGGAAAAGAGCCTTGGTAGTACATCGCTCAAGACGACATCTTCAAGGAGCAGCAATTCTTCAAGCAAGACGCCCTCACCTAGGAAATCAACTCCACGAGCACTACAGTCGCATACCAAAAAGGTTTGGGTGCGCAAAGGTGAGATCTTTCCCTGTCTTGCTACCACTGTTTCCTTACATGCATATGATAGTTCGTCTTGGTATTTGGATAGCGGGTGTTCCCGACATATGACCGGCGATAAAAACTGTTTTCAAACTTTTGAGAAAAACTCCGGAGGACTTGTTGTTTTCGGAGATGGCCGGTCTTCCAAAATTGTTGGAAAGGGAACAGTAGCTATTCCAGATGGCCCGGTTCTAGATAATGTATTATTTGTTCATGGCCTAAAGACTAACCTCATAAGCATAAGTCAACTGTGTGATAGTGGTTATTCAGTTAATTTTTCATCTGATAAATGCACTGTAACTGACTTGAACCATGCTTTCTTTTTAAAGGGGGTTAGATCAGAAAATAACTGTTATGTAGTTCCTTCTAAAATTTCTGAAAAATGTAACCTAGCATCTTTGAAAAACGAAACACTTTGGCATGAAAGGCTAGGTCACATAAACTTTAAGGAACTTTCTAGAATTTCAAATAAAGATGTGGTCAAAGGGGTTCCGAAACTTTCTTTTGAACAAAACCTTGTGTGTGGCGGTTGCCAAAAGGGAAAACAGTCTAGGACTGCACACAAGAATTTGAACCACATAGGTACCAAACGGCCTTTGGAACTTTTGCATATGGACTTAATGGGGCCAACTCGTCAACCATCTCTTGGAGGTAAATGGTATATTTTTTTGTTGGTTGATGACTTTTCTAGATATACTTGGGTAGCCTTTCTAAAGGAAAAAGCTGATACCTTTGACTCTTTTCTCGAAATCTGCAATCGTATTATGATAGAAAAGAATGAAAGGATTACTCGAGTGAGGAGTGATAGAGGTGGTGAATTCATTAATTCTAGATTCATTGAGTTCTGTGTTTCTAATGGTATTAAACATGAATTCTCCGCACCTTACACACCTCAACAAAATGGTGTAGTCGAGCGCAAGAACAGGGTCGTACAGGAGATGGCTCGTGTTATGCTTCATAGCCGGAACCTTCCTTTATACTTTTGGGCTGAAGCGGTGAACACGGCTGTCTATGTTATCAATCGAGTGTACTTGCGCCCGGGGACTTTTAATACACCATATGAACTTTGGTTTTGTAGAAAACCTAACATCAAGTATTTTCGCATTTTCGGGAGTCGTTGTTTTATCTTACGTGATCGTGAAAACCTTGGAAAATTTGACTCTCGAAGTGACGAAGGGATTTTCTTAGGTTATTCTACAAACAGCAGAGCATATCGAGTCTTTAACTTAGAATCTAAGACGATCGTAGAATCGATTAATGTTAAGGTAGATGAAGCTTTTCACTTTGAATCTGAAAAATCTACCCTCGATATCTCTATTGATGATGATTCACCTGCTAATGCATCTTCTTCTAACAATTCTTTCGATAATAATATTGATGCATCTAACGGTTCTTCAAGCTCATGTGATGTGCAGGAATCATCTCGTGTACCTCCGCCTACTCCTCTACCTCAGACGTTACGCATCTCCAAGGATCACCCTGAGTCGAACATAATTGGAGATCCACAAGAAGGAGTTAGAACACGGAGACAATTGGTTTGCGGATTTGCATGCTATGTATCTCAAATCGAACCAAAGAATGTTGATGAAGCTCTCCAAGATGATTATTGGATTAAGGCAATGCAGGAAGAGCTCCATCAATTTGAGCGAAACAAAGTCTGGGAACTGACAAAGCCTCCGAAGCAACACAATGTGATAGGTACCAAATGGATCTTCAAGAACAAGAAAAACGAAGAAGGTACTATCATCCGGAACAAAGCAAGGTTAGTTGCTCAAGGCTATTCTCAAGTAGAAGGTATAGACTTTGATGAAACCTTCGCCCCAGTAGCTAGACTCGAGTCCATTCGTATACTGTTTGCTATTGCTTGTCATTTTAAAATCAAATTATTTCAAATGGACGTTAAGAGCGCCTTTTTAAATGGATTTTTAAATGAGGAAGTTTATGTAGCTCAACCGAAAGGTTTTGTGGATCATAAACTACCTAACCATGTTTTTCGACTGAAAAAGGCTCTTTACGGTCTGAAACAAGCACCGCGAGCATGGTACGAAAGGTTGACAAAGCACCTTTTGGAAAAGGGCTACACTCGAGGGGGAGCTGACAGGACTCTCTTTGTGAAGCATTATCAAAACAATTTCATAGTTGCTCAAATTTATGTCGATGACATTGTTTTTGGAGCAACGAGAGATAATGATGCTTCTAAATTCGCGGAGACCATGGAAAGCGAATTTGAGATGTCCATGATGGGCGAGTTGAATTACTTTCTTGGATTACAAGTTAAGCAGAACGATGAAGGAATTCACTTGTGTCAATCCAAGTATGCACTGGAGTTGGTCAAAAAGTTTGACCTTGAAAATTCGAAAGATTTTCCAACTCCAATGGGAACTAGCCATAAGGGACTTGGAAGTGAATCACAATGTGAGAATGTAGACGAGAAACTGTACCGGAGTATGATTGGAAGTCTACTATATCTCACGGCTAGTCGCCCGGATATATCCTTCAGTGTTGGGATTTGTGCGAGATATCAATCAGCACCGAAGGAGGTTCACCTGAAAGCGGTGAAACGGATCATCCGGTATATCAAAGGTACAATCAATTTCGGAATTTGGTATCCTATGGGAACGACTTTGGATATTGTTGGATACTCAGATGCCGATTGGGCTGGATCTGTGGATGACCGGAAAAGCACGAGTGGTGCATGCTTCTACCTTGGCCACTGCCTTGTTGCATGGCACAGTAAGAAACAGAACTGCATAGCACTCTCGACTGCCGAAGCGGAGTACATTTCTGCAGGAAGTTGCTCAACCCAATTGATTTGGATGAAGAGCGTGTTGAGTGATTTCCGAATTTCAACATCTTCGGTAACCATTTTATGTGACAACACTAGTGCCATTAACATTTCTAAAAACCCTGTGTTGCACTCTAGAACAAAACATATTGAACTTAGATATCATTTTCTTAGAGAGCTAGTTGAATCAAACATTCTTCAACTGTCATATATTTCAACTGAAGATCAATTAGCTGACATCTTGACAAAACCTTTGGATCAAAAACGTTTTATTCACTTGCGTAAAGCAATTGGCATGCTTTCCTTGAAATAACCTCTTTTGAAACTTTTGCTTAGATTAGGTTTTGTTTTTGTTCTTTGTATTTGTTTTGTTCTTTATCTATGTTTTGTACATAGCACACTAATTGAGCACATTTCATAATTGACTTTACTTGCACCTTGACATGCATTTAGAAATTTATTATGTCCTTGATGTCATAATATCTCAATGTTGCAATGATCATTTACGTTATTTAAACCATCTTCTAAGTGATCAAAGTCAATTTCTCTCTCAATGATCTCTTGGTATAGTCATTATCATATTTGATTGCTTAGTTGAGTATGAATTCGAGATCAGTGGGTTGGTTGAATACCTTATATATTAAATAATTGATAGCCAATTGAGGGGGAGTCAATGAAATCTGAAATGCTCAAAAGATGTGGAAAGAGTTACATCCCAGTGAGGAGTGTGAAAACTACCACCACATGGAGAAAATGAAAGAAAAAGAAACTCCATGAATGAAAAGCAAACTTTTTGTTTTGAAAATTGTTGATGAAACTCATATTGAAATACTTGACTCAGTCGTATTTCATGGTTGGTATAAGGTGGGATTTTTAGTAAAAGATGCTCAAAGAGCCACTCCTTCAACAGATTGTCTAGATATATTATCTAACTTATCTGGGATTTCAAACATCTATTGATCTTGGTACTTCATTTTCTTTACTGAAATTGATGATTTGATAAAGACATTACACATAGGATCAGGATAGATGTAATTGAAGTTGTTCAACTTTAAGTGTTTTAACTTTCGTAAATCTTCGTTTCATTTTTGGATATTTTTGATAGATTTTTCATAATCTATTTCTTGTTGTATGGAACGATGCTATTTGTTTAAAGTTGACATGATAAAATGCTTACATACTTTTTCTGGATTTTATTGTATTTTTTTTAACTTTTCTGGAGAAAAAGGTGTAGGCGATCCGGATCGTGGCAAAGTGATCCGGATCCCGAACGCAGGATTCTCTCCTGCGTATAGCCGATCCGGATCGGCAAGTGATCCGGATCCCGAATGCAGGATTTCCCTGGCCGATCCGGATCTCATTCACGACCGATCCGGATCGCGGCTAGGGCTTCTTATAGAAACCTTCAGATTCAAGATTTCTTTACCAAAATTTCTGATTTCCAAGCTTCTAGAGTTTCTCTCTCTAGATCTCTTGCTTCCTAGTGCTTCAAAACTCAAGTTCTTCGGATTCAAGTAAGTTTTCATGATCAAAACTCGGTTTTTCACAGTTTTTAGGTTTTTTCATCAAACGTGAGTTGAAAAGTTGGATTTTCTTCGTTTGTGAATGGTTTTTGATCAAATTTCTTTTGAAATAAGAACTCTGGATCTATTAGTTTTGCTTTTATGCTGGGTTTTTGCATGATTAACGAGTTTTTAGCCTTCGATTTCTAAAAATTCGGTTTTAGGGCATAAAAGAGGAATTTGTGTAAAACATGAAATTGATCTATTTTTAACATTCTTTTTGGAAAACTAATTTGATTCTTAGCTTCTCTATATGATTATGATTGTCTAGGTACAATGTGTTAAGATTTTTCAAAATTTGACAATTTTTCATATGTTCTTGAGTTGGTTTTCACAGGACATTCTCTTTAGAACTCAAAGCACTAGGATCAATGACTTTCTCCTGGTTGGTACTGTTACTTATCTCGATGGTGCTCACTAGACCAACCAATAAGTTGAAGAGGGCTAAGAAAGTTCAAAGAAAAGGAGAGGTTGAAATTATCAGTGATACTGAACTTGAGAAAAACCCAGATGAAGTACACTGGGACATGTTAACGGATGACGATGATGATGACGAGTTTGTGCCTGCTGACTCGAAGCAAAAAGGAAAAGCACCAGTGAACTCTGGGAAGGCTCCTATGCCTGCCCCAACTATTTCTCTAAAACGTAAGCGGCTCGCTCGACGTTTTGGACGGAGAAAGGAGACCGATGTTGAACCACCAATAGCTCCGGACTCTCCGCCACGAGATGAAGAAGTGTTTGTTAACAATGACCGGCTTAGAGCATTTGCACATCGCGAGTGCATTGGCGAAAGACACGTGAACATTGAAGCTCTACGAAGTCACTCTCCTGAATTTGGTACTTTGATTGATGAAGCAAATCTCATTCAAGTATGTCGCTTCCCGGAAACTCTCGGATACTGCCTGCACCATGTGAGGACCTTCTATACCAACGCACGGCATCTTCGCGAATTTGAGAACGGTCCGATGGAATTCTATACGAATATCCAAGGAACGAGAATTAAAATCACCCCACAGTTGATTGGTGAGGTTTTGGGAATGGAAGCAAGCGGAAGAGGAGCTCACTATCTGAAAGGAGTGGATTTGACAAATACTTTATGGTGTAAAGTTATTGAGGGGATTTGTCTCGAGGGAACTCAATCAACGAACAAATCAGTTCGATCCAAAGAACTTCGTCTGGAATATCGCTTCCTGAACTTCATCACTTGCTACAATATACTTCCAAACATGCAGACGAAGGTTGTGAGATGGGAACGGTTGTTGTTCTTATATCTCATAGGACACCCGTCAGAAGCAAGGGCATTGAATGTCAACATACCATACATCATCTGGAACAGAATGACACGATATGTTGAGCATCCTCATCCTACCGAAAGAATTCCTTTTCCATTGATCATAATGAGGATCTTACAGAAATTTCAAGTTGACATCACCTCGGCGACGTATCATCAATGTTTGAACATGATAGACGAGTCCACAATTGTCAAATCTCTTCACAAGCTGCCTCATGTCACTCAAGCTTCTGCATTTGGAAAGAAGCCTGACACGGATGCATCACCATCTCATCAAGCACCTGGCACAGATGATGAAGCATCATTGACTTCAATTTTCAAGTTGCAGCAACGACTATCCGTTCAGCAGGAACGAATGTTGAAGGAACAACAAAGGGTTGCGAATGAACTGGAGCTAACCACAGCAGCTCACATCACCATCACGAAGAAAATAAACTCAATGGACAAGCGGATGCGAAAGATTATGTCCAAGATTGGTTGCATGAGTTCAGACTTTTCAGATTCTGATAACTAACTTTGTCTTTTTGTGCAGGATTTATTTCTCGATAACTGAATTTGGATTAGTTTAGTTGATTCTTTTAGTCTAGTTTAACTCTCAGTTTGTGCATATTCTTAGGTTAATTCTCTTTTTGTGCATATTGTTAGAAACTTATGAACTTTTTGTTTACTCTCCTTACATATTGTAGCTCATGCTACATTTTGGCTTTTTTGTGACAAAAAGGGGGAGAGAGAGAGTTAGAGAGAACAATGAACTGTGAATGAATCAAGGAATGAATCAAGGTAAGTATGAATCTCAACTCAACTTGGGTTTTCTTTTGTGGATTGTGACATGCTTCTACTAACTATTTGACTAACTATTTGGGCATGTAATATGACTAACAAGTTGATGTTGGACTAACATACTTTGACATTTGGTTTTCAATTGCTTAGATGATATGTTGGTTTTAACTATGTTCTTTCACATATCTGATTCTTTCAAATGTCATGATGAGATCAAACTCTAATTCTGCATTTGGTTTTCAATGTTTCAATTCTTGAGGTATCTAACGATTTTGTTTGTCAAGAATGTTTTCTGTGTGCAGAAGTTACAGATGTCTAAGTCTAGAGTCTGTTCTAGGAGTTTATCTCATGTTTTTATTTTCATGGAACTCTTTTGTAAATTTTTGTTGTATGGTGATAGCAACAAAAATATCTTTTTGAATTTTCTCTTTGTGGATCTGTGTTTTGTCACGAAACCGCCAAAGGGGGAGATTGTTACGGAATTTGAGTTGGCGTATTTCGTGAATAGTTTAAGTCTTGAAGATTGAAGATGAAGAAACTCTGGATCATATACCTCAATCTCAAGAAAGAAGAATTCAAAAGGATCAGGTACGTTAAATTAAATAATTTGTGATGATCCGAATACTTCTTATAGTGTAGAAACACCCGGAAGAGGTTTTAACTGCATATTCATCAAAAACTGGACATGGGACATGTTCAGGATCCGGATCATGTCGTTTCGATCCGGATCCCGAAGGGTGCTCGTTCATACACTAGTTCAATCCGGATCATGGCATTTGATGATCCGGATCCCGAACATGAGTTTTACCTGTTGGCTTGAACGATCCGGATCGTGGAATCTCAATCCGGATCCCGAACACATTGTTCTGGTAAAACTGTATGAACGATCCGGATCGTAGATTATGATCCGGATCCCGAACAGGCGGTTTTCTGGAAATTGCTCTCTACGCGTAAGCGATCCGGATCGTGACTTGCGCAGTCCGGATCGTCGCCCGTAAAACTTTCCAGAAAAGTTTGTTTTTGATCCGAATATTCTTCCTAGGGTTTCTAACCTATAAATAGCCCTTCCTTTTCATTTCTAGGGCAATCCACACATCGGAAAAAGAGCCGTCATTTTCAAATATCATTTTATACGGCCTTAGATCCACATATAGAGAAGAACGGAAATCATTAGATCTATTTAATGGTTCTTCATCTATATTGATTAGTTTGATTCTAGGATTTTCATACTCATATCTTGAGTTGAATCAAACTAATGAATACTTAGATGGTATTTCCGATCTACTCTTGATCTAAGTATTCGGCGGATCATCACCACCCAAACAAACAACGATTTACCCAAAATCGGCGCGTGGACTCGCGTGGCCTTGTGGATTCAAGGTGTTATCGCTCTCGTGGATTCGGAGCGAGGTGCGTTCGTGGATTCGAAGCGTACCATTGGGTGAAGACCGTGGATTCGGTCGGACGTCGTGGATTCGACGTTGGACGCTGTGGATTCAGCGTTGGCGGCGCAAATCGTGGATTCGAGAAGCGTTGCGGAGCGAGCGGAGAAGATCGACTAGGGGCGTATGGTAAAAGGTTGAGTCGTCTGTGAGTACGTTATATCACCTTGTACGTGTGTTAACTCTAGTGGATTTCGCCGTGTTATCGGTCCCGTGGTTTTTTACTCCGGTTTGGAGTTTTCCACGTAAAAATCTTGTGTGTTCTTTTATTTTTCCGCATTGGGTTTTATCGCACAATGATTTTTGAGTGTTTATTGTTTACACCTATTCACCCCCCTCTAGGTGTTTTTTCCCCTATTAGATCCTTATTAACCTAAACCCAACATGAAGGTCTATAGTGGAGCAACCACGAATAGTGCGAGGCGACATGGGAACTGGATCGAAAATGAGAGAAGTTTTCCCGATTTGTTTTAGTGAGGTTGTACTTAAGTTTCGGGACGAAACTTTTTATAAAGTGTGAGTGGTGTAGTGATTCGCCCTTGGGTATTTTTGACTCACATGTAAGCTATTTAAGAGCCTTTAGGTGAAATAAAATTATTTAATTTTTAAAAGTCGGTCGGTGCTGGGTGCTGGTATTTTTCTGCGATAGAGCACGGAAAATGATGACCGACGGTGCCGATCGGATCTGAAACCCGATGTCAGGATCTCCCGAAAACGGAATTCTTAGTGATGGCGGTGATTAGTCATGCATCGGAATCCTTGCAAAATATCTTGCACCCGTTGGAGATAAGGTGGGTTATCTCGTAGGGGATATTATTAATTAATTAATTAATTATCCGGTGACGGAAAATAGAATTTTCTTACGTACGAATTAAAGAGGAAATTAATTAAATACGTAATCAAATAATACGGATTATATAAGTGATTCCGGTTATCTGAGGGAAAGAAAGAAAAATAAAACCCTAACCGGTGAGAAGAGAAAGAAAAGAAAGGAAAAGACGGAACCCTAGCCGGAAGGAAGGAAAAGGAAAAAGAGAAAGAGCCCGATCTTCCGGACATCGAACCGAAGGCAAGAACGCGACCGGCGACCTTCCCGTCGATCTTCGTTAGTAAAATAATTTTTTAATTTTTCGGGATTTTTCCGTCGTTCTCTTGTAGGGTTTTCGGGTTTCCCCGTCGTCTCTGTCACCGTCGCCGTCATCGTCATCGTGCTAGGGGCACGGAACGGGCGACGGAGACGCGGCGATGCCGTTAGGGGCATCGCGCGGAAGGTCCCCGCGGACGGCCGTCCGTCTCCCGCGAGCGGAGACGGGGGAGGGAAACCGCGCGGTGCCGTACCCGCGCGGGTGCC
>JAQOTM010000809.1:0-87713 GCA_029168755.2 Tillandsia fasciculata | reverse complement strand
TATCAGCCAACCCGATATCTTGGGCTACTAATAGGTCCACAGACCACGGTCCAATAGGGTCCTAACCCAAAACTGGTCCAACCCTTGTGTGAAAACCCGCTCAACAGCCAAACCATCGCCACTCACTGGGGCGGCATGCCCCTCACTGGCATCTCACTAGCACAAGGACCCAATCGTCAAACGTAAATCCACACTTAGGATTACTACACCAACACTCCCACTAGGAGGCTACAGCATCACAACCATCAAACCTTCGCCACTCACTGGGCGGCATCACCCACTCACTGGGCGGCATCTCAATCACCACTAGCACTACGGCCTGGTCAAATCACCCTCAGTGTGTACTAACAGTCTCAAGGCTCACACGTGGCATTCCACGTTCCCGGGTCATCGCTCGGACTACCCGCCCCGACCGAATCTCTATCACGCCCCACCGTAAGGTCTCGGGCCGCTGTCTCACACAGCTGACTGCGCCTGCCCACTGGCTACAGGCCCACAGTCCACAAACATGGTCCAGGCACGGATCGTCCCCAAGCGAACCCGCTAATCATCGCCACGCGACTACTATGCCCACTGAGCAAGAACGACTAACAAGTCATCAATCCAAGACCCCAAACTCTCTATATCAACTCTGGCCACACTGGGCAAGGGCTAATACGTCACCTAGTCAGCTCTCTCTGGCCAAATGGTACTTGTGCTCCATGAGCACCCATAAAGTTGGGCATCCTACTCCCCCGCGCTAACTTGCGTGATCCCAAGTGCTAAGGGATTGCTTAGGCACACCACGGCTCTCGTGCAACTTTCCAACTAGGTCGTAACGCCACGATACTGTTCACCAACTCTGGTGGTTAACACGCAGCCCTGTGGTGGCAACCTTTGCCATTATATCGCTCCCTCAGACGGGCACCATGAAATTCCCGCTTACTTGCGAGGTTTTCGAGTCTCGAAACCTTTCCTGGGTCCTACCAGCCCCACCATGCGGCACTCAGCCATGCAGACATGCTACACAGTCACTACCGTTCATCAGGGCGAACTTTCGCCACTAGGACTGTAAGTCTTTCTTGCCCTAACTCTTAGGACACAGTAGCTTGGTTCTCGCAACAAAGCGATCACCGGCGTTTCACGAGTCGGTCTCTTACTGGACCTCATCAACTATATTTGCCGGCAAACCTGCTGACACAAGCTTACGGCTTCTTCACAGAAGGTGTGGAGTGCACCGACGAGGTTCGGCGGCCACTTACCACACTCTCTGCCGTTGCCCCTTAGCTTGGTTTGTTCCTCATTTTCATTGGAATAAAGACACTCGCCCATCAAGGCGACGTAATCTGCTTCCCTGCCAGCGGAAGGCATCCGCTTAACGGCAAGAAGCATTGGTCTGCCGCTGGACCACATCAACAAGAGCGGTCATCTGACATTGCAGTTCGTATACTACGTTTGACCTCGAACCTTCTCGGGACGCGAGTCGAACATGTGCGTTTCCCTATGTGGTGTCATTGCCAATATGTATACCATAACGAAGCAACTAGCCCAAACTTAACCGTTTGAGCAACGCGCGGTCTATATACCGACAAAAGGGCTCGTCGACCCAATCATGCGAAAGTATAGGAGGGTACTCCTTTTCATCTCCAACATTACGTTGTCGGCCGCCCACGTAATATCCGAAGAATGAAAGCTCGTTGCCCTCGATCAATTCCCAACATCCTTTTTGGGAACGACAGAAACCCATCAAGTACTTTCGCCCAACAATCCACACACTCTCTCGTGCTAATCCCTAGGGTCTCCCTAAGGTTGCTAACCACCTAGGACTATTCCTAGGCTCTGATACCACTCTAATCTGTCACGACCCGGGACCGAAAATTTTTGCGGTTCGGGCACGCCGACAGACCCGCCAATCGGGCACGACCTCTCGCTACCCGAAGGAACGGTAACATCCATCTCGAATCAGAACAATGTGTATGATGAGATATAATATCAGAGTAAATTACTACTAATTAAAACTTTCATTCAATAACAAATAGTTAAAGCGGGAATGAAAGCAGGATAAGAATGAACCATAATAAACTTTATTACATTTTACATCTCTCAACTTACATTTAAAATAATATTACAATGCTTTTCCTCACAATACATGGTTCACTCGAAACATAAAAGAAAGGTACCTCTGCTAGACCCTCTAGGTCACTATGCTGCTGGGCTCTTGCCCCTGACGTAAGCCTCGCCGTCTGCATCTGAACCGTCTCGTCTGCTATATCCAGAGCTGGACCTGTGGGGGGGGGTCACCCAAGGGGTGTGAGAACTTTCGAGCGAGTTCCCAGTGGGTTCATCCACCGAGAAGAAATGTCCTACACCACTTGGTCCAATGGAAGCAATAATAATAGTGCTAGGAAACTAAAACCCTCAATGTCAAACCGCAGCTATGCAAAGTATCATGTCACTACACTATCTGTGTAAACCAACTACCTAGCACTAAACCGACTAGCCACCCTAGGCTGCTAAGCACCAACTCGGCCGCTATGCCGCTATACACAGGGTTCAACTAACCCGGCCACCTTGGCCACTCTATTTTCTTTGTTCTTTAGATTCTGGTGCTTTAGTTCAAGTTAACCCTCAGAAATCCTTATCCAACGGGCCCGAGCCCGGTAGTCCTGCTACCATAAGATAAGGTTTCTAAGGTTGCCGATAACACCCGTAGTGTTACCCCGTCCTACGAAGTAAATGTGTTCTTCGGGCCACCTGCATCGGGGAGGGGCTTCCCTCGTGTCCGGAATGGTGCACCCGGGAGAGGGCAAGCCGGTAACCCTTTACGTCCCGCAGAACCACATTTCACCTTCGAAGGCACGCCCATTTTATTATCTTGTATTTCAGTTGTTTTGTCCTACGGTTGAAGCGTACCGAACGGGTCTCTACCCGGGAGAGGGATTAACCGCCCGTGCCTCCTACTTGGCTGGCTTCACCGTTGGACCTTTAAGTTCTCTTTGTTTTCCTTTCTTTTCACTTTAGTTCTTAGTCTCTTTGCTTTTGAACATTTACCTTTCTTTCTTTCTCACTCGAGCCCACAGCTCACATTGCCATTGGCAATTCTCTTCCTCTTTCCTTAGAGGGTTGGCTCTTTACTTTTATTCTTGCCCTTCGAAAGTACCTCGTCCGACGGCCCACTGCCCAGGGAGTCCTGCTCCACATGACGAGTCCCAAATTCGAAGGCGCCAATCTGCATTATCTTTATGCTTTTTAGCCACTTTTAACTTGCTTTTAACTTAAAGCCTTTTTATCTTAAGCAGTTACTCATTTTGCTTATTAACCACCCTTTCATTTCTTACCCTAGGTCTTACCATACGGGTAACCAGCGAGTCTCCTGGATTATTACACATTTCACTTTCTTTATTTAACTCGAGTTGAAGTTAAAGTTATTGTCCTTTTGCCCGGACACCCTATGACTCTCTCTCTAGGGTTGTATTTGTTGATTCCTTTGACTTTGGGTCTCATCCCATTTTCTGATTCCTTACTGAATCTTAGAGTTAACTTGACTCCATTATTCGGTTCCTTTATTGACTTAGAGTTGCGCCGACTCTAATTTCATGTTCCACTTTTATCTTAGAGTTCCACTGACTCCTTGTTGATTACTAGTTCACTTTAGGTTCTCTTTACCTAAGTGTCATATCATACTCATCCTAGAGTCCTTGACTCTATGTTGATCACTGGTTCACCTTAGGTTATCTTTACCTAAGTTCAATGTCATGCTCATCCTAGAGTCCTTGACTCTACATTGATCACTCTATTCAGTGTCCTTAGGTTATCACCTAAGACAATGCCACTCGTCCAATCCTAGGATAACTCCTAAGTTTGATGTCACTCAGTGAACCCTGAAGCTAGGTTTTCTCCTAGTCTTACTACCATCATGTTCCCTTTTCCTTATGTCACATGCTTCCTAGGGTCAAACCCTAACATGATCACAATCATAGAGGCTAATCATATTCATGCATGCAACTATTTTCACATTCATCATAAAATATTATTTACCTTCTAGGCATGCAAATCTATCCTTTATCTCTGGCAACCAACAGTTGCACTTTTCAACTGTGTCCTTTTACACATGCTCATATATCATTTATCTCTGGCAACCAACAGTTGCACTCTTTCATTTAATCCCAGTCACACAGGCAATCATAATCATAATTACCTAACGCCTCTAACAGGCTACTATCATGCTTCGAATCGAAAAGCAAAGGAGCAAGGGGAGAGGTCACCCCTTTTCGGCAGAATTCCCCACCTGGAGGAGTTCGAAATTCCTTTCATATCTCCACACTTGATCCACCCTTTTTGCCGCCCTCCAATACCTCCTAATGGCCGGCAACACTGGTGGTTGGCCTCCGCGCGGTTCCACTTAGTACCTCGAGTTTGCACGCGGAGGGGAGCATGCCTCGCTGAAGGGTGCACACTAAAGTGGTGCACGTCCCTTATGCCCTGTACGCAAAACGGTGTACGCTGTTAGTGACGGCACGCTAAACGGTGCGCGACTGCACGACCTGCACGTGAAACGGAGCACATACCTCAAGTTGGCACGCAAAACGGTGCACGCCCCACCGTAGAGGTGTACGCGGAGCAGTGCACATTTGTTTAGTTCTGCACGCAAAACGAGACGCATCGTCAGAGCCGGTACGTAAAACGATGCGCGATAACGCGAACTGTACGCGAAACGGTGCACGTACCTCGAAACTGCACACCAAACGGTGCACATTCGACTGTGGGGTTGCACGCAAAACGGTGCACCTTTGTTTGGTCCTGAACACAACACGAGATACATTATTAGAGTCTACACGTTAAACTGTGCGCAATAACACGAACGGCACGCGAAACGGTGCACGTACCTCGAAACTGCACGCAAAACGGTGCAACTTTAACTGTAGGGTTGCACGCGTAACGGTGCACACCTTTCCGACCCTGCACGCAAAACAGAGCGTATCGTTAGAGTCTACTCGACAAACGGTGTCCGCTAGTCCAACCTGCGCGCAAAACGGAGCATTTACCTCGTGTCGGCACGCAAAACGAGACGCGTCAAAAACGCCCGTAAAACTCGTGCAGTAAGACGGCACAGAAAGTTGGTTCCCTAACATGCATATGGGCAAGGGGTCAAATCCAACATCCAAAAGGAATATACAAACTGTGCCGAAAATATCACAAAATGCGATAAACGGCCTACCTCGACGGCATCGCGTAGTCTATTTGGCTTTTCGGAGCAGTTTGCGCGCTCCACGAAGCCCTCGACGCCTCGACGCACCACTCCTCCACTCCCTCCCTCACTCTCCCTCACTCTCGGTTGAAGAAGAAACCGAAGAAGGAGAAGAAGCGGTTTGCGGGGAGGAAGAAGAGGAAGAAAGGAAGAAAGGGGAGAGGGAGGGTCCACGGTGCACGGTGCACCGTGCACCGGCCAGTGCACCACACCCAGCCGGGTGCACCCGGCTCACCGCAAGAAAAGGGCGGCCACGTGGCCGCATCAACGCGCGCCACGCGGCCGCGCCTCCTGCGCAGAGGCGCGTGACACGCGCCCGTTACACGGGCGCGCGGTCACGCGCCTGCGCGCGCGCGCCAACAGGGCCCGCCACGTGGCGGCCCCCGTGTGGCCCGCGCAGGTAGTGCGCCTGTGCGCACTGACGCGCGCCGTGCGCGTCCTGTCACATCGGCGCGGACCTCGGGTTCCGTGCCACGCGGGACTGTGCCGCGACGCCCCGATTTGCGTGCCGCTTTGCCTCGAAAAGCGCGCACGCCTACTGGACTCCAAATCCAACAAATAAATAGTCCATTCTTAGCGATTTCGCGCGCTGAGTCCAGAAACGATGTCCGTTTCTCCAAATTCTCATCCAATAATTTGTCGATTTCCCCGGATAGCCCACTGATCCGGTTTTCCGCACCGGGTCCAATTCTAAAGCCCAATTTGCCGAATTGCAACTCTAAAATTCCCCGGAGGCGCCCAGAGAGGAATTGTTCAATCCCACTTCGCCCGGGGCCCAATTTAATATCGACGACACGCGAAATCACTTCTGAACACGCGACGGGTCCTCCAATGACCCACGCGATCTCTTTCTAAGCCCGGTCTCCAACGCTTGTGCCCAAGCTGCACAGCAATTCCATTTCTTGGGCCCAACACGCGTCCAACCACGGCCAAGGCCACCGAAAGTTACCGAACCACCAGCAAACCCTATGCTGGGAATTCCGGGACCCTTTTTGATCTGACAAAAGTCCTACTTTCCTTGAATTCGCTGGCGGAGCCCGTTCTCTCTATCCGGGTGTCCGATCAACGCGAAACTCTTACTGTGGCCCTAAAACACAATTACGGAGCTCCCGTAATTTTCTCGGAGTCTTCCGAGACTATGCATTTTCCACTTACAATCTGGGCCCACTATCTCACATAAGATTCTAGATATCTTATTTTAATCCCGATTTGGGCCCAATTCATTTTCAGGTCATCCTGTACTTTTCCAACTCAATAAAATAGTATTTCATACCATTTTATTTACATTTATTTATTTTTCAATTTCCGGTTCACTACACCGATAACACGGCGAAATCCACTAAGATTAAAACACGTACAAGGTGATTTATCGTAACACTACGACTCAACCTTTTCCATACGCTCTAAGTAGATCTTCTCCGCTCGCTCCACAACACTCCTCGAATCCACGATTTGCGTCCAACGCCGAATCCACGATTTGCGTCCAACGCCGAATCCACGACGTCCAACGTCGAATCCACGACGTCCAACCGAATTCACGGTCTTCACCAATGTAGCACGTATTGATCACACGAACGTACCTCGCTTCGAATCCACGAAAGCGGTAGCACCTTGAATCCACAAGGCCACGCGAATCCACGCGCCGATTTTGGGAAATCGTTGTTTTCTTGGTGATGATAATCCTCCGAATACTTAGATCAAAGATAGATAAGAAAACACCATCTAAGTATTCATCAATTTGATTCTACAAGAAATAAGAGTTCGAAAACCCTAGAAACAAATTGATCAATATAGATGAAGAAATATGAAATTAATCGTGTTTTCCTTTATTCTCTATATATGTGGATTTTGATTATCTCCGTTATTTGGATTAACCCTAAAAGATGAAAATAAGGGTCTATTTATAGGTTAGAAACTTTTGGAAAGAGATAAGCATAAAAAACTAACTTATCTGGAATTTTCGTGCTCGACGGTCCGGACTAGATTAGTCTGATCCGGACTGTCGTCTTTTGACAGAATTTTTCCAAAAAAACTAGTTTGGGGGCCGGACTGGAATTCCCTGATCCGAACTGTTCATGCTATTTCAGCTGTCACGCCCCGGAGGTTTTAAAAGAGCAGAAAAACGTGTTCATTTTTTTTTTTTTGAAATTAACCTAGCCTCCGGTGCGCGCCAGACCCGCCACATATACAAATTCACTCCCCAAACGGACGGAGTCTCCTTTGTATATGTACGGCGTTTCAAACATGACTTGTACTTTAACCATGCAATCACAGAGCAATCAAAAGGAGAGATCACACTTAACCATAACAATAATCACCACATCACGGAAGAAAGGATAAATCCACAGGTTTAAAAGACAGTGTCCACATGACACCCAGTTTTACAAAGCATTTTCGTAATCTCTTTTAAGCGGCAACATTGCTTGAAAGGATAAATCCACGGGTTTGGAAATCAGTGCCCACATGACACTTAGTTTGAAAACACTTTCGAAACCATTTTGATATTTGAAAACAAGTCGCATATATAAGTCTCAGAAAGCACAGATACAAGATGTCATCCCTAAGCTAAGATCTCAACCGAACATGCACATTATTCCACTAACAAGCAATCACAAGATTACTAACCAAAACAATAAAAGATAACCGCGAGTAAATAAAATGTCCATTTGCCTCAAACGGCTAAGGTCCTCTAAACGCTGCCTCACCGTCGTCCCGGTTCCCACCCCTGCTCGGACCTGTCACAGTGTGGGTAGTCAGTGACTAATAAAGTAGATGATAAACAAGTAAATGCTATAAATACTGTAATAAACAAACCGATACAGCAGAGCATTCCACTTCCCCCTCATGAATCGCCATATCCCTTGTCAAAATCATGCTGTGCACCTACCCCAGAGTTACTGCGCTCATTCCTTGGTGCCTCCAACCCCTCTACTGCCCAAGTAGCAGTCGCCTCACCGTGAGGGGTCCCCATCATCACTAGTTGTGGGGTGCACGGGTCAACGTACCATCTGTCCGAAAAAATACACCCTGTGCGGTGGCCAGACAGCCGGTGTGCGTGTAAGCAATTATGAGCATGTATGCCGGAAACCGGCGTGCACTAGGGCACTGAGACCTCTGTCGCCTCAGTTAGAATAAAACGGGATTTTCATGCAATGGGGTTAGACAGCAAACCAAGAAAACATCTACTTTAATTTCACGACATA
This sequence comes from Tillandsia fasciculata, assembly GCA_029168755.2. Taxonomy (NCBI): domain Eukaryota; kingdom Viridiplantae; phylum Streptophyta; class Magnoliopsida; order Poales; family Bromeliaceae; genus Tillandsia; species Tillandsia fasciculata. Next base: position 79,283 of record JAQOTM010000809.1, on the reverse strand, counting down.
CACGGGAAGGACTAAACACAAAAATGCCAAAAGGTACCCACCTCGACAAGTGCTGACTGGAACACCTAGAGACGCAACACGCTCACAATCGGCACCTGGACCTAAGAAAATCCCCCAAAAGAACAACCGGTCAGACTGACGATGTTCTGTAAGTTACGAAACCCAAAAACCCAAGAGTACGACGAAAACTTGGCAACGGCGGCGGTAACGCCGAGCGACGGACGACGGGGCCGCACACGGCATGGCCGTGCGGTATGTGCGCTGCCTGTGGGCGGCACCCCGTGCGGCACCTACCAGCACGGGTGCCTGCTGCTGGCGGGCGGCGCCCCGCGTGGCCCTAGGCCGCGCGGCGCGTGCGCTGCCTGCGGGTGGCACCCCGCGCGGCGCGCAGCACCTGCCTGTGCGGGTGCCGCGGCCCGCGGGCGGCGCCCCGCGCGGCGCGCAGCACCTGCCTGTGCGGGTGCCGCGGCCCGCGGGCGGCGCCCCGCGCGGCACTAGGCCGCGCGGCGCGCGCCGCCTGCGGGTGTCACCCCGCGAGGCTCTAGCCTGCGCGGGTGCTGCAGCCCATGAACAGCGCCCCGCGAGGCACTAGGCCGCGCGGCGCGCGCCGCCTGCGGGTGGCACCCCGCGCAGCACGTGCCTGCGTGTGTAATACTCGGAAAAGTTGTGCTAGTGTAAAGGGTGTTTTGCAGGTGCGAATGTGTGCGAGGAAACGAAATTAACCTTAGTGGGGTGTACCGGTGTACGGTAGGCACAATTGTCGAAGCACAAATTCCGCCTTTCCGATCCGAGTCTGATCTCGGAAATCTGAGATCGCCAGTGCGACCGTCTCATCGAATCGAGTGGAAATGGTATAGACCGTTTGCTGATCCGACGATCGGATCGTCCGAAAATCAGCAAGAAAACTAGTGGGACCCACGGCTTAAGTGAATATTAAAATGAATAGTAACCCCTGATTTTCGGTCCCCTCTCGATCGGTCGTTGGCCATTTCATTGTCCAAAATCCAAACCTAGCAGTATGAGTAGACGACTCTAGCTAATTTCGACGTTCTGAGCGCAATGACGCTGACGGAATTTTCGTTTGACGATCCTAGTGTCTCGAAAAGCGCGATAAACCGTATTTGGATACAGTATTTATGGACCGAGAATTTATCCGGGCGTTTTCTCGAAAAACAAAAATCGCTACCTGATAGGTTTCGTCGAGCCGGACGTCGTGGCGAAATCCGTTTTTCGATTCAACGACTAAAATACCTCGAAAAGCGTGAAACACGGTGAAAAATGCGATAAATTGCGCGAAGACCCTATTTTTTGTGCTCCGTAACGCGTGCCACTCGGTGGTGAGGGACTAAGCTGTAAGGCGGGAATATTTCTGGGAAGGGCTTGGTTTTAAATATCAAATGATGGAGGGTTTAAATGCATTTGTGCATATGCACTATTTATACACATGCAAGATTAGGGTTTTTGGAAACCCTAGACCCGTAGCCTCTGCCCCCAGCCGCAGCTCCCAACTGCACCCATCCCTCCGCCGCACTCCTCGCAAGTCGCGAACCGGCCGCCGCCACCCCGTCGCCGGTGAAGAAGGGCATCAAGAAACCCTTCATCTCGGTTGGAAAAGGGAGGGTTGCTCACCGAGGGTTCTGGGTGGTCCCAAACGTCTTCTGGGAGAGCCTCCGCGTGGTGGACACGGAGCTGGGGTGAACCCGACACCAACTCCGCCGTGCGCCGCCGCGGGAGAACCTCCTTCTTCCTCGTTTTCCGGCGAGGTGAGTTGTTGGATTTATTGTAATATAATGGCCCAGGGACCCTACCATGGACCTCCTGACGTTGAGGTGATCATCCACGTGTAGCCCCAGCCGCCGCCGTCGTCTCTGTTGCCGGCGGGGGGCGACTTCTTGCCGGAGGTCCATCTTCGGCCGATCTTGAGCGCGGAGTTTTTCCGACCGTTGAAAACACGATCGGTGCCATTGATTCTCTCCTCCCCATCGACTGCAACCTACCTGCAAAGTTGGAGGAAGATCGGTTGAGGGACCGCGCCGTACGGCGATGCCCTAGAACCGGGTTTTGTTGTATTTCGCCGGAAATCCTCCAACCGGCGCCGCCGCTCGACCCCGTCGCCGGCCACCACTGCAGGAAGGTCCTTGGCATCCAGCAGAATCTTTTGGTCCAAGTTGCAGAGGCCCGAGTGCACCGGACCGGATTCCGCCATTAGAGCTCCAGTTTTCCGGCGAACTCATTTTCCGGAGCCAACCCGGAGCTTCGCCAGGTGGGAAACCGAATCGTTTAGTTGCACCCCCCTCCTTGGCCGAGCAACCCCACCGCCGCCGCCGCTGCTTCGGACTGCCGGCCATCGATTCGGGTGAGCCCTAAATACCTTTTCTAGTGTTCCTATCATTTTCGTTTAGTCCGAGAACCCCTAGTTATTAAGTTGGCTCAATGTTGATAATTAGTGAGGATAATTGGGTTTGGGTCCGGCCGCTGGTTGAGGGTCGTACTTGGACCAAACTTCTTCTGGGAAGTTACTGAATGCCATGCTCCATCTTGATCAGGTTGGAACTTGATTTGTTTCAAGTAGAGCCCAAACCGAGCCTAGCTTCATTAAGGGTGTTGCTCCGGTGAGTTTTCCGGCCGATTTCCGACGCACCCGAGGTGAGCCCTCGACTCAGTAGATTACCCAGAGCACGATGCTCACTTGTATTTTAATTTTAGTTAAGTATTTATTTGGTAACGGCATAGTGATATTTGAGGGTTAAATGTTTATGGGCCAAATCTATTTGTGGGCCTCTTGTCGGCCCAAACTTGTGAGCACGGGTTCCGCCTCGTCAAACCAGACGCGCTGAAATTTACGGCGCTGTCTTTGGCTTCCTGGTTTGGAAGAACGAGCCAAAACAACGGTTAAAAAGGGTGTATTTATAGCAATAATTCAATAGAGGATATTGCGTTTTAGTCCCCGTCTGCCCAAACATCAAAATTATGATGTTTAGGGACAGCAGGTGTAGTTGGACGATATTGGGATATTTTTAGACCGTCGGCAGGTCATGATCGGAGGTTCAATGGATTTTCGGGAATTTCGATTTAAGCCTAGTTTCGGCTGAGTTCCCCGTATTAGCGACATGTTAGTGTAGTGTTGTCGGGATGGATATGAGTGAGTCTAGTTCTGACTACAGTTTCTATTCAGGGCCCAGTTGTTCAGCACCAGCCGCCTAGTAGTCTAGCGAGAGCTCGGGATCAGCCTATATTCAGGTGGGTTGTTGCTTTAAGTCCTTGCATTTAATTCTATTAAATTGGGTGGGGTCAATCTTGTGCATACTTGGGTTAAAGATCGAAGGGTGATAGACATTACTTGTTTGACTGTGCTAACGTTTAAAACAAAGAGAAAAAGAGAATATAGAAAAAGAAGGGATGTTCTAAACTTTATACGGATCTCGTGCTTGGATTAAAATAGTGTGGGTTTGATTTTGAAAGTTCTAGCATTTAGTTCTATCATGTTGGACGGGGACAAGCAAGTGCGTACGTGGGTTGAGTGGGGTGTTTAGCGTCGATCCCCGAGGACCGTTTGCTTTAAATATTACATATTATCGTTCCACTTTAAATGCTACCGGTTATCGTTTCTTTAGATGTTACATGTTACCGCTTTACTTCGATTATACTTGTTAGTAGGGTACTTTGATTACACATGCTACTATCTTGCTCTTGTTCATACATCATGGTTACTTGGCTCGAGGCTGCAGCACGCGCACCCGCGGTTTGGCCACCGCAAAGGGTGCGCTTTTCCGGAAAAGTGGTCTATGACCCGTGTATACCCACGAGGTGACGTAGTGGGGCCCCTTATTAGTTGTGGGGTTGAGGCGCCGAGGTGCGAGCGATGCGACCCGTCGGTTTAGTTGCCCGACGTGGTCGGGTTTTGCAGGTACGGTGCGACCCGTCGGTTTAGTTGCCCGACGTGGTCGGGTTTTGCAGGTACGGTACGGCCGTCGGTTTAGTTGTCCGACGTGGTCGGGTATAGCAGGACACAGGTGTACAGGTTATCGTTTCCCTCTTGAGAGGGTGGTTGCTCCGGTTGGTTCCACGGTTTGTTTTACTATATTTTCCTGCTCTACTATTATTCGTCACTGACTTCCCACTTTGTGACAGGGTCCAGACGGGGGAAGGGGTAGGCGACGGTGAGGACGGGGCAGGAGCTTCTGGGTTGCTGGGAATCCCTGAATCGTATTGTTTCTTTCATCTTTACACTTCATTTACCTTGTAGTTATGTGTGAGGTTCTCGATGCCCTCGTGGGGTCGACGTGGATGTCGGTATGGGTTGCATTTAGTTATCCTTTTATGCATTACTATTCCTTCTATTTCTGTTGGCCATTTGAAAAAGAAAAAGAAAACTAAACCAAAGAAAAGATTGCGACAACCGTTTTTAAAATCTAAGTGTCGTGTGGGCACTGGTTTCAAAACCCTGTGGATTTATGCTGATTGCGAAACTCGTTTTCAAAACATAAGCGCCGGGTGGGCGCTCTTTTAAATCTGTGGATTTATCCTTTTCAAATTGATCGGCCATGCGCTTTAACAAACTTGAATGCTAGTTGTATGTTAGTAACCGTTGTGATTGAATGGTTGTGAATGTTTGGGAGATGTACTAAACGCTACGCCGTGCACATACAGGGGGGGACTCTGTCCGTTTGCAGAGAGATCCTGTATGTGCGGCGGATCTGGGCACGCGCCGGGGAAGAGAAATCTCTTTTGAAGAAAAAAAAAAAAAAAAACGAACCGTTTCCGCTAAAACAAACCCCCGGGGCGTGACAGATTAAGATGGTATCAGAGAAATGAACTCCTTTCAATCACAACAGTTAGCGCCGACATCCATGTAAATACCTCACTTGTGCTACAGATGAATGAAATGTGTAGGGCATAGGAGTGTAGAACGCGAGTGATCGGGGGGGGGGGAATGTATAGGTCCCTTTTCGAGATAGTTGGTTGTGTGCTATGCTAGCGGAGTCGTGAGCTGACTTGGGTTGTGTGTATGTACGGGTTAAGTTGTTTTCCGGTTTAACTCGGCTGTCGTGCTTGTGTAGTTGGGTGGTTTGGGAGGCTGGGGTCGAGGCCGGCAGCCACCGAGGTCCCGACGGTTGCTGGGAATCAATGGATTAAGCAACCAGCACGGGACACGGTGGGCCTGCTGGCGGTGTTGATGCACTTGGTGCGGCTGTTAACACAGCAGATCGTGCGCCGGCTTTTGTTTTTCGAACCCCTTCCTCTGCCAATGTTCTGGTCGTCATTAGTAACGGTGACTGGTGGTAGTGTAATCTGCTGTGGTTGTTTGACGGTCTGCTGGGTTGTCGGTCATGGGCAACCGGGTAGCCTCTCGTCTAGATTTGCACCTTCTAAACCTGCTAGTTTTAGGTTACAGCAGATAGTCGGCCGATTCGTTTTGCATCTTGGGTAAGGTATGGGTGGGAATGGGGATTCTTCCCCTATGGTTGTTACCCATAGTTCGGCTCCTTGCTGTGGTCACTGCGATGGTTGTAGGAATCGTCATGGTGGGGTCTTGGGGTTCTCCTTTAGGTTGAGAAAAGAGACCACCGGGGCTAGTAAATCTTGTTCGTTTGGGCTCGTTTCTTTCTTTTAATTGAGTGGACCTAGAGCTTAGAATACTCCTAGTTGGGAATGTGATCGTTTGGTCTGGAGATATGCAGCTCGGTTCAGTGCAGGGTTCTTGGAAGGGAGACTATGGTTTACGAAGCAGTGTAGATCAGCGGGGGATTGTTGACTATATGGCGCTCTGGCATTGGTTGCTTTCGGCTAGGATGCCCTGCTTTCGGTTTTTCTGTGGGGGGTAGGCCTCGTGGCAGGACCTAGAGCGGAAATCTAGCGTTAGTTTTGACCGTCGCCTCGGTAGAACGGACAGTCGGAACGGACAACCCGGGATGGTGGTTATGCTCCGAGCTAGTAGTCCGTGTTGGCGACGGGTGGGTTTGTCGTTTTCAAAGGAAGATTACTTGTAGGCGGTGACCCGGCTAGTTGGATTGGCACATCCTGGAGTTGTGTAAGGGTATTAGTGTGGCTTCCCCCTTTGTGGTCGGGTTAGTTTGGGCATTTACGGGCCGTCGGTCTGGGTTTGGCGGTAGGTCCAGGGTACCTCGACGCATCACAAGACTTTGGCTGCTGACTGCTCAACACCGTCCGAGGTGGTCCGCGAACCAGCGGCGTCATAGCAGGGAACTCCAAGTCGAGGAACAGGCTTACTTAGGTTAGTTTCGACCAAGAGAGACGGGACGGTAGGGTTGCCAGGCGGGTCGAGCCGTCGTCTGTCTGAAATCTCAGGGTGGTTCAGTCCGGTAGTTTTTTTCGTTCAGGGTTACCGCCGAGTTTCGCCAAGAGATATATGGCGTTTCGCGTGTCATCGCTTCGGGGTTGGATTATTGAACGCCCCAACGGTGTTCGTGGGTTTGATGAACAGAAAGTTTCCAGACCCTTCTTGGGTCAACTTGCGTACGAACAGGGAGCGTCTGACCTTTCAGACCCTCAGGGACCAGAGAGGGTAGGCCAAACTCCAAAGGTTTGAGTTTGGGCATCGCGGGGGAGAGTTAAGGCCTTTACGACCAAGCAACTCAAGGAAACGATGCGACCAATCAAGATCACTCTGGAAAGACAAGTGGAGCAGTCGATGCCTGGAGCGGTAAGGGTCAGACAGGAGACATACCGGTAACCGCGATTACGTAGCAGGACGGACCAACAGCAGACCGTTGGTGGCTTAAATTGACAAGGGATGTAGCACAATGCGTGGCTTCCTTTTGGGTCGGTCATCGAATAAAGGCCGAACGTCAGCGCCCGGCGGGGAAAACTGCAATCTCTCCTAGTGCCAGAGAGAAACGAGCGAATCATGAGGGGCGCAAAGCCATTTGGGAGTGCAAGCTGGACATGGTTGGGCACTTTCCCCATTTATGGGATTCCTGGTGTGTCCAAGTTTCGAGGACGAAACTTCTTTTAAGGTGTGAGTGATGTAATACTCGGAAAAGTTGTGCTAGTGTAAAGGGTGTTTTGCAGGTGCGAATGTGTGCGAGGAAACGAAATTAACCTTAGTGGGGTGTACCGGTGTACGGTAGGCACAATTGCCGAAGCACAAATTCCGCCTTTCCGATCCGAGTCTGATCTCGGAAATCTGAGATCGCCAGTGCGACCGTCTCATCGAATCGAGTGGAAATGGTATAGACCGTTTGCTGATCCGACGATCGGATCGTCCGAAAATCAGCAAGAAAACTAGTGGGACCCACGGCTTAAGTGAATAGTAAAATGAATAGTAACCCCTGATTTTCGGTCCCCTCTCGATCGGTCGTTGGCCATTTCATTGTCCAAAATCCAAACCTAGCAGTATGAGTAGACGACTCTAGCTAATTTCGACGTTCTGAGCGCAATGACGCTGACGGAATTTTCGTTTGACGATCCTAGTGTCTCGAAAAGCGCGATAAACCGTATTTGGATACAGTATTTATGGACCGAGAATTTATCCGGGCGTTTTCTCGAAAAACAAAAATCGCTACCTGATAGGTTTCGTCGAGCCGGACGTCGTGGCGAAATCCGTTTTTCGATTCAACGACTAAAATACCTCGAAAAGCGTGAAACACGGTGAAAAATGCGATAAATTGCGCGAAGACCCTATTTTTTGTGCTCCGTAACGCGTGCCACTCGGTGGTGAGGGACTAAGCTGTAAGGCGGGAATATTTCTGGGAAGGGCTTGGTTTTAAATATCAAATGATGGAGGGTTTAAATGCATTTGTGCATATGCACTATTTATACACATGCAAGATTAGGGTTTTTGGAAACCCTAGACCCGTAGCCTCTGCCCCCAGCCGCAGCTCCCAACTGCACCCATCCCTCCGCCGCACTCCTCGCAAGTCGCGAACCGGCCGCCGCCACCCCGTCGCCGGTGAAGAAGGGCATCAAGAAACCCTTCATCTCGGGTTGGAAAAGGGAGGGTTGCTCACCGAGGGTTCTGGGTGGTCCCAAACGTCTTCTGGGAGAGCCTCCGCGTGGTGGACACGGAGCTGGGGTGAACCCGACACCAACTCCGCCGTGCGCCGCCGCGGGAGAACCTCCTTCTTCCTCGTTTTCCGGCGAGGTGAGTTGTTGGATTTATTGTAATATAATGGCCCAGGGACCCTACCATGGACCTCCTGACGTTGAGGTGATCATCCACGTGTAGCCCCAGCCGCCGCCGTCGTCTCTTTTGCCGGCGGGGGGCGACTTCTTGCCGGAGGTCCATCTTCGGCCGATCTTGAGCGCGGAGTTTTTCCGACCGTTGAAAACACGATCGGTGCCATTGATTCTCTCCTCCCCATCGACTGCAACCTACCTGCAAAGTTGGAGGAAGATCGGTTGAGGGACCGCGCCGTACGGCGATGCCCTAGAACCGGGTTTTGTTGTATTTCGCCGGAAATCCTCCAACCGGCGCCGCCGCTCGACCCCGTCGCCGGCCACCACTGCAGGAAGGTCCTTGGCATCCAGCAGAATCTTTTGGTCCAAGTTGCAGAGGCCCGAGTGCACCGGACCGGATTCCGCCATTAGAGCTCCAGTTTTCCGGCGAACTCATTTTCCGGCCAACCCGGAGCTTCGCCAGGTGGGAAACCGACTCGGTTGCACCCCCCTCCTTGGCCGAGCAACCCCACCGCCGCCGCCGCTGCTTCGGACTGCCGGCCATCGATTCGGGTGAGCCCTAAATACCTTTTCTAGTGTTCCTATCATTTTCGTTTAGTCCGAGAACCCCTAGTTATTAAGTTGGCTCAATGTTGATAATTAGTGAGGATAATTGGGTTTGGGTCCGGCCGCCGCCGCCTCCGGCCGCTGGTTGAGGGTCGTACTTGGACCAAACTTCTTCTGGGAAGTTACTGAATGCCATGCTCCATCTTGATCAGGTTGGAACTTGATTTGTTTCAAGTAGAGCCCAAACCGAGCCTAGCTTCATTAAGGGTGTTGCTCCGGTGAGTTTTCCGGCCGATTTCCGACGCACCCGAGGTGAGCCCTCGACTCAGTAGATTACCCAGAGCACGATGCTCACTTGTATTTTAATTTTAGTTAAGTATTTATTTGGTAACGGCATAGTGATATTTGAGGGTTAAATGTTTATGGGCCAAATCTATTTGTGGGCCTCTTGTCGGCCCAAACTTGTGAGCACGGGTTCCGCCTCGTCAAACCAGACGCGCTGAAATTTACGGCGCTGTCTTTGGCTTCCTGGTTTGGAAGAACGAGCCAAAACAACGGTTAAAAAGGGTGTATTTATAGCAATAATTCAATAGAGGATATTGCGTTTTAGTCCCCGTCTGCCCAAACATCAAAATTATGATGTTTAGGGACAGCAGGTGTAGTTGGACGATATTGGGATATTTTTAGACCGTCGGCAGGTCATGATCGGAGGTTCAATGGATTTTCGGGAATTTCGATTTAAGCCTAGTTTCGGCTGAGTTCCCCGTATTAGCGACATGTTAGTGTAGTGTTGTCGGGATGGATATGAGTGAGTCTAGTTCTGACTACAGTTTCTATTCAGGGCCCAGTTGTTCAGCACCAGCCGCCTAGTAGTCTAGCGAGAGCTCGGGATCAGCCTATATTCAGGTGGGTTGTTGCTTTAAGTCCTTGCATTTAATTCTATTAAATTGGGTGGGGTCAATCTTGTGCATACTTGGGTTAAAGATCGAAGGGTGATAGACATTACTTGTTTGACTGTGCTAACGTTTAAAACAAAGAGAAAAAGAGAATATAGAAAAAGAAGGGATGTTCTAAACTTTATACGGATCTCGTGCTTGGATTAAAATAGTGTGGGTTTGATTTTGAAAGTTCTAGCATTTAGTTCTATCATGTTGGACGGGGACAAGCAAGTGCGTACGTGGGTTGAGTGGGGTGTTTAGCGTCGATCCCCGAGGACCGTTTGCTTTAAATATTACATATTATCGTTCCACTTTAAATGCTACCGGTTATCGTTTCTTTAGATGTTACATGTTACCGCTTTACTTCGATTATACTTGTTAGTAGGGTACTTTGATTACACATGCTACTATCTTGCTCTTGTTCATACATCATGGTTACTTGGCTCGAGGCTGCAGCACGCGCACCCGCGGTTTGGCCACCGCAAAGGGTGCGCTTTTCCGGAAAAGTGGTCTATGACCCGTGTATACCCACGAGGTGACGTAGTGGGGCCCCTTATTAGTTGTGGGGTTGAGGCGCCGAGGTGCGAGCGATGCGACCCGTCGGTTTAGTTGCCCGACGTGGTCGGGTTTTGCAGGTACGGTGCGACCCGTCGGTTTAGTTGCCCGACGTGGTCGGGTTTTGCAGGTACGGTACGGCCGTCGGTTTAGTTGTCCGACGTGGTCGGGTATAGCAGGACACAGGTGTACAGGTTATCGTTTCCCTCTTGAGAGGGTGGTTGCTCCGGTTGGTTCCACGGTTTGTTTTACTATATTTTCCTGCTCTACTATTATTCGTCACTGACTTCCCACTTTGTGACAGGGTCCAGACGGGGGAAGGGGTAGGCGACGGTGAGGACGGGGCAGGAGCTTCTGGGTTGCTGGGAATCCCTGAATCGTATTGTTTCTTTCATCTTTACACTTCATTTACCTTGTAGTTATGTGTGAGGTTCTCGATGCCCTCGTGGGGTCGACGTGGATGTCGGTATGGGTTGCATTTAGTTATCCTTTTATGCATTACTATTCCTTCTATTTCTGTTGGCCATTTGAAAAAGAAAAAGAAAACTAAACCAAAGAAAAGATTGCGACAACCGTTTTTAAAATCTAAGTGTCGTGTGGGCACTGGTTTCAAAACCCTGTGGATTTATGCTGATTGCGAAACTCGTTTTCAAAACATAAGCGCCGGGTGGGCGCTCTTTTAAATCTGTGGATTTATCCTTTTCAAATTGATCGGCCATGCGCTTTAACAAACTTGAATGCTAGTTGTATGTTAGTAACCGTTGTGATTGAATGGTTGTGAATGTTTGGGAGATGTACTAAACGCTACGCCGTGCACATACAGGGGGGACTCTGTCCGTTTGCAGAGAGATCCTGTATGTGCGGCGGATCTGGGCACGCGCCGGGGAAGAGAAATCTCTTTTGAAGAAAAAAAAAAAAAAAACGAACCGTTTCCGCTAAAACAAACCCCCGGGGCGTGACAGCGTGGGTACCGCGGCCCGCCCGCGGGCGGCACCCCGCGCAGTACTAGGCCGCGCGGCGTGCACGTGGCGCGGCAGCGGCGACGGCAGCGGCGGCGGCGATGGTGGCTACGCGGCAAAAGAGACGAAACCCTAATAAATACCGAAAAAGAAAACTTGCTTACCACGATCTCGTCGAAGAAGATGATCCGTTCACACTGTCACGCCCCGGGATTTCGTTAAGCGGAAGACAACCACTGAAAAGAGTTGAATTTGCGTATATATTTTTTTTTTGAAAGTCCCTTTTTCCCCCGGTGCGTGCCCAGACCCGCTGTGATGACCTGGATCTCCGCAGAGCTGTTGCGGTGCATTGGGGTGGCCATTGGAGGCCTACGCGGTGTGCTGGTGGTGTTCGGGGCACGATTGGACACAAGTGTTGGACTTCGGACTTAAATGGATCACGTGGGTGATCGGGTGACTCCGTCGGATCTCTGGAAGTGTTCTCGGGCGAAACGGATTTTCAGTTTGGGCTCGGCGCGAAATTTGGACTAGGAATACCTTTCCAGGGGCATTCGGCAATTTTTAGAGTGGGAATTTGGCGAAACGGACATCAAATTCGGACTCAGCGCGCGAAAACGGTCAAAACGGACTATTTACTGCATTTTTCTGGGCTTCGGGTACTGTTCATGGCCGGAACAGTAACTCCGGCGATCACCGGCGGCGGCGGCGGCGGCGGGCAGCGTCGGCGGGCGGCGGCGCGGCCTCGGGCAGGCAGAGCGGCGGCGGCATAGGGCGCGGGCAGCGCGCGGGCGCGCGGGCAGGCGCGCGGTCCACGCGGCCGTCGTGCACCAAGGCGGGGACACGTGGCATCACCCCATAGGTTGGCTCACAGCTCCCGGTCTACAGAGCAGGATGGTTGGGCTTTGGTTCACGGTGCACCGGGGTGGACACGTGGCAGGTTACCATTGGTTCGGCGTTTGGAGGTTCGTGCACCGGGTGCAGCGGTCAGAGGCAGGACACGTGGCGCTTCCGTATTGGCTGGTCAACTGTGCGGGCAGGAGGGGGCAGCTGGCGCGGGCAGGCGCGCAGGCGCGACGGTACTGTTGACCGGGGACGCGTGTCGACTCCCGGAGGTGGCCACGCGGCGTTGTAGGAATGGAGGATTTAGCTGTCGCCTGTTTGGGGGACGCGTGGCAGCCTCTGAGGCGGGTCGGACGGATCGAGGGATCCCGTCCGACGGGGCGTGCTGGGCCGGGCCGCACTGTGCGCGCCCGAAAGTTCGGGCCGGGCCGCACTGTGCGCGCCCGGAAACTTCCGGGCGCCCGAAAATGGGGACCCAGATGGAATTTTGGCAATTGTTTAGTGAGGCCTATTTAAACAGCCCGAGCCCCTTTCTTCTCACTTTTTCCACCATTTCCGAGCCTCCTCTCACCATGGTGTCTTCAGCAAAGTTGTTCCCCTTCGAGTTCTCCATCTCCTGGTGAAGTTTGAAGATTTGTGGTGGCACGCACTTCGAGATTTGGATTTTACGGCGCGGCGCGACGTTGCATTCCTGGGTTCTTCTTCGGCGCAGCGACAGTGTTTTAGCTCTCCCGAGCTACCCAGGCAGTATTTTTCAGCGATTCTTGCGCCATCGTCTTCATAACAGGTAGGGCTACGTTTCTTGTTTCTACTGGTTTTTCCCCATTCCGAGGTTTTCATGGGTTTTTCGGATCATCTTGTGACCTCATTTTCTGGGGTGGAGTTTTGGACAGCGCTGTATTGTTTTGGTGATATCTCCGCAACCGGACATCGGATTGAGGCGATTCAAAAGGCGTTTTGCATCTACGCATCGCAAGGAGTCTCTCTGAATTTTCTTGGATTTCCTGGAATTTTCCCCGAAGGTGAGAAACCCCTTTTTACAGAACTTTGTAGCACAGTTTTGGGTGAAAGTATTGTTCGGGGTGGTCCTCTTGTCGATTTTGGTTCTCAGCGTAGAAAAATCGTGGGAAAACGTGCAGGTACTCGTTTCGACCGGTTCGTCGCGTAGATCGCAGTGGTATTTTTCTGGGAATTTCTTGGGCACGTTTCGCAGGTGAAAATGGCTGAACTGTTAAACAGATTTTTGGGGACAGATTTTGGATTAAACTTGGATAGTAATTATGTGTGCATTCTTTGGGACTTTTGGTGCAGTATTGCGGGATTTTCGGATCGGGCGTGGACTTAGCTTTCGAGGACCGGATTTAGCGCTCGAGGTGGGTACCGTTGTTTAACCTCCTACTTGTGATGTCCCCACTAGGCCTATTTGAGTTGCTACTATGTTACATGGCTAAATGAACCGGTAAAAATGAATATGGCATGCTAAATGGAAATTGGACTTATGGTTAGCGTTTTGCATCTTCAAAAAGGGCTAAGTATTAATCAAGGTTAATTCTGGTAAATGATAAGTCACCTAAACCCACAGGAAGAGTTTGCTAAAATGGATATGTTGCATATACATATGGGACCTTTCATGCTTATACATCAACCGACTTGGGGCAACTTAGTAAAATGGAAGCTTATTTAAACGGCATATCTCTACTTTGTGAGAACTAGAATACTTGAATCATGTTTTGATAATTATAAAGGACTTTGCATGCTTGTATGGTCACCTAGATAGGCCACCTTTTTCTGCTACACTATCATGCTGGAATTGACTTAGGAGAAACCTTTTTGTTATTCTTTTCTCCTTTCATTTGAGGCTCAGGGTATTTGTAGCTCGTGCGCGAGCAGGGGGCTGGGGATAGTGTAGTCAGACAGTTGTGGGTTTTGGGACAGGCAGGCTGTGAGGGCAGGGCATTGCGGCAACCGCGGATCTTTGGCGGTTGACCGGACAGTGGTTTTGCATCAGATTGGGGTAGAGGATTTGGGCTTTCTTTTAGTGGATGGGTTTTCCCACTTTGATCAGAGTCATGATCCAGTCCTGCTGATCTATGGTACTTGTTACTCAGGCATTTTACTCGTGTGGGTCGCTCCCCTCGAGTGCCACTCCGGAGTGTGCGTTTTACAGGCTTCGAGTCCTCGGGACTCTCATCCCCTATCGGTGTTATGCGTAGACTGGCATACCCGATTTGGCAGGCAGGCAAGGCAGGCAGTACCAGTTCTCACTGGTGTATCGATTGGGTCTAGACAGGCAGGCATTTACATTCTGATGCATACATTTAGCTATATTCCTAGCTGGCACTTTAGAGGCATTTAGTGGTAGCTTCATCCATCATCAGTAGTCATATTTACAGCTTACCACCTTGTTTTATTCTTCCGCCTCTTATAGTCCTAGTGGGCACATTTGAGTTGAGGTTTACCCACTAGGAGGAGGCTACTGTTCTATAGTAGTTCTCACTCCCCACTGCTTTTCTTTTTCTCTTCCCCTTTGTTTTGCAGAGTCGTCTGCGGGAGTTGCGGGACCCTCCTCAGCGGACCGAGGTAAGAGGATCGCGGATTAGATAGCGGTCTACCCAGGCACCAGTTCAGTTAGTAGATGTACCCCGATACTCTCAGATACTCTACTTTTCATTTCTTTTTGGGTCTGGCTTCGGCCAGCTGGTTGTATTTGATTAGTGAGCTGGGAGAGATATTTGTATTATTGAGAGTTTACTTCTGCACTTTACTTTCCAGCTTTATCTGAGATGTATTAGTTCTAGTTTAGCTCTGTTTATGCTCTTTTATTATATCATCTATATTTGAGCAGGTTACCAGCGCTTCGTGTACACGGAAAATTCCGTGTATACGGCGGATCTGTAGACGAGCCCGGGTTCTGGTTTACACCCGGGGCGTGACAGATTAAGTTGGTATCAGAGCTTAGGGATAGGTCAGTTGGGACTTAGGAAACCCTAGGCTTTTGGCAGACCCTAGGAAGGCAGGACGTGAGTGACGTGACATTATGCGAAAGTCGGCAATTTGGTCATGTGTTTATTTGACTCTTCCAGTGAGTGAAGAGGGATTGGCATGTCCTATTTCTGGTGAACTGTTATGTTGGCTGCAGACAACATAAGGTTACAGAAATAGGAGGATGCCTTTGACTTTCGCTAGATTGGGTCGAGTGTGGTTTCGTTACTGATCTGTGGTTCTTGTGTGGCAGATGCCTCCCCGACGTCGGATTCCTACCCGGGGTGCCCCTACACCCCCTGTTGAGCGAGGACAGGCTGGATCTTCTGAGATTGCTGAGCTGAGGGCCTTGGTAGCCCAATTGGCGGAGAGCAGCCGCCGGCAGGAGCAGCGGATTGAGCAGCTACTGGCGCGGAGAGGGGCGCCGCCTCCGACAGTGTCAGAGACCCCGGCACCACCTGTGGAACCACTTGTGCCGACGGCGCCATCATTGAGTAGCGGGGCTCAGGGTGTGGCCCAGCCTTTGACCCCGGCTGAGGAGCAGGACTTCGCTGACAAACTGGTTAAGTTTTGTAAGCACGGACCGCCCAGGTTCTCGGGGCGGGATATGCAGCCGTGGGAGGTTGGGACATGGTTAGCAGCGATGGAGAAGATTTTCAGGGATTTCTTCATCGACCCGAGGTACAGAGTTCATATGGCGGTGCATTGCCTAGATGGAGATGCAGACCTCTGGTGGCGTCGGGTGGAGCCACGGGAGTTTCAGACTTCTCGACAGTTACCCTGGTCCGAGTTTCGGCGTATGATCGTGGATACCTATTTTTCGACCAGCGTGAAGAGGAAGCTGGAGGATGATTTGAAAAACATTCAGCAGGGCGACCGGTCAGTCCAGGATTACCATCAGGAGTTCATGCGGCTGTTTAATTGTGTGCCCTATGTCGCCCGGGATGGACCACATCAGGTTGAGTTATTCGAGGCAGGCCTTCGCAGCGAGATCTATATCTTAGTGCATGCACAGCGACACCAGACCCTTCAGGAGGCCGTCGAGCATGCCTCTTGGGTGGAGAGAGGCGACATAGAGGCGGCAAGGCGAGGCGTGATGGTCGCGCTGAGTTCCGGGAGGAAACGACCAGTACCCGAGGATGAGGGACAGACTAGTTCATGGAGACCGCCACGGCCTCAGTCACCTAGCCGTGGGCGTGTGGAGCAGCGAGAGCCTAGTGGATCCCAGTGGCCATCGCAGCAGCAGCAGGAGTCTCAGCCTCAGACTCAGAGACAGCAGCAGACGGGGCGGCCACGGTTTCGCGATAGAGACAGATGCATATTCTGTGGAGGACCTCATTTGTCGCACACCTGTGATCAGAGATGGGGTTGTTGTTACAAGTGCGGACAGCCAGGCCACATTCGAGCTACGTGCCCCCTTTCGACTTCAGCGGCACCCTCATCGGCATCGGCTCCTCTTTCGCCTCAGCAGCAGTTGTCGACTCAGCAGCCTTATGCTCCAGTGAGCGGATCACCATCCTTTTACCCTGCGGATCATCAGCCGCCGGCTCAGAGCGGTTGGGTCTACGCCACTCCGGTGGAGGATTTTGCAGCAGCCGACCTTGTAGGGGCAGGTATGATTTTACTGTATTTACCGGCATTGATTGTGCATTGTATTGCATTTGGGCATCCTAGTCATTTGTTAGGAGTGCATGTACTTCCTTGCTTTGGGTTAAGGGTAGGACGGTTACCGGGTGTTCGGGAGGTCGTATTCCCGATCTTTAGCACGTAGGGACGTGTTGTGGGTCCTGCCCGGTGCAGTTGAGTCCTTGATTGTGCCTG
Organism: Tillandsia fasciculata; assembly: GCA_029168755.2. Lineage (NCBI taxonomy): Eukaryota > Viridiplantae > Streptophyta > Magnoliopsida > Poales > Bromeliaceae > Tillandsia > Tillandsia fasciculata. The sequence continues at coordinate 62,503 of JAQOTM010000809.1, read as the reverse complement.
TAGACCTGATGGTCTTGACCTGGTTGTGGGGCTTGGTTTGGTACTTAGGACGGTTAGGCTGGCTCGGTTATTTTTCTTTTCGCGGCAGCTGATTATGCTGCGAGGACGGCTCTTGTGAGAGCCAGGCCTGGAGGTGTTGGTGTACCTGGGTTGCTTGAGGGTATCTTTGCCTCTTGGTTTTGACTTTGTGGGCGAGGCGGATGTCTCGTAGTGGGTGAGTAGCTTGTTGGCTGAGTGTTGATGCCGGAGGGTTAGGAAAATCGCTTCTACATCCCGACGGTTTTGGATTGGAGATCTGAGGTTACGGGACCAGTTGGGGGACTTATATCGGGTGCCTCGGGAGTACCGAGGTACTTGGATCGAGCTGGGTGTTGTTGGACTTGTGGTTGGATTATCTGGGGCCCTAGCGGGGACAGATGCTTGTACCGATGCAGACTACTTGATGGCCGAGCAGTTAGCCCAGCTGTACCTAGTTGAGGTGGCGTGGTCCTCTGGAGTGTTCTCCTTTGTTTCGTTCTGGTTAGAGACCCGAGGATTGCATCGCGTCTCTGGATGAGGTATTTGGTAGTTTTGGGAGCTTGAGTGGTGGATGACTGGATATTTACCCCCTGTTGGTCGAGATTCCGTGTTGAGGAATGACTTTAGATTTGAGGACGAAACTTTCTTTTAGTGGGGGAGGATGTGATGACCTGGATCTCCGCAGAGCTGTTGCGGTACATTGGGGTGGCCATTGGAGGCCTACGCGGTGTGCTGGTGGTGTTCGGGGCACGATTGGACACAAGTGTTGGACTTCGGACTTAAATGGATCACGTGGGTGATCGGGTGACTCCGTCGGATCTCTGGAAGTGTTCTCGGGCGAAACGGATTTTCAGTTTGGGCTCGGCGCGAAATTTGGACTAGGAATACCTTTCCGGGGGCATTCGGCAATTTTTAGAGTGGGAATTTGGCGAAACGGACATCAAATTCGGACTCAGCGTGCGAAAACGGTCAAAACGGACTATTTACTGCATTTTTCTGGGCTTCGGGTACTGTTCACGGCCGGAACAGTAACTCCGGCGATCACCGGCGGCGGCGGCGGGCAGCGTCGGCGGGCGGCGGCGCGGCCTCGGGCAGGCGGAACGGCGGCGGCACAGGGCGTGGGCAGCGCGCGGGCGCGCGGGCAGGCGCGCGGTCCACGCGGCCGTCGTGCACCAAGGCGGGGACACGTGGCATCACCCCATAGGTTGGCTCACAGCTCCCGGTCTACAGAGCAGGATGGTTGGGCTTTGGTTCACGGTGCACCGGGGTGGACACGTGGCAGGTTACCATTGGTTCGGCGTTCGGAGGTTCGTGCACCGGGTGCAGCGGTCAGAGGCAGGACACGTGGCGCTTCCGTATTGGCTGGTCAACTGTGCGGGCAGGAGGGGGCAGCTGGCGCGGGCAGGCGCGCAGGCGCGACGGTACTGTTGACCGGCGACGCGTGTCGACTCCCGGAGGTGGCCACGCGGCGTTGCAGGAATAGAGGATTTAGCTGTCGCCTGTTTGGGGGACGCGTGGCAGCCTCTGAGGCGGGTCGGACGGATCGAGGGATCCCGTCCGACGGGGCGTGCTGGGCCGGGCCGCACTGTGCGCGCCCGAAAGTTCGGGCCGGGCCGCACTGTGCGCGCCCGGAAACTTCCGGGCGCCCGAAAATGGGGACCCAGATGGAATTTTGGCAATTGTTTAGTGAGGCCTATTTAAACAGCCCGAGCCCCTTTCTTCTCACTTTTTCCACCATTTCCGAGCCTCCTCTCACCAAGGTGTCTTCAGCAAAGTTGTTCCCCTTCGAGTTCTCCATCTCCTGGTGAAGTTTGAGGATTTGTGGTGGCACGCACTTCGAGATTTGGATTTTACGGCGCGGCGCGACGTTGCATTCCTTGGTTCTTCTTCGGCGCAGCGACAGTGTTTTAGCTCTCCCGAGCTACCCAGGCAGTATTTTTCAGCGATTCTTGCGCCATCGTCTTCGTAACAGGTAGGGCTACGTTTCTTGTTTTACTGGTTTTTCCCCATTCCGAGGTTTTCATGGGTTTTTCGGATCATCTTGTGACCTCATTTTCTGGGGTGGAGTTTTGGACAGCGCTGTATTGTTTTGGTGATATCTCCGCAACCGGACATCGGATTGAGGCGATTCAAAAGGCGTTTTGCATCTACGCATCGTAAGGATTCTCTCTCAATTTTCTTGGATTTCCTGGAATTTTCCCCGAAGGTGAGAAACCCCTTTTTACAGAACTTTGTAGCACAGTTTTGGGTGAAAGTATTGTTCGGGGTTGTCCTCTTGTCGATTTTGGTTCTCAGCGTAGAAAAATCGTGGGAAAACGTGCAGGTACTCGTTTCGACCGGTTCGTCGCGTAGATCGCAGTGGTATTTTTCTGGGAATTTCTTGGGCACGTTTCGCAGGTGAAAATGGCTGAACTATTAAACAGATTTTTGGGGACAGATTTTGGATTAAACTTGGATAGTAATTATGTGTGCATTCTTTGGGACTTTTGGTGCAGTATTGCGGGATTTTCGGATCGGGCGTGGACTTAGCTTTAGAGGACCGGATTTAGCGCCCGAGGTGGGTACCGTTGTTTAACCTCCTACTTGTGATGTCCCCACTAGGCCTATTTGAGTTGCTACTATGTTACATGGCTAAATGAACCGGTAAAAATGAATATGGCATGCTAAATGGAAATTGGACTTATGGTTAGCGTTTTGCATCTTCAAAAAGGGCTAACTATTAATCAAGGTTAATTCTGGTAAATGATAAGTCACCTAAACCCCACAGGAAGAGTTTGCTAAAATGGATATGTTGCATATACATATTGGGACCTTTCATGCTTATACATCAACCGACTTGGGGCAACTTAGTAAGATGGAAGCTTATTTAAACGGCATATCTCTACTTTGTGAGAACTAGAATACTTGAATCATGTTTTGATAATTATAAAGGACTTTGCATGCTTGTATGGTCACCTAGATAGGCCACCTTTTTCTGCTACACTATCATGCTGGAATTGACATAGGAGAAACCTTTTTGTTATTCTTTTCTCCTTTCATTTGAGGCTCAGGGTGTTTGTAGCTCGTGCGCGAGCAGGGGGTTTGGGGATAGTGTAGACAGACAGTTGTGGGTTTTGGGACAGGCAGGCTGTGAGGGCAGGGCATTGCGGCAACCGCGGATCTTTGGCGGTTGACCGGACAGTGGTTTTGCATCAGATTGGGGTAGAGGATTTGGGCTTTCTTTTAGTGGATGATTTTTCCCACTTTGATCAGAGTCATGATCCAGTCCTGCTGATCTATGGTACTTGTTACTCAGGCATTTTACTCGTGTGGGTCGCTCCCCTCGAGTGCCACTCCGGAGTGTGCGTTTTACAGGCTTCGAGTCCTCGGGACTCTCATCCCCTATCGGTGTTATGCGTAGACTGGCATACCCGATTTGGCAGGCAGGCAGTACCAGTTCTCACTGGTGTATCGATTGGGTCCAGACAGGCAGGCATTTACATTCTGATGCGTACATTTAGCTATTTTCCTAGCTGGCACTTTAGAGGCATTTAGTGGTAGCTTCATCCATCGTCAGTAGTCATATTTACAGCTTACCATCTTGTTTTATTCTTCCGCCTCTTATAGTCCTAGTGGGCACATTTGAGTTGAGGTTTACCCACTAGGAGGAGGCTACTGTTCTATAGTAGTTCTCACTCCCCACTGCTTTTCTTTTTCTCTTCCCCTTTGTTTTGCAGAGTCGTCTGCGGGAGTTGCGGGACCCTCCTCAGCGGACCGAGGTAAGAGGATCGCGGATTAGATAGCGGTCTACCCAGGCACCAGTTCAGTTAGTAGATGTACACCCCGATACTCTCAGATACTCTACTTTTCTTTTCTTTTTGGGTCTGGCTTCGGCCAGCTGGTTGTATTTGATTAGTGAGCTGGGAGAGATATTTGTATTATTGAGAGTTACTTATGCACTTTTACTTTCCAGCTTTATCTGAGATGTATTAGCTCTAGTTTAGCTCTGTTTATGCTCTTTTATTATATCATCTATATTTGAGCAGGTTACCAGCGCTTCGTGTACACGGGAAATTCCGTGTATACGGCGGATCTGTAGACGAGCCCGGGTTCTGGTTTACACCCGGGGCGTGACACCCGCCGCATATACAAATTCACTCTACAAACGGGCAGAGTCTCCTTTGTATATGCACGGCGTCCTGACTACAATTACCATATAATCATTACTTTAACCTGTAAGACCCGGCCTTTCCTTTGACCGTTCCGTTTTCCCTTTCTTTTGATGGTTCGGCTGAGGGTCTAATTTTGGGGTTTTTCCAGGCAGACCGTCGGGGCCCGCGGACATTTTTAGGCGGTAGGGTTTGCGAAACGGAGCTCGGGGACGCGATCGGCTCCGGAATCCGACTTCCGGTTCATCCAGAATAAATTTTTGAAGTCTGGACCCTCCGTAAGTGCTCCGGGATACGTGCTGGCGATCCGCACGGCTTTTGAGGTATATATATTTACATATTTTTCGAGAGATAGGAAGGGGCCTAGGGTTTTATTATTTCTCCTCTTTTCTTTTGCTCTCCCTCTCGTAGCCGACGGCAAGGTGGTGACGAAAAAGAAAAAGGGGGGAAGCGGTAGTGATTTGGAACGATCAAGTAAGGAGAGATCGGGGGGATAACCGAGGACTCGGACGTGGGTGGATCGGCCAGCAAAAGCGGACGATCCTTCTTCCTCCTTCTTCCTCCTTCTTCCTTCGCAAGTCAAGGAGTGCGGGACGTTGTAGGCGCGCGGACACGGACGAGCCGAGCTCCGGACGACATACACAAGGTGGGTACATTCCCGGGGATGGTGGGAATAAAAATTTAATGATAGAGATAGTATGCTGGGGCAAGGTGAAAAGTAAATTTCCTCTCATTTATGTACTAACCCTGTAATACCATTGTTACTATTATTAGTATTACCATTATGCTTACTGTTGATCTGAGGCTCTGGTTTTGCTACACGCACACCGGCGGATTGGCCTCCGCAAGGGTGTGCTTTTCCGGAAAAGTGGTACGTTGACCCGTGTACCCCACGCGACGGTGGCGTTAGGAAAGGGGGCCCTCGTAGGTGGGGGGTGTGAGCGGTGAAGCCGAGGCAGGTGCTCGGCGGCCGAGGCGGGTGCTCGGCGGGGGACACCGGGATAGGGGCTCGGTGCGGTGCTCGGGATAGGTGCCTGGTTTTGTTATGGTACAGGGTATGATTATTGTAGGTGTGGTTGAGAGGGACAGTTGCTCTGGTTACGGTGGTTTGTTGCATTTTCTTAGCTCTTTTGCTTACCATACTATTTCTAGTCACTGACTTTCCCACTTCGTGACAGGTTCGTCCAGGGGCGAGTGCTAGGGCACCGGTGAGGCCGTTTGTGTGTGCTGTTCTGACATTGACCTACTTCAGACACAGTGACTCCTCTTTCCCTTTTTCGTTTATTACTCTTGTTAGTTAGTTGTGGCTCGCGACACCCCCGTGGGGTCGATGTGGATGTTGCCTTTCCTTTCATTTGTGTTATTGAAGGTTGTATTATTCCCTTACTCGGCCGTTTTAAACAATGAAAGATAAAACCGTTTGCGAAAAACTACTTTTTAAAACGTTGGTGTCGTGTGGACACCGTTTTTATAAACCTTGTGGGATTTATGTGGTTACGAACTGGTTTTACAAAAGTTGGCATCGGGTGGGTGCCGTTTATCAAAGTTCTGTGAGTTTATGTGGTTTCAAAAACAGTTTTCAAAAAAATGATGACGTCGAGTGGGCGTCGCTTTTAAAAACCTTGTGATTATTTATCCTTTCAAATCGGTCGTCCCTTTTGCTTGTATAAATGTTGAATGGAAAGTTTGGAATGCATGTTGTATGTGTTTGTGCTTCGATTAGTGTGGTTAATGCTTGAGATGAGTGTATGATGTAATCAGGACGCCGTGCATATATAAAGGAGACTCTGCCCGTTGGTAGAGTCAATTTGTATATGCGGCGGGTCTGGGCACGTGCCGGGGAGTAATGGTTTTCAAAAAAAAATATATACCTGTTTTCTGGAGCATCGGTGGCTCATTCTCCGCACATTTAAACCCCCGGGGCGTGACAGATTAAGATGGTATCAGAGAGGAAAAGCTTTAACCACAATAGTCGGGGCCCAACATCCACGGGGCGCAATGTACTAACTACTGATTAATAAAGGGAACTGGGATAGACTAGTAGAACGCGAGTGCTCGTGGGGGGGGAAAGGGAAATTAGGTGTCTTCTTCCTTTTAGAGTCAGCGTTCGCGGTGTTATCTTTTGGGCTTAAGCTAAAAGTAACTGGTTCGTGCATGTGTTCAGATCATGGCCAGAACTAGATCTACCGCCGAGGACACAGGGGCGGACGCAGCGGCATCGGCGACCGCGGAGAACCAACTCCTGAGGCAGCAGCTACGGGAGATGGCGGGGCAGTTGGCGGCCCTGACGAATCATGTGCGCCAACTGACGCAGCAGCAGCAGGCCGCTGCAACGGTGGCGGCCGCCTCGGGCCCTCTTCCGGGGCCAACTGCACCGGCGACCGGACCGCCGGCAACGGAGGTCGAGGCGGGGGCTGCCCCTACCCGGGCCACGGCGCCCGAGGTACCGTTAGCCCAACAGACGGTACCAGAGGTAGCCCCTCCGGCGGCAGCAGCAGGATCGACGCCGGGGACTTCAACCAGGGACACCCCCGTTGAGACCGGGGTGAGGCCTCCTACCGTCGTGACCGCTACCGCCACGGGGGAGGGGTCGACTTCGCAGACGGAGCGGGATCGCGTGCGTGCCAACTTAGCATACTTCAAGAAACACGATCCGCCGACGTTTGAGGGGGAGACGACGGACCCCTGGGTCGTGGAGAAGTGGGTGGACACAATGGAGAAATTGTTTGAGGACCTACTGATGGAAGATCACGAGCGGGTTCCCCTGGCCGTTCACTTCCTGGAGGGGAACGCCCGCATATGGTGGAAGACTGTACGCCCAGACTCCGCGAAGGGTACTGCCCTCCCGTCGTGGGCCACCTTTAAGCAGCAGCTGTTCGGGGCGTTTTTCACGAACAGCGTCAAGAAGCAGCTAGAGGACGATCTCAACCACATTAAACAGGGAACCAGAACAGTGATGGAGTACCAGCGAGAGTTCGTGAGGCTGGCAAACTGCGTCCCGTTTGTCATCCGGGATGAGTCTCATAAGGAGCAACTTTTCATGGACGGACTGCGGACCGACATTTTCCAAGTGGTGGACGCGGCAGATCTACATACTTTCCAGAAGGTGGTTGACCGGGCCACCTTTGTAGAGCGCGGCTTCGCCGTCACGCGCGCTCGGAGGGAAGGCCCTCATCAGCAGGAAGACCGGAAACGGACCCAACCTTCTTCGGGGGGAGGCTCCTCTAGTGGGAGTCGGCCCTCTAAGCGGTGGAGGTCCCAACAGAGAACCAGAGGCGCGCCAGGAGGAGGACAACGCACGGAGGATCGGCCTTGCGTGATCTGTGGCGGGGCGCACCGGGTAACAGAATGCTCCAAAAGGCAGGACCATTGTTTCCGATGTGGCAAGCAGGGGCACTTCCGCTTCAACTGCCCCCTGAACCAAGGCACAGCATCTTCAGCAGCCTCCGCGCCGGCATCCCAACATGCGGGACGAGGAAAAGCTCCAATGGCATCAGCTTCCAGACCGCCAGCACCTCGACCTGCAGGGGATAGACCACCACCATCAGGAGGCCGCGTCTACTCGATGAACCAGCAGGAGGCATACCCGTCTGAGCATGTCGTCGCAGGTATCACACTTGTTTCCGTTTATCGTGCTAGAACCCTTTTTGATACCGGAGCAACCCTCTCGTTTATGTCGTGTGATTTTGCACTGACCCATGGTTTTGAGATGAGACCCCTACCCGGTACTATGACGGTTCACACCGCGGGAGGATCCCTGGAGGCCCGCAACCTTATAGCAGCCTGTCCGATAAGGTTGGGGAGACTCTCCTGCCCCGGGGATCTGGTAGTGACCCATTGAAGGAATACGACGTGGTGCTAGGGATGGATTGGCTCACGGAGTATCAAGCGGTGATTGACTGTGAGAAGCGCCAGGTGCGGCTTTTGCACCCAGAGTTCCCAGAGAACGTGTACTTGGCATGCAAGAGTGTCTCCTTTTCATCCATCATACCAGCATCGCGTGCCAGGAAATTGATTGAGGGAGGGTGCGTGGCCTACTTGGCGTCGGTGGCCCTGGCCACGGGACCCTCTACGGCACTCTCCGACATTCCGGTGGTGAGGGACTTCCCAGACGTCTTCCTGATGGAACTACCTGGTTTACCCCCCGAGCGAGAGGTGGAGTTTCCGATCGAGCTTCCGCCCGGTACCCGACCGATCACGAAGGCCCCCTACAGAATGGCCTTTGCGGAGCTAAAGGAGCTCAAGGCGCAGCTCGAGGACCTTCTGGATAAGGGATTTATCAGACCGAGTGTGTCGCCCTGGGGCGCACCGGTACTCTTCGTGCGAAAGAAAGACGGGAGTTTGCGGCTTTGCATTGACTACCGGGAAATCAACAAGGTCACCGTGAAGAACAAGTACCCCTTGCCAAGGATCGATGATCTCTTTGATCAGCTACGGGGAGCGACGGTGTTTTCAAAAATTGACTTACAGTCCGGCTACCACCAACTCAGAGTGAAGGAAGAGGACATTCCGAAGACGGCTTTCCGTACCCGGTATGGCCACTACGAGTTCACCGTAATGCCGTTCGGGCTCACCAACGCCCCCGCGGTATTTATGGACATGATGAATCGAGTTTTCAAGCCCTTCTTAGACCGGTTTGTAGTGGTCTTCATCGACGACATCCTGATCTACTCGCCCACCGATGGGGAGCACGAGGAGCATCTGCGAGTGGTTCTGCAGACCCTTAGGGAGCAAAAGTTGTACGCCAAACTCAAGAAGTGCGAGTTCTGGCTTCGCGAGGTGGGGTTCCTAGGGCACATCATTTCAGCAGCAGGAATTGCGGTGGATCCTAAGAAAGTGGAGGCAGTGACCGACTGGCCCCAACCGACTTCGGTGACAGAGGTCCGCAGTTTTCTGGGCCTTGCGGGATACTATAGGTGTTTCGTCGAGGGATTTTCGAAGATTGCAACCCCCCTTAACCGCTTAACCCGGAAGGGAGTAAAGTTCATTTGGACGACCCAATGCCAAGATAGTTTTGAGGAACTTAAGAAGCGGTTAACAAGTGCACCTGTGCTTACCTTACCAATACCCGGGGAAGACTACGAGGTTTACTGCGACGCATCACGAACAGGATTGGGGGGAGTACTGATGCAACAAGGAAAGGTTATAGCCTACGCCTCAAGACAACTCAAGGATTATGAGCTGAACTACCCGACCCACGACCTGGAGCTAGCCGCAGTGGTCTTTGTTCTGAAACTGTGGAGGCACTATCTTTATGGTGTGCACTGTAACGTGTTCTCTGACCACCAAAGCCTCAAGTACCTCTTCACCCAAAAGGAGCTGAACCTGAGACAGAGACGGTGGTTGGAGTTACTCAAAGACTACGACCTGTCAATCCAGTACCACCCCGGGAAGGCAAATGCCGTGGCCGATGCCTTGAGTAGAAAGGGGCAAATAAAGGGGACATCGGCGAGGACGATCACGCAGCAGGACGGTTTAATCGCAGAGTTCTCACGTCTGAGATTGGAGATAGTACCGGCAGGGACGGTCGAGCGACTAATGTCTCTGGCAGTCGCACCGACCCTATTCGAGAGGATTCGAGAAGGCCAGGGTGCCGATCCACAGTTACAGATGGAACGGGATAGGATTTCCCCAGAACAGGAGGGAGACTTTACTGTGGGGTCAGATGGCACTCTTCGGTTTCGAGGACGAATCTGCGTGCCCGATCTGCCAGATCTAAAGAGGGAAATCTTAACTGAAGCGCACTGTGCCCCCTACGCGGCGCATCCTGGGGGCACCAAGATGTACAGGGACCTCAGACAGACTTTCTGGTGGCCAAAACTAAAAGGGGATGTGACGCGATTCGTGGCGCACTGCCGGATTTGCCAGCAGGTGAAAGCCGAACACCAGCGACCGGCGGGGAAATTGCAACCACTACCCGTGCCCGAATGGAAATGGGAGCAAATCACGATGGACTTCGTCACCGGATTTCCCCGTTCGCAGCAGGGACATGACGCGATCTGGGTCGTCGTAGATCGGCTAACGAAGTCAGCCCACTTCCCACCCATCCACACGACCTGGACACGCGACCGATTGGCTCAAGTCTACATCGGCGAGATTGTGAGGCTACATGGGATACCGACGTCGATTACTTCCGACCGAGACACAAGGTTCGTTTCGAACTTTTGGCAGAGTCTACACCGAGCCTTGGGAACCAAGTTACACTTCAGCTCAGCCTTCCACCCCCAGACGGATGGACAATCCGAACGGGTGATTCAGATTCTCGAGGACATGCTCCGGGCTTGCGTACTAGATTTGGGAGACGGATGGTCGCGCTACCTACCCCTTGTAGAGTTCGCTTACAACAACAGCTACCAAGCGAGCATCCGGATGGCGCCGTACGAAGCATTGTACGGCAGACGTTGTAGATCCCCGATCTGTTGGGACGATTTGGGGGAGCGAAAGTTTCTGGGACCGAACTTAGTGGAAGAAACCGAAGAAAAAGTACGCCTCATCAGACGGCGATTGGCGACCGCCCAGAGCCGGCAAAAGAGCTACGCAGATCGGAGGCGTCGCGATTTGAAATTCCAGGTGGGGGAGCATGTGTTATTGCGGGTTTCGCCGTCAAAGGGGGTGAAGCGGTTTGGGTTGAGAGGCATGCTGAGCCCACGGTATGTGGGACCATTCGAGATTTTGGAGCGCATCGGCCCGGTGGCCTACCGCCTCGCCCTGCCGCCAAACCTTGACCGAGTTCACGACGTGTTCCACGTGTCCATGCTTCGGAAGTATCTTCCCGATCCATCGCGAGTGCTCGACGTCTCCGAAATTTAGCTTAAAGAGGACCTAAGCTTCGAGGAAGTACCAGTGCGGATCCTGGCACGAGAGGACAAAAAGCTACGAAATCGGACAATCCCCTACGTAAAGGTGCTTTGGAGCAATCAAGAAGAGCGGGAGGCAACGTGGGAACCAGTGTCAAAGATGAGGGAGTGCTACCCCGACCTCTTCACCGCGGACGAGGGTTAAGTTTCGAGGACGAAACTTGTTTTTAGCGGTGAGTGGTGTAAGACCCGGCCTTTCCTTTGACCGTTCCGTTTTTCCTTTCTTTTGACGGTTCGGCTGAGGGTCTAATTTTGGGGTTTTTCCAGGCAGTCCGTCGGGGCCCGCGGACATTTTTAGGCGGTAGGGTTCGCGAAACGGAGCTCGGGGACGCGATCGGCTCCGGAATCCGACTCCCGGTTCATCCAGAATAAATTTTTGAAGTCTGGACCCTCCGTAAGTGCTCCGGGATACGTGCTGGCGATCCGCACGGCTTTTGAGGTATATATATTTACATATTTTTCGAGAGATAGGAAGGGGCCTAGGGTTTTATTATTTCTCCTCTTTTCTTTTGCTCTCCCTCTCGTAGCCGACGGCAAGGTGGTGACGAAAAAGAAAAAGGGGGGAGCGGTAGTGATTTGGAACGATCAAGTAAGGAGAGATCGGGGGGATAACCGAGGACTCGGACGTGGGTGGATCGGCCAGCAAAAGCGGACGATCCTTCTTCCTCCTTCTTCCTCCTTCTTCCTTCGCAAATCAAGGAGTGCGGGACGTTGTAGGCGCGCGGACACGGACGAGCCGAGCTCCGGACGACATACACAAGGTGGGTACATTCCCGGGGATGGTGGGAATAAAAATTTAATGATAGAGATAGTATGCTGGGGAAAGGTGAACAGTAAATTTCCTCTCATTTATGTACTAACCCTGTAATACCATTGTTACTATTATTAGTATTACCATTATGCTTACTGTTGATCTGAGGCTCTGGTTTTGCTACACGCACACCGGCAGATTGGCCTCCGCAAGGGTGTGCTTTTCTGGAAAAGTGGTACGTTGACCCGTGTACCCCACGCGACGGTGGCGTTAGGAAAGGGGGCCCTCGTAGGTGGGGGGTGTGAGCGGTGAAGCCGAGGCAGGTGCTCGGCGGCCGAGGCGGGTGCTCGGCGGGGGACACCGGGATAGGGGCTCGGTGCGGTGCTCGGGATAGGTGCCCGGTTTTGTTATGGTACAGGGTATGATTATTGTAGGTGTGGTTGAGAGGGACAGTTGCTCCGGTTACGGTGGTTTGTTGCGTTTTCTTAGCTCTTTTGCTTACCATACTATTTCTAGTCACTGACTTTCCCACTTCGTGACAGGTTCGTCCAGGGGCGAGTGCTAGGGCACCGGTGAGGCCGTTTGTGTGTGCTGTTCTGACATTGACCTACTTCAGACACAGTGACTCCTCTTTCCCTTTTTCGTTTATTACTCTTGTTAGTTAGTTGTGGCTCGCGACACTCCCGTGGGGTCGATGTGGATGTTGCCTTTCCTTTCATTTGTGTTATTGAAGGTTGTATTATTCCCTTACTCGGCCGTTTTAAACAATGAAAGATAAAACCGTTTGCGAAAAACTGCTTTTTAAAACGTTGGTGTCGTGTGGACACCGTTTTTATAAACCTTGTGGGATTTATGTGGTTACGAACTGGTTTTACAAAAGTTGGTATCGGGTGGGTGCCGTTTATCAAAGCTCTGTGAGTTTATGTGGTTTCAAAAACAGTTTTCAAAAAAATGATGACGTCGAGTGGGCGTCGCTTTTAAAAACCTTGCGATTATTTATCCTTTCAAATCGGTCGGCCCATTTGCTTGTATAAATGTTGAATGGAAAGTTTGGAATGCATGTTGTATGTGTTTGTGCTTCGATTAGTGTGGTTAATGCTTGAGATGAGTGTATGATGTAATCAGGACGCCGTGCATATATAAAGGAGACTCTGCCCGTTGGTAGAGTCAATTTGTATATGCGGCGGGTCTGGGCACGTGCCGGGGAGTAATGGTTTTCAAAAAAAAATATATACCTGTTTTCTGGAGCATCGGTGGCTCATTCTCCGCACATTTAAACCCCCGGGGCGTGACATAACCACACTAGTTCAATAGTCGAGTACAAACAACTATTTTTCATAAGTAACAAAGAGGCCGACTAACTTTGAAAGGATAAATCCACAGGGTTTTAAAAACGGTGCCCACACTGTAGTGGCCCTGGTTCCCATGCAACGTTCTTCCGATGAATCCACTGTTAGAACACCTAGTGTTGGTGTATCTGGCCCATAGTGCATCAATGGGATGCCACAGATGGACTCTGTGAGTTATTTTTAGATGTTTTGGCTTTCGGCTGCATTTGCCGAAATTTCTAAAAAGAATTAGGCCAAACAGAGGTTGGAAATGAATTCAGCACGGAAAAACGCTTGAAAACGGCTATTTGCTTGTTTGATTCTCAGTCCGGATGCCCAAAAACGGACTCCCGGAAGTTTTTATTGGCTTTTGGTGCATGGGAGGGGCCGTAGACCGCCGGCATGCCACGTGGCGGCCTGTCATTGGTCCGTTTTTAGCGCGCAATCCACAGAGTTGCGCGGCTGGGTGCACAGACCCGGTGCAGGGACACGTGGCACCGCCTGATTGGCGGGCTCAAGGCGCGCGGTCTATCGGGTGAGCGCGGCGGCGCATGGACCAAGGCGGGGGACACCTGGCAGCCTCCGGTTGGTCAGTGCACGCGGCGCGGTCCACGGAATTCCAAAGCGGAATGCGTGGACCGGGTGTAGGGGACACGTGTCACCCTCTGATTTGCGGGAGCACCGGGCGCGGTGCATGGGGGGCCTTGGCCGGCGCCTCGGGGCGGGTGCACCCGAGGGGGCCACGCCGCGCGACCGGCGTGGGCACCGACCGGTCTGTGATGACCCGGATCTCCGCAGAGCTGCTGCAGTGCGTTGGGGTGGCGATTGGAGGCCTACATGGTGCGTTGGAGGTGTTTGGGGCATAATTGGGGCACAAGTGTTGGACTTCGGGCTTAAATGAATCATGTGAGTGATCGGAGGACCCCGTGGAGGGTTTAGAAGTGGTTTCACGCGAAACGAATATTAAAATTGGGCTCCGCGCGAAATGTGGGCTAAGAACACTTTTCCGGGTGTTTTCGGCAATTCTTAGAGTTGGAATTTGGCAAAACGGACGTCAAATTCGGATTCAGCGTGCGAAAACGGTCAAAATGTACTACCCACTTGTCATTTTTGAGCTCCTGTTACTGTTCATCGCCGGAACAGTGATTCCGGCGATCGCCGGCGGCGGCGGCGGCGGCGGGCAGCGGCGGAGAGCGGCGGCGCGTCCTCGGGCAGGCGGAGAGCGGCGGCGGGCAGGGCGCGTGGGCGCGGGCAGGGCGCGCGGGCAGGCGCGCGGGTGCGCGGTCCACGCGGCCAGCGTGCACCGGAGGACCTGACACGTGGCGGTTGCTTATTGGTTCGGTTCACAGGTTTTGCTACACCGGGTGCAGCAGGAAGTGCGAGTGACACGTGGCGGCTTTCCATTGGTTGGGGCTACTATGCGGGCAGGCCGGGCAGCCGGGCAGGTGCGCGGGCAGGCGCTGAGGTGCAGGATTTTGGTGTGCCACGTGGCGGTTCCTCATTGGATGAGAGTTGGACACGTGGCAGCTTTTTATTGGCCGGTTCAGTGGACTTGGAGCACGGAACATCCAGGTGGTGTACGCTGGACCGAGGTGGACACGTGGCGACTTCTGGTAGGCCGGTCTACATGCACGCGGTCCACGGTGCAGTCGAGCCTGCCTCGGGATGCGTGCCTGGTAGGGTCGCAGGTGGCGCGCAGGCACGCGCGCTGGCACGCGCAGGCGCGACCGGCGCGCTTAGCGGCGCCACGTGTCGGACTCCTGGGCGGCCACGTGGCGCAGCGGGAGTGGGCAGAGCCGCTGTTTGCTGTTATGTGGGCGACGTGGAGGCCCAGGATGGATCCGGGCTTGCACAGTGTTGGGCCGGGCCCAACACTGTAGCAGCCCGGAAGTTCCGGGCCCCCGAAATTCGGGACATGATGGGTATTATTTGATTTGTTTTTGTGGGCCTATAAAAGGCAGCCACCTTCCCCTCTTTTCTTCCTTTTTTCGAAGCTTAGAGAGAGTATGGGAGGGAGAGCCCAATACAAAGTTTGTTCCGCTTGGTGCTCTGGTTCTACTGGTGGATCCCCGGAATTTCTGGAAGCTCGGCAACGGCGATATCATTTTTACAGTTCGCCTTAGTTTTCTCCCCATTTCGGCCCATTACCGTCGCAGATCAGTCAAAAATTCACTGTGAGCAAACCACAAGAAGTTTTTGGACGATTTCTTCGACAGCGTGTTCCTAAGAGGTAAGGCTTCGATTTTCGTGTTGATCGCTTCGCTCCGTTTCGCACTTTTGGCACGTTTCCCGAGACATCTTTGACCCCTATTTTTCTGTGATGGATTTTGGACAGCACCGGCTTGTCGATTTTATATCTCAGCAAAGGAGCATCGGATCAAGGCGTTTCAGGACTCGATTTTGATCTACTCGTCGCGAGGAACACAGTGGTGATTTTTCTGAGATTTTTGGAAATTGATTCGAAGGTGATAATTAAGATTTTCTTGGACAGATTGCTACAGGAATTCTGATTTGGAAGGCTTTGAGGT
This sequence comes from Tillandsia fasciculata, assembly GCA_029168755.2. Classification (NCBI taxonomy): domain Eukaryota; kingdom Viridiplantae; phylum Streptophyta; class Magnoliopsida; order Poales; family Bromeliaceae; genus Tillandsia; species Tillandsia fasciculata. The sequence continues at coordinate 46,873 of JAQOTM010000809.1, read as the reverse complement.
GCAGCGGTGTTTTATTTTTATCTTGGCCTACAAGTATCAGATCTGGGCGTTTAAACAGTCGTTTTGGGGCTACTTTTTGCGAGGAATGCGACCGTGAATTTTCTGGATTTTCTTGAGGACTGGACAGAGGTGATATTTAGCCTTTTTGGGGCTGATTTTGGACAGTGACTAATTGTACAGTTTTGGGTTTAATTGTGCGCAATGTTCTGTGCAGTGGGACACAGTTTGTGGTGGATTGCTGTGTTAGAGGACAGCGGGCGGCAAGAGGTCTCTTTTGGTGTTGTGCGCGCTTTTCGATGTGGGTGGTTGTTGCTTGCCTCTATATCTGACTTACTCACTAAGTTTATTAGAAAATCCCACTATTGAGCATATTGATTGAGTATCATGCATGATTGACTGATATACATGTGAGCCTATCATCTGAGATTAATTTTGTGAATATAGCATGTTGGGGATATTATTGGGATGATATTTCTGTTGGAACATGATCGTTGAATAATTTATTAGTGATAATTAATATGCTTATTTGGACATCTAGATAGGCCACTATTTTATTGCTACACTATCATATTGGGATTTGACTTAGGAGAAACCATGATTGCTTTCTTTCTCCTGTTTATTTAGACTTTTGGGTCATGTTGCTCGGGTTCGAGCAGAGGTTTGGGATAGTGTAGCCGGGACCTTGGGGTCGGAGACAGGGTGTACTTGATATTGGATTTGTGGGTTATTGCGGCAACCGCGGATAGTAGGCGGTTGACCGGATAATAATTGTTCTACCCGATTGTGGATTATGGGTTATTGCGGTAACCGCGGATTTTGGGACAGGTTGGGCTTCTGACAGGGTGTTGCGGCGACCACGGATCTTGGGTGGTTGACCGGCTTATACTATTGCATCAGATTGGGTGATGGGGATCGGGCTATCTTTTGTGGAGGGTTTTTCCCACTTGATTGAGTCATGATCCAGTCCTGCTATATCAGGTTACTTGTGGTTACTTACTTTACTCGTGTGGGTCGCTCCCCTCGAGTGCCACTCCGGAGTGTGCGTCAGACAGACTTTGAGTCCTTGAGACTCCTTTGCTTCGGTGTTATGCATAGGCTGGCATACCCATTGCGGCAGGCAGAGCAGGTAGTACCAGTGCTTACTGGTGTATGGATTGGGTCTAGTCAGGCAGGCATTTATATTCTGATCCATACTTTTAGCTATTCTTTTAGTATTGGCATTTAGAGGCATACTAGTGGTAGCTTTCTCTTATTCAGCAGTCTCTGTTTACAGCTTACCACCTCTCTTATTCCTTTTCTTGCCTCTAGTAGACTTAGTGGGTACGCCGGAGTTGAGGCTTTACCCACAGGGGGAGGCTACTGGTTTACTAGTGGTTCTCACCCCCATTGTTGTTTTCTCTCTTTTCTCCCTCCTGTTTTGCAGAGTCCTCTGCGGAGTTGCTGATCTTCGGTCGTTGTTCGAGGCGAGGGAGTCACGAGCTAGATCCTTACCACCCGAGGAGTGTAGCTGTATCCCCTGGTTGGAGATTCCTTGTAGCTGTTGGCTGGTTTTACTGTTTACTTTGGAGAGGGATCTTTTGTATTTGGAGAGATGTTGAGACTGATGTACTATAGTTTTAGTTTATCTCCTTTTATAGTTGAGAGATGCTGTACTGAGGACATTGTATGATGATTATCTGTATTTGAGGAGATGGATATTGTACTTTATTTCATGTTGTACAGTGATTGGATTTTATTTTACAGCATTTTATTTCAGCTCTGATATTTGTGTAGCTATAGTACTATCTTTTGCAGGTTAGACGCTTCGCCTATGCGGGTTTTAGCATAGGTGGCGGATCTGTTGGCGAGCCCGGGTCGCAGTTTCGACCCCGGGGCGTGACAGATTAGGTTGGTATCAGAGCTTAGGGATAGGTCAGTTGGGACTGTAGAAACCCTAGGCTTATGGTTGGACCCTAGGATGACTTCGTGAGAGTCGTGATTTTAGCGAGAGTCCTGATTGAGTTTTATACCTCTCCCGAGTGATGGGATGGGTGATTGGCATGTTTATTCTCCTAAGCAATTATGTTGGCTGCAGACAACATAATGCGGCGGAACGGTTGACATGCTCTAGACTCTCGCCGGATTGGGTCGAGTTTTGTTTTGTGCTGTGGTGCAGTTGGTCGTGGTGAGCGGTGTCTCCCCGACGCGTTGTGCGGATTGGTGTGCACTCGTCGCAGCGGTGGAGCTCGAGCGGATTGTTTTGGGGCCGGATACCCGGATTGAGGTTAGAGAGCTTCAGGCCCCGATGGCAGGATTGTCAGAGGTATATCAGCGGCAGAGTGAGCCGCTGGTCTGGGTGACACAGTTGTCGGAGCAGTGGGCAGCCCGACAGTATTTTTCTCCTGAGACCACCTGGTTACAGTATCCTCAGCGGCAGTGATTTCTGAGGCGTCGATGGAGCGAGTGGCCCCCCCTCCGTGCCAATGTTTAATGCCGAGGCACCGAGGTGGGGTGGATAGCTGACAGTTGATGAGTTGTGGGACATCATTGATGGATGGAGCCAGTTTTGGCAGATGAACCACCCTGATTCATGGATTTGAGTTGGAGCCTTTGGAGGCAGAATCGTGGTTGGTGGTGATGGAGTGATCAATTGAGAGTCTCCCTGTGCTAGAGAGTTGAGGCAGTTGTTGAACTGTACGCTCCAGGTTTCGAGGGACGAAGCGCGTAGGATGTGTGCGAGTGGGAGTGGATTGCGCCAGAATACCCTTTGTGTTTATCTGATCCCTCTGTTTTGGATTGTGGATTTTGGATGCCTCGATGGAGTAGGCATTGTGTATGGAGCGTACTATTGCAGTTCCTTTGGATAGAGATCTGCCGCCAGAGGCGAGTTCTGGATAGAGGCGCCTGACGCTAAGTGTTGGGGGACAGATCGGCTGGCAGAGGCACTTTCGTTTTCCTTTCCTGGATGGTGGATATCCTTGTGGACGGATTATGTAAAGCTTACCCAAAGGAAGGTTACCCTTTGTGATTGATAACATTCGTGTTTGGGGTACAATAGATGTACTTGAGGGGTGAGCTGAGTAAGGATAATTGAATGAGGAATCGCATGAATTAATTGCATTTTGTCATATGACGATTGCGATAATGGATTTCTGAGGTGTCAGAGGTCAGGTGGACCCCGATGGCAGCATCAGCATCGTTATCAGAGTGGCGTAGCGGTAGCGTGGATTTATTGTCTGCGGAAGACCGTATTCATCGCCTCAGTGTGAGCAAAGGCGAAAAATTGTGCTCCTTTTGTGGATAGCCTTGATTTTCAGGCAGATTAAGTGACGACCACCTACATTGAGCGGTTGAGACTGTGCTGCCTGAGTGGAGGGCACCAAGGCAGTGGATCGGGTCGTCGCAGGTGTGATTTCATCACAGCAGTCGGAGTTAGAGCATGTTGCATTCCTGCATGGACTAGAGGCAGATTTGTTACCACATGCACTAGAGGTACAGGTTCCTGTTGGGATGGTGCATGTGGAGGAGGTTTGTGGATCATGTCCAGTGCAGTTGAGACCTTGAGTGGTATCGGCAGACTTATTGGTATTTGTACCTGGTCAGTGTTTGACCCAGTGCGTGGGATTGGTTGGCACAGTGCCACATGGTGTATGACTGCGGAGAGAGAAGGTTTTGATCTTCTGCAAGCAGACATTAGAGACTTGTTCATTGAGACAGTCAGAGCACACAGGTTGCAGCGACAATGCGCGAGGTGCTTACGGCGGCACCGGGACGCGAGGATATCCCTGTTATCGTGAGATCCCAGGTGTGATTCCACCGGAGCTGATAATGATGCCGCCGATTAGGGAGATTGAGATTGCGGTTGACGTGGTTCAGGGAACCACGCCAACCCCGATAGCACCTCATTGGATATCACCTGTAGAGCTGACAGAGCTGATGGCGCAGTCGCAGGATCTGATGGATCGAGGGTCTGTTCGATCTAGTGCCACGTCGTTGGCACACGGCAGTGAGGGTCCTTGTGTGGGGTGACCGCAGGCAGGTCTGGATATTATTTAGGACCTTTTGCGGGAATTATACTCCGGCAGTTGTTGCTATTGATGCATGTATCTTTTGGGATCATACAGCTGAGTATTTCGCCAAGATGGTGTTTGGGACCCGGTTGGGGCATTATGAGTACAGTGAGGACAAATGGAATGGCTAGGCCCTGTCGTCTTTAGGATTTGAGGAATTGTGTGTTCCAGCTGCACTTGGAAGGATTGTTGGAGATATTCTTCTGGGATATTTTGATTTTACCCCATCTCTGTATGGTTTAGAGCTGGTGGAGTACTTGTAGATGGTGTAACAAGGTCTGTGAGGAAGAAGCTGTATGCCAAGTTGTTGTGGTACAAGTTTTAGCTTCGAGAGCATATCTTCTTGGATCACTTAGTCTAGCCATAAGAGGCGGTGGTGGAAATCCAGCCAAAATGGATGCTATGCGAGAATGGCTGAGACCGGCAGTTATTTGTTGAGGTGAGAAGCTTGTGAGCCGGATAGTGCCAGCAGAGCTTGACGAATTGGTGATGAGATTGATACCAGCCCTGATTTCAGCATCGCCAGTGTTGGGAGATGGATTTGTGATATACAGTGATGCCTCCCATAGTAGCTATGAAGTTACAGTTGGATTTGTGGCAAGCATCCAATATCACCCGATAGGGCCACTGTGGTGGCGGATACCTGGAGCAGGAAGCTGTTTAGGGTCGAGTTTGTTGATGCCACAGCTGGCGCTGTGTGGACTGTCGAGGCAAACGTGGCGTATGATGGTGTCACTGAGGACTCTTTGGATGATAGATCGCGGCTGGATGGTTCGCTCGGATGGTCAAGAGTTGGGAGCGACCGGGCGAGGACCCCCTCCAAATACCCTTTTCGAGCCTGGAGGATTGGATTTACCAGCTGCAAGGGTACTGGATCTTCTCGAAGATTGATTTGCGATCTGGTTCTTTCGACTGCTTATAGTTGTGTGCTGATGCCCGAGAGTTGGGGAGGTGATTCTACACCCTGATGGTTTATGGATTAGAGATCAGAGTTTACGTGATCAGTTGGAGGACTTATATTGGATACCTCGGGAGTACAGAGGTACTTGGATCGAGCTTGTGTGCCGATGGACTTGTGGTTGGATTATCTGAGGCCCTGGGAGGAGCGGAGGCAGGTACCGATGCAGATTACTTGGTAGCTCGAGCGGTTAGCCCAGCTGTACTTGGTTGAGTTGGTACGGTTTTCTGGAGTGCCCGCCTTTATTTTGTTCTAGTTGGAGACCCGAGGACCGCATCGCGTCTCTGGAGGAGGTACTTGTCAGCCTTGGGAGCTTGAGTGGTGGATGATTGGATATTTACCCCCCTTTATTTGGTTGAGATTCCGTGTTGAGGAACGACTTTAGTTTCGAGGACGAAACTTTCTTTTAGTGGGGGAGGATGTGATGACCCGGATCTCCGCAGAGCTGCTGCAGTGCGTTGGGGTGGCTATTGGAGGCCTACATGGTGTGTTGGAGGTGTTTGGGGCATAATTGGGCACAAGTGTTGGACTTCGGGCTTAAATGGATCATGTGAGTGATCGGAGGACCCCGTGGAGGGTTTAGAAGTGGTTTCGCGCGAAACGAATATTAAAATTGGGCGCCGCGCGAAATTTGGGCTAAGAACACTTTTCCGGGTGCCTTCGGCAATTCTTAGAGTTGGAATTTGGCAAAACGGACGTCAAATTCGGATTCAGTGCGCGAAAACGGTCAAAATGGACTACCCACTTGTCATTTTTGAGCTCCGGTTACTGTTCATCGCCGGAACAGTGATTCCGGCGATCGCCGGCGGCGGCGGCGGGCAGCGGCGGAGAGCGGCGGCGCGGCCTCGGGCAGGCGGAGAGCGGCGGCGGGCAGGGCGCGCGGGCAGGCGCGCGGGTGCGTGGTCCACACGGCCAGCATGCACCGGAGGACCTGACACGTGGCGGTTGCTTATTGGTTCGGTTCACAGGTTTTGCTACACCGGGTGCAGCAGGAAGTGCGAGTGACACGTGGCGGCTTTCCATTGGTTGGGGCTACTGTTCGGGCACCGGGCAGCCGGGCAGGTGCGCGGGCAGGCGCTGAGGTGCAGGATTTTGGTGTGCCACGTGGCGGTTCCTCATTGGACGAGAGTTGGACACGTGGCAGCTTTTTATTGGCCGGTTCAGTGGACTTGGAGAACGGAACATCCAGGTGGTGTACGCTGGACCGATGTGGACACGTGGCGACTTCTGGTAGGCCGGTCTACATGCACGCGGTCCACGGTGCAGTCGAGCCTGCCTCGGGATGCGTGCCTGGCAGGGTCGCAGGCGGCGCGCAGGCACGCGTGCTGGCACGCGCAGGCGCGACCGGCGCGCTTAGCGGCGCCACGTGTCGGACTCCTGGGCGGCCACGTGGCGCAGCGTGGAGCGGGCGGAGCCGCTGTTTGCTGTTATGTGGGCGACGTGGAGGCCCAGGATGGATCCGGGCTTGCACAGTGTTGGGCCGGGCCCAACACTGTAGCAGCCCGAAAGTTCCGGGCGCCCGAAACCGGGACATGATGGGTATTATTTGATTTGTTTTTGTGGGCCTATAAAAGGCAGCCACCTTCCCCTCTTTTCTTCCTTTTTCCGAAGCTTAGAGAGAGAATGGGAGGGAGAGTCCAATACAAAGTTTGTTCCCCTTGGTGCTCTGGTTCTACTGGTGGATCCCCGGAATTTCTGGAAGCTCGGCAACGGCGATATCATTTTTACAGTTCGCCTCGGTTTTCTCCCCATTTCGGCCCATTACCATCGCAGATCAGTCAAAAATTCACTGTGAGCAAACCAGAAGGAGTTTTTGGACGATTTCTTCGACAGCGTGTTCCTAAGAGGTAAGGCTTCGATTTTCGTGTTGATCGCTTCGCTCCGTTTCGCACTTTTGGCACGTTTCCCGAGGCATCTTTGACCCCCATTTTTCTGTGGTGGATTTTGGACAGCACCGGCTTGTCGATTTTATATCTCAGCCTGGGAAGCATCGGATCAAGGCGTTCAGGACTCGATTTTGATCTACTCGTCGCGAGGAACACAGTGGTGATTTTTCTGAGATTTTTGGAAATTGTTTCGAAGGTGATAATTAAGCTTTTCTTGGACAGATTGCTACAGGAATTCTGATTTGGAAGGTTTTGAGGTGCAGCGGTGTTTTATTTTTATCTTGGCCTACAGGTATCAGATCTGGGCGTTTAAACAGTCATTTTGGGGCTAATTTTCGCGAGGAACGCGACCGTGAATTTTTTGGATTTTCTTGAGGACTGGACAGAGGTGATATTTAGCCTTTTTGGGGCTGATTTTGGACAGTGATTAATTGTACAGTTTTGGGTTTAATTGTGCGCAATGTTCTGTGCAGTGGGACACAGTTTGTGGTGGATTGCTGTGTTAGAGGACAGCGGGCAGCAAGAGGTCTCTTTTGGTGTTGTTCGCGCTTTTCGATGTGGGTGGTTGTTGCTTGCCTCTATATCTGACTTACTCACTAAGTTTATTAGAAAATCTCACTATTGAGCATATTGATTGAGTATCATGCATGATTGACTGATATACAGGTGAGCCTATCATCTGAGATTAATTTTGTAAATATAGCATGTTGGGGATATTATTGGGATGATATTTCTGTTGGAACATGATCGTTGGAATAATTTATTAGTGATAATTAATATGCTTATTTGGACATCTAGATAGGCCACTATTTTATTGCTACACTATCATATTGGGATTTGACTTAGGAGAAACCATGATTGGTTTCTTTCTCCTTTTTATTTAGACTTTTGGGTCATGTTGCTCGGGTTCGAGCAGAGGTTTGGGATAGTGTAGCCGGGACCTTGGGGTCAGAGACAGGGTGTACTTGATGTTGGATTGTGGGTTATTGCGGCAACCGCGGACAGTAGGCGGTTGACCGGATCTTGATTATTCTACCCGATTGTGGGTCATGGGTTATTGCGGTGACCGCGGACTTTGGGCGGTTGGGCTTCTGACAGGGTGTTGCGGCGACCACGGATCTTGGTGGTCGACCGGGTTATACTATTGCATCAGATTGGGTGATGGGATCGGGCTATCTTTTGTGGACGGTTTTTCCCACTTTGATCATAGTCATGATCCAGTCCTGCTATATCAGGTTACTTATGGTTGCTTACTTTACTCGTGTGGGTCGCTCCCCTCGAGTGCCACTCCGGAGTGGCTTTAGACCGACTTTGAGTCCTTGAGACTCCTTTGCTTCGGTGTTATGCATAGGCTGGCATACCCTTTGCGGCAGGCAGAGCAGGCAGTACCAGTGCTTACTGGTGTAGGATTGGGTCTATTCAGCAGTCATTTATTTCTGATGCATACATTTAGCTATTCTTTCGGTATTGCATTTAGAGGCATACTAGTGGTGCTTTCCCTTATTCAGCAGTTCTGTTTATAGCTTACCACCTCTCTTATTCCTTTTCTTGCCTCTAGTAGACTTAGTGGGTACGCCGGGGTTTGAGGCTTTACCCACAGGAGGAGGCTACTGGTTTACTAGTGGTTCTCACCCCCATTGTTGTTTTCTCTCTTTTCTCCCTCCTGTTTTGCAGAGTCTTCTGCGGTATTTGCTGGTCTTCCAGTCGTTGTTCAAGGCGAGGGAGTCACGAGCTAGATCCTCACCACCCGAGGAGTGTAGCTGTATCCCCTGGTTGGAGGTTCCTTGTAGCTGTCAGCTGGTTTGTACTGTTTACTTTGGAGAGGGATCTTTTGTATTTGGAGAGACTGATGTTGAGACTGATATACTATAGTTTTAGTTTATCTCCTTTTATAGTTGAGAGATGCTATACTGAGGACATTATATGATGATTATCTATATTTGAGGAGATGGATTTTGTACTTTATTTCATGTTGTACAGTGATTGGATTTTATTTTACAGCATTTTATTTCAGCTATGATATTTGTGTAGCTATAGTACTATCTTGTGCAGGTTAGACGCTTCGCCTATGCGGGTTTTAGCATAGGTGGTGGATCTGTTGGCGAGCCTGGGTCGCAGTTTCGACCCCGGGGCGTGACACGGTCAGCGGGTCAACCGGGCTGGACACGTGGCGCCCGCTCATTGGCGGGCGCCAACCGCCTTTCTGTGCGGGGGGAGGCCACGTGGCAGCCTGTGAGTGGCCCGCACAGCTGTTTGCTGTTCGGCGGGCCACGTGGCATCACCGGGTGATTTCGGGCATGAACAGTGTTGGGCCGGCCCAACACTGTAGCCGCCCAAAAGTTCCGGGGACCCGAAAGTTGGGCCCAAAAGCCCAATGCTTGACTTTTTTGGCTTTTTCCGGGTTGAGGCCTATAAATAGGCCCTTTGCTCTCACTTTTGAGGCTTTTTCCTAGCCTTTTAGCCATCGAGCTCTTCACCAAAGTTCTTCCACATCTTGTTGTGCATCTTTCAGTGGAAGCTCAGAATTTTTGGAGGCTGCGACGATGACGATTTCTGCATCGTAGTGCGGAGCGACGATTTACTGTTGGAGGCCCATTTTCGTTGCACTTCAGTCTGGGAGGTCTACAGAGCTACCCCGACGATATTTTTGGACGATTTCTACAGCGGCGGTTTCACCAGAGGTATATCTACAAATTTTGTGCCGTCCACTTTTTCCAGATTTGAGCTTTTATTGGGGTTTTGGGTACATTTTTAACCCCCTTTGCGGCTGGTGGACTTTTGGACAGCACCTTCTTGTCGGATTTTTATCTCCACATCCGGACATCGGAATTCGACGATTAAGGACTCTATCGACATCTACTCTTCGCGAGGATTGCCGTCATATTTTTACTGGAATTTTTGGAAATTGTTTTTTAGGTGAAAATTTCGAATTAAGAGGACTGTTCATCACAGAATTGTGAAACTTGGAACTTTGTGAAAATTAAGTGTAACTTTGGGTTGTATTTTGTACCCAGGATGTGTTGATCACTGCTACTGTACTGTTGGCTTGGTGGATGTATTGAGATATCTGTTTCTGGGCATTCTCAGCTGTACGAATCCGGACAGTTAGCACTTTCAGGTGGGTGGCTTTGCTTTCAGGATCTATGGATTGCGTACTAACTCTATTATGTAGAATCATGCATAATAGTTGGACTTGGTAGCATGTTAGAATCTGAATGTTAATGCTCTTTGTATCAGTTGATGATCTTGTGATTCCTACAACTTGTTAATATTTGATATATTGGAACTTGACCTAGCACCCCCGCCATATGCAGCATGTTCAGCCAGACTGTAGAAAACTTTAACTTGGGCTAGGTTTCTTTTATTGCTCTAGACATTCCCACATCACTATTATATACTAGTCATTCTGGACTTAGCTTTTCTCGCCCGGGTTGTGGGCTGGGAGGTCGGGTGGTTGTGGGATGCATTTACACTCGTGTCTGGGGACCGAGTAGAGTTGATAGCAGTCAGTAGATCAGGTTTCTTTGGGAGAGTGACAGTGGTTATAGATCTAGGTTCTTGGGAGCTGTCAGAGTGACAGTGAGTCTCGGCTATGTAGATTCCAGCCTGTGAGTGAGACAGTGTTTTGTTGGTTTTAGCCGATCTTGTTGATCGAGGATTTGGATCATAGCCTGCATGAGCCACATTTGAGCTCGACAGAGATGCGCGGATACTTTGCTCGATGGGGTTGCGCCCCTCGAGTGCCACTCCGGAGTTGGGCCTGATACTTCTATCGCGACTTGTCGACGCATTGTCCCTCTGGCTGGGCCAGTTTTGGCAGTCACGGACATCGTCCCTCTGACTGGGCCAGTTTTGGCAGTCATGGACGCCCTACGTAAGTCCGGTCCTCCGGGATGTAACGGCAGTAGGTAGGCGCAGGTTTAACTAGACCCGATATGGCAGTCAGTTTAGATTGGGTGATCTTAGTGGAGGGTTAGTTGTGGCATACTGTTCTTTCTGTTCCACTCCTTGAGCATCTAGTTAGAGGCATAGTAGCTGTAGACTTTACTTTTCCAGTTTTTCCTTACAGCACTGCATATGTTACTTTATGCCTCTAGTAGACTTAGTGGGCAGACCGTCGGGCTTGTTGGCGGCACCCACTGAGAACTACTGTGGGATGTAGTTCTCACACCGGTCGTGGTGTCTTTTCCCCAGGGACTTCTGCTCCGGTTCCTGCTGCTCCAGTTGCTGATCCTGCTCATTCTGACCGAGGTAAGGGAGTAGCGAGATAGATCCCTTCCTGTCATCCTCAGAGTGAGAGTAGATGTACCCCTTGCTACTTTTTGAGTGTGTTATGTTGAGTGACTCTTGTAGTGAGGTATCGAGTTGTACCCTTCTTTTACTGCTGTTCAGAGAGACTTTTGTATTTGGTGAGGTTGGTCTGTATTATTTTAGAGCTGTAGTTGTATTTTATATCTTTTATTTCAGCTTTTACATTTTCAGTTCTGATATCTGTTAGTGTAGATGATTTTTTTGCAGGTTAGTCACTACGTCTATACGGGGCTTCCCGTATGAGCGGCGGATCTGTTGGCGAGCCCGGGTCGCAGTTTCGACCCCGGGGCGTGACACACACGACACCCAGGTTTTACAAAGCCGTTTCGAAATCCATAAATACATAGAGTTTTAAAAACGGTGCCCACTCGACACCTATGTTTTTTCAAAACTATTTCGAAATCCATACATCCACAGAGTTTTGAAAATGATGCCCACTCGACACCTATGTTTTTCAAATCATTTTTGCAACGTTTTCTTTTTTTTTTTTTTTTTTTTTTTTTCTTTGTTTGAAAATGGCCAACTATCAGATAGTAAATAAACATTCATCCACAGAGTACTGTAATAATTATACCAACATCCACATCGAACACACAAAGGCATCAAACCCATATAGCTACTAGTAGATAATGAAATGAGCAGAAGGTAGAGAGTAAAAACAGTCTCTAGCCTCGAAGGGCCAAAAGATCTCTCGTGCGGCCTCATCGTCGCCCTAGCTCTCACCCCTGACTGAACCTGTCACAGAGTGGGAAGTCAGCGACACATGATATAAAGTATGAAATGCATGAAGGGCTATAAAAAGCAAACCGTAAGAAAACCAGAGCAACCGCCCTCCTCATCGTGCAATCGACGATATCCCCTCCCCCTGCATAACCTAAACTGGGCACCTGCCCCGGCAACCCAGACCGAGCACCAACCTCGGAAAACCTGACCGAGCACCAACCTCGGAAAACCAGACCAAGCACCAACCTCGGAAAACTACGCCGAGCACCTACCTCGACGGGTCGTACCGCTTGCACCTTGGCGCCTCTAACCCCCCACCTATGGGGGCCCCCACTACGTCACCTTGTGGGGTACACGGGTCAACATACCACTTTTTCGGAAAAGCACACCCTCGCGGTGGCCAAACCGCCGGTGTGCGTGTTGCAGCCTCGAGCATCGTAACCAAGCACCGCGACACTCGATCGCCATAAGAATAATAATGTCGTACCATAAGGATTAGCTAGGTTAACATAAGTATCATGCAAATATTTTATGTCTAAATATTTCCCAAATATTTCGAACCCTAAAACATCGGAAAGGTACCCACCTTGAAGTCAGTCGAACCACCTGAATGTAGGCCGATGCCGAACTCCCGCTAGACTACTGGGAGACTGGTGCTGAACTGCTGGGCCCTGAACAGAAACTGTGATCAGAAATAGACTCACTCATACCCATCCCGACAACACTACAGTAACCCGAAACCATTCCTTCCTACCGGGGTACGCGTAACACGCGCCGGAAATCGTAAAACCGACGATTTCGCCGATTTACGGAACGATATCCATTTTCCGCTCAACAAGAGTCTGCGGAAAAGTAACAAATTTCCTAGAGACATGATTACATTGTATAAATACTGTCCACAACGTCACAATTGCGAGTTGACCCCTGGATTACTACAATTTTGCATAGTTACACTAGATTAAGCGCTGTTTCAACTCGTTCTCTAAATCCAGGAAATCAGAGACAGCGCCGTAAGTTCCAACGCGTTCGTTTCAACGAGACGAAGCCCGTGCTCACTGGCTTGGGCCAGCAGGAGGCCCATTTACAAAGTTGGCCCATAACCACTTAGGGCCCAATTACAAGACATTGCTACTTCTTATATTTTGCTGGACCAAACTGCAATATAACTGGAGCATCACATTTTAGAGGGACAGAGAGGGACTGTGCTCACCTGCGACACGCCGGAGGGTGGCCACAGAGTTGGCCGGAGCAACACCACACTAAGCGCAAGGCTCGGGTTGCACAAGTTGGGACCAAACCTAGATCACAAGGCCAATAAAGGCAAGCATCAGTACAAGGGTGCTTCCAGAAGAGGTCTGGACCAAGCCAGGCTCGGCGTCGGCGGCCGGCGGCGAGAAACTTCTCAAAAACCCATTTACATGAGAAGTTGGACCAACTTTGATTACAGGGGTTATTTGTCTAAAACAACTTGATGGAAACCTTTAATAAGGTGTAAACACCCACCTGGGTAGGTGGCCGGAGTCCAGAAGTGTCGGCGGCGGCCGGAGCCCGAGCTCGGTTGCAACGGTTGGTGCAACTACAGCAGAGAGAAACTATACGTTAAAAGCTTCATGCAATGGTTTGGGAAGCTTCCTATGATCAAAATGAACACAACTGGACAACTTACCGGCGGCGGAAAACACCGGCGGCGCGCGGCGGCGGAGCTCGGCCAAGCTCGGGGAGCTTTAATGGCGGATTCCGAACCGAAGCACGAGAGGCCCTCCAACTTGGATCAAACTTCTTCTCCTGGTGCAAGGAGGCTTGCTGAGGTGGTGGCCGGCAGCGCGGGTGAGCGGCGGTGCCGGACGGCGAAGCTCGGCCGAGGAAGAAGATGACCCGATTCTAGGGCTGGCTCGTGCGGCTTGGATTCTTAGCCGATTGCCACCAAACTTGATGGAACCCTTGAAGTCGTCAAGAGGAAGATGTTGGGTTATATCTAATATGGATCTAAATAGGGGAAAAAACACCTAGAGGGGGGTGAATAGGTGTAAATAATAAACACTCAAAAATCTTTGCGTAATAAAACTCAATGCGGAAAAATAAATAACACGTAGAGATTTTACGTGGAAAAACTCCAAAACCAGGAGTAAAAAACCACGGGACTGATAACACGGTGAAATCCACTAGAATTATAACACGTACAAAGGTGATGTAACGCACTCACTCACGACTCAACCTTTTTCCATACGCTCCTAGTAGATCTTCTCCGCTCGCTCCGCAACGCGCCTCGAATCCACGATTTGTGCCCAACGCCGAATCCACGGCGTCCAACGTCGAGTCCACGACGTCCGACCGAATCCACGGTCTTCACCAAGTAGCACATCTCGAATCCACGAACGTACCTCGCTCCGAATCCACGAGAGCGGTAGCACCTTGAATCCACAAGGCCACGCGAGTCCACGCGCCGATTTTTGGTAAAATCATTGTTTTTGGTTGGTGATGATCCGCCGAATACTTATGTAATGACACGGTATTTTGTAATATTTAACCCTCCTTCTATTTTAGTATTCTTTTAGTACTCCGGGAATATTACTTTTGATTTGTCGATCGATGTGTGTGGTGCTTGTATTTTTCTGCGAAAGAGCGCGAAAAATAATGACCGACGGTGCGATCGGATCGAAAATCCGATGTCGGGAACCCCCGGAACGGGATTTTTAGTAATGCGGTGATTAGTCGTGCATCGAAACCCGTGCAAAATATCTTGCACCCGTTTGTGGATAATGGGGGTTATCTCGTGTGGATAATTAATTAATTAAGCTAATTAGTTAATTATCCAGTGATGGGGAAATTAGATTTTTCTCTACGTACGATTCGGAAAATAACAGAATTGGGGAAATTAAAGATTTAAGATAATTGGATAATATAAGTATTTCCCCCTCGTTAAGAAAAGAGAATTCTAACCCTAGCCGTAAGAGCGGAGAGAAAAGAAAGAAAAGAAGAAGGGCGAAACCCTAATCGGAAGAAGAGAAGGAAGAAGCGGAGAAACCCGATCGCCCGTTTTACGTGCCGGAGATCGGAGAACAAGACGCCATCGTCTACGGAGAGCGGATCCGGATCTCCGACGACGCGAGGACCAAGATCGGTTCTTTATTTTCCGATTAAGTGAGGTTAGTGGTTGTAGATCCTTCCTAATTTAATCGGGGGTTTTTCGTGTTCTTGTAAGGTCCTACAATCGGTACATTGATCACGGGTTTTCGATTTTGGTTTTCGATCAATATCTTGTTCGTTTTCTTGATTCGGATGTGATCGATGATTTTTATCGGTCTTGATCGGAGGGTCCGATCGATGTTTTGGATGTTCGTTGATCAACGGTTTAATCGTTAGAATTACCGGGAATTTTTCGGGAATTTTTGGGCGTGTTTCGTCGGGACTTAGTGGGTTAACGGGAGGCCGCCGCCGCCGTTTTTAAACGGGAGGCCGCCGCCGTCGTTACCATGGTCGCGGGGTCGTCGCCGGAGTCGCACGGGAGCGAAAACGGAGAAGAAATCGCGAAACGGGAGCGAAAACGGCGAAGAAAATCGGAAAATTAGGGTTTACTGTGCTTGTCCGTACAGGGCGGTCCACGGCCCGGGCGTGCACCCGGTGCACGCCCCGCGACGCGGAAAGGCGCAGACCCGGTGCACGCCTCGCGCGTGCACCGGCCCGGCCCGATGCGCGCGGTGCACGCCTCATGCGTGCACCCGGCGCATGCCGCATGGCCACCCGACGCGTGAACCCGGTGCACGCCTCGCGCGTGCACCGGCCCGGCCCAGGACGCGCGGTGCACGCCTCCTGCGTGCACCCGGCTCATGCCGCCGCCTCCATCGAGCTGTAAACCCGGTCCACGGATGCCCTGTGCACCATCCGACAGCCCGAAGTTCTTTTGCTCCGTTTTTGCCCGTTTTTCCACCGTTTTGAGCGCGGTTTTCGCCGTTGGGATCTTTATTTCCGTGGCTTTCATGTCATGGCCGCCTTGGACCTTCTTGGTCACTTTTATTTATTATGATGGGTGTCGTTTTCGCCGACGCTCCGCGCCTCGACGAAATTGTCGGGGGCGCGCCGTCGGGACTCTTTCCTCATCGTTTTTGCCGTCGGGGCCCTCCTGGTTTAACCTTTGATACCCCGAGTGGGCTATCGGTTGAGGAATGGGTTTTGTTGGGTTCCGTTAGCGGTTTTGGGTTCCGACGGAGTCCGCGACGAAGTGGTCGCGGTCCGGTTGTTGTTAGTCTTCGATGTTTTCGGTTTTACTCGATGGTTTTGACTTGTTGGTTTTCGATTGACGTCGCGGTCCCCTAGGTATGATGATTTTGGTTTTGAGGGTTCATTGTTGCAGTGGGTGGGGACCACTGATTTAACCTAAGTAGGGTAAGGTGTTAATTTGACCTTGTGGACTTTTCTTAGGTCCAGGTGTGCAGCGGGAAAGTGCCCGAGACTCGTAGTGCCCTGATTTATCTGCAACCAGGTGGGTTCTTTGCATCAAGTGCTGTAAGTGCATTGAGTGCAACATGTCACTAAAATGTTTATTGCTAACCGGTTAATAAAGTAGATGACAGATGCTAATCCTTCGCATATTTTTGTAAAAATTAATCTACGCCGATTTCGGCATCCCTGTTTTGAATGCTGCACGTACACTGGCGGAATAGGCCCCCGCAATGGTGTACTTTTCCGGAGAAGTGGTCAGAAGGACCCGTGTGCCCCACGTGTGATGATTGGGGACCACTTCACGATGGCTAAACGTGTCGCCCACGCATCGTGAAGGGGTTAGAGCTTCAAATGTTCCGTGGGGAGGTCGTCGACCTACCCTGACGAAACGGTGTGAAATTAAATAAAGAACATGAGTAAGTTAATTTCAGATTGTTGGATAGCGAAGGTTCCGGTGCAGATGCTTTAATATTGTTAAAGCATCTACTTTATTTGTCACTGACTTTACCCACTCCGTGACAGGTCCTAATAGGTGTGTACATCGGGACGGTGGTGAGGTGCCGCAGATTTAGCGTGGCCGAATGAGGCCCTTTGTTGAGACTTTTAGTTTGGTTATCTCTCTCTTTCCTCATTATGCTATTTTGTGTGGTTATGTGGATCATGCTGGATATGTGGACATGTGTTTTTAAAATGTTTAGTTATGGTTAGGTTTCATGTTAACTGTGCGGCCGTTTTACGATGAAAAAGAATTTCGAAAATGCTTTTCAAAAATAGGGTGTCGTGTGGGCACCACTTTGAAAACCCTGGGGATTTATCCTTTCAAAACAATGTAGCCGCCTGCATGTGAATGTTAGATGTTTTAAAGACTTGGGTGTCGAGTGGACACCGTTTGCGAACTCCTAGGTTCTTTCAATGTTAATACTTGTTGTACTTATTCTCGATGACTGTGTGATCAACGCCGTGTAATGTGAATCATGTAAAAGTAGTTGAGACGCCGTGCATATACAAAGGAGACTCTGTCCGTGTGCAGGGTGAATTTGTATATGTGGCGGGTCTGGCACGCACCGGCAGGCGGGGTTGTTGATTATCTAATTCAAAAAAAAAAAAAATATACACGTTTTCCGCTTATCCTGAGACCTCCGGGGCGTGACAGATTTTATGGTATCAGAGAGAAAAACGGCTTTGACCACAACAGTCGGTGTCCAGTAACCGCAGTGCATGATCCTACCACCAAAATTGGATATGAGATAACCAGGTCGTAGGTGTCTTAGAACGTGAGTGTGCAGGGATAAAAAGGGTTGTAACCTTAGTGTTTTTGTAGGTCAAGTGTTAGGCCAGGAACCTTAGGGTTAATGTGGTTTCTTTGCATACAGCAGTATAATGGCCCGAAATGGGTTAGCAACAGAGAACACAGGGGCAGAGAGTACGATGCCAACAGCGGCGGAGTATCAGCTCCTCCGACAACAACTACGAGAGATGGCCGGGCAGTTAGCAACCCTATGGAACGAGTGCGTCCGTTGGCGCAACTGCCGACTACACCAGTGGAGGTCGCCCAGGCTTTTCTGCCCGGACCAGCCGCACCAGCAACTTTGGGACCTACGCTGGGAGCCATCATTGGAGACTCCTTGAGGGAGATACGACCGACCCTTGGGTCGTAGGAGAATAGGTAGATACCATGCAAAGGCTCTTCGAAGCTTTGCTAATGGAGGAAGGTGAACGGGTCCCTTTGGCAGTCCGTTTTCTTGAGGGAGACGCCCGCAAGTGGTGGAAGACGGTGCGCCCGGACCCTTCGGAGGGCACCGCCCTTCCACCTTGGACCACGTTTCGAGGAAAACTGTTTGGGGCATTTCTCTCCGACAGCATCAAGCAGCAGATGGAAGGCGACCCGAGGCACCACAAGCAAGGAAGTCGAGCAGTTATGGGATATCAACGGGCATTTGTGAGGTTGATCAAATGCATTCCCTTTGTTATAAGAGATGAACCTCACAAGGCCCGTCTTTTTGTGAATGGCTTATGGAGCGATATCTTCAAGGTGGTCGATAGAGCCACCGCGGTGGAGCGTGGAATTACGATTTCTCAAGCCCGACGGGAGAGCTCGGGACACAGCAGGGATAAGAAACGAGCCCGGCCAAACTTCGGAAGAGGGCATACCAAGAGGAGCCGGTCTCCTAAATACCCGAGATTGCAACAAGGAACCAAGAATGCGCCGACAGGAGGACAAAGGCCAGTGGACAAGTCTTGCATTATTTGTGACGGAATACACCCAGTGACCGAGTGTCCCCAGAATGAAGACCATTGTCTTTCGAGGCGGCAAACCGGAGCACTGTCGTTGCAACTGCCCCTCGGAAACGGGGACATCATCCGTAGCAGCGTCTCCACCTTCGTCTCCGCGATCGGGAGGAGGGAGAGTCTATGCGATGACCCACCATGGGACGGACCCATGGGGCACGATGTAACAGGTAATACTCAAGTTTCAGATCTTCGTGCTAGAACCTTTGTGTTAACACCTGAGCGTCCCACTCTTTCACCTCGCTTCATGTTTTCGCCCTACCTTAGTTATTAGAAGAAATCTCCATCGTAGAAATAAGTTCAGTCGAATCCTCCGGCTACCCCTCCAGGCAGGCGACTGTACTCCTTCCTGCCTAGCGAGGGTGAGGCAGGTTCTTAATCTAAGAGAACTAATGAGGTTTCCGTTAAAGGGTTGTCGGCATAGCGCTTGGGGCCGACAGTTGCGGCAATCTTTAAGCGGTATTGACTGCTTGAAGTTCCAAGCGTGTCTCCGGGAACCGGATTTGCCGGAACTTGTAAACTTAGCGTGTAGGAGCGCCTTCTGCTCGCACTTCTTGGTTGCGGGCAGGAAGCTTTGTAGACGACAGTCGTGTAGCGTTCACGAGTTTCGTATAGATCTTTACACAAGATGAGCAAGTACCCTCCCTACCTCGGATGGATGACTTAAGCGATCAACTACAAGGAGCAATGGTATTCCCAAAGATTGATCTGCGGACCGACTATCACCAGCCTAGGATTCCGGGTGACGACATACCGTGAACAGCCCTGCGAGCTCGGAATGGTCAACATGAGTTTACGGTTATACCGTTTAGACTCGTTAACGCACCAGCGGTGTTCACGGGCATGAGGAATGGGATACTCAAGCCCATCTTAGGCCAGTCGGTGATAGTCCTCTAGATAACGTTCCGGTCTACTCTCGCATAGACCAGGGATATGGGGAACACCCGCGGGTATTCCCCAGACCCTCCGGGATCAGAAACCATATGCCAAAACTTATAAAGTGTGAGTTTTGGCACCGCGAGGTGGGCTTGTTGGGGCATATTGGTTGGCTGCTGGGATTGCAATCGACCCGAAGAAGATGGGTTCGATAACCGACGGGGCTCCGGCCGACAACGGTAACTGAGATTCGAAGCTCCCTAGGGTTTGCAGGGTATTATAGACGCTTCGTGGAAGGCTTCTCCAAGATAGCTTTGCCCCTCACTCGCCTGACCCGTAAAGGAGAAAAGTACATATGGACGGAGCAATGCCAGAAGAGTTTTGAGGAACTCAAGGACAGGTTGACGCGAGCCCCGGTGCTCGCTCTACTGGAGCCTGATTAAGACTTTGAGGTTTGTTGTGAGGCGTGCTTATGCAACGGGGCAGGGTTATAGCCTATGCGTCGAGGCAACTCAAGTAGTACGAGAGGAACTACCCCGTACACGATCTGGAGCTTGCAGCGGTCGTTTTCGTCCTCAAGTTATAGAGGCACTACCTGTATGGAACACACTGCAACGTGTACTCAGACCATCAGAGCTTAAAGTACCTTTTCACCCAGAAGGAACTGAATTTGCGGCAAAGGCGGTGGCTTGAATTACTAAAGGATTACGACTTAACCATCCATTACCACCCTGGGAAGGCGAACGTGGTGGCGGATGCCCTGAGCCGCAAAGGGCAGACAGCGGAGTCGGTGACGAACACCCTCACCCAACAGGATTGTTTGATTGCGAAATTTGCACAATTAAGACTGGAGGTGGTACCAGCAGGAACGGTCGCACGACTTATGACCCTGGTAGTCCGACCAACCTTATTGGATAGAATCCGTGAAGGTCAATCGACGGATACCCAGCTACAACTTGTACGTGATAGGCTACCCACAGACCAAGGAGGTGATTTTGCGATAAATGCTAACGGCACGATATGTTTTCGGGGGCGAATCTGCGTGCCGGACCTACCGGAACTCAAGGAAGAGATCCTGAGGGAGGCGCATACCGCACCTTATGCGGCACACCCCGGGGGAACAAAGATGTACAAGGATGTCAAACAAACCTTCTGGTGGCCCAAGATGAAGGAAGATGTGACTCGATTCGTGGCACACTGCCTTATATGCCAACAGGTGAAGGCCGAACACCAGCGCCCAGCTGGGAAGTTGCAGCCGTTGCCCGTGCCGGAGTGGAAGTGGGAGATGATCACGATGGACTTTGTGACTGGTTTTCCGAGATCATCCCAAGGGCACGACGCGATATGGGTCATAGTGGACCGTTTGACGAAATCCGCCCACTTCCTGCCGATTCATACGACGTGGACCCGGGAGCGACTGGCACGAACCTATATAGATGAGATAGTAAGGTTGCATGGTGTTCCGGCGTCTATCACGTCGGACAGAGACACGCGGTTCGTGTCGAGTTTTTGGCACAGTCTGCAGCGAGCGATGGGGACCAAGCTGCATTTCAGCACGGCCTTTCACCCGCAAACAGACGGACAATCAGAGCGGGTGATCCAGATCCTTGAAGACATGCTGCGAGCATGCGTGCTAGACCTAGGCGACGGATGGTCTCAATATCTGCCACTTGTGGAATTCGCCTATAATAACAGTTACCAAGCCAGCATAAAGATGGCGCCATACGAAGCTTTGTACGGGCGCCGCTGTCGGTCGCCTTTATGCTGGGATGACTTGGGAGAGCGCAAATGGTTGGGACCGGATTTGGTCGAAGAAACCGAGGCAAAGGTGCGCCTCATCAGGCAGCGATTGCTGACCGCCCAGAGCAGACAGAAAAGTTACGCAGACCGCAGGCGACGGGAATTGGAATTCGCGGTGGGCGAGCACGTGTTGCTGCGAGTGTCGCCTTCGAAAGGGACCCGACGTTTCGGTCTGAGAGGGAAACTAAGCCCGAGGTACGTGGGACCGTTTGAGATTCTAGAGCGTGTGGGTCCGGTGGCTTATCGCTTGGCCTTGCCGCCAAGCCTGGACCGAGTACACAATGTGTTCCACGTATCGATGCTCCGAAAGTACCTACCCGATCCCTCTCACGCCCTGGACATATCCACGATCAAGCTTCAGGAGGATCTAACTGTCGAAGAGACACCGGTGCGGATCCTGGCGCGAGAAGACAAGAAACTGCGTAACCGGACCATCCCTTACGTGAAGGTCCAATGGAGCAACCACGAGGAACGCGAGGCGACGTGGGAGCTGGAATCGAAAATGCGGGAGTGTTTTCCCGAGCTGTTTAGCGAGGGTTGTATTTAAGTTTCGGGGACGAAACTTTTTATAAAGTGTGAGTGGTGTAATGACACGGTATTTTGTAATATTTAACCCTCCTTCTATTTTAGTGTTCTTTTAGTACTCCGGGAATATTACTTTTGGTTTGTCGGTCGGTGTGTGTGGTGCTTGTATTTTTCTGCGAAAGAGCGCGAAAAATAATGACCGACGGTGCGATCGGATCGAAAATCCGATGTCGGGAACCCCCGGAACGGGATTTTTAGTAATGCGGTGATTAGTCGTGCATTGAAACCCGTGCAAAATATCTTGCACCCGTTTGTGGATAATGGGGGTTATCTCGTGTGGATAATTAATTAATTAAGCTAATTAGTTAATTATCCGGTGATGGGGAAATTAGATTTTTCTCTACGTACGATTCGGAAAATAACAGAATTGGGGAAATTAAAGATTTAAGATAATTGGATAATATAAGTATTTCCCCCTCGTTAAGAAAAGAGAATTCTAACCCTAGCCGTAAGAGCGGAGAGAAAAGAAAGAAAAGAAGAAAGGCGAAACCCTAATCGGAAGAAAAGAAGGAAGAAGCGGAGGAACCCGATCGCCCGTTTTACGTGCCGGAGATCGGAGAACGAGACGCCATCGTCTACGGGGAGCGGATCCGGATCTCCGACGACGCGAGAACCAAGATCGGTTCTTTATTTTCCGATTAAGTGAGGTTAGTGGTTGTAGATCCTTTGTCTAATTTAATCGGGGGTTTTCCGTGTTCTTGTAAGGTCCTTTCAATCGGTACATTGATCACGGGTTTTCGATTTTGGTTTTCGATCAATGTCTTGTTCGTTTTCTTGATTCGGATGTGATCGATGATTTTCATCGGTCTTGATCGGAGGGTTGATCGATGTTTTGGATGTTCGTTGATCAACGGTTTAATCGTTAGAATTACCGGAAATTTTTCGGGAATTTTTGGGCGTGTTTCGTCGGACATAGTGGGTTAACGGGAGGCCGCCGCCGCCGTTTTTAAACGGGAGGCCGCCGCCGTCGTTACCATGGTCGCGGGGTTTTCGCCGGAGTCGCACGGGAGCGAAAACGGAGGAGAAATCGCGAAACGGGAGCGAAAACGGCGAAGAAAACCGAAAAATTAGGGTTTACTGTGCTTGGTCGTACAGGGCGGCCCACGGCCCGGGCGTGCACCCGGCGCACACCCGCGACGCGGAAAGGCGCAGACCCGGTGCACGCCTCGCGCGTGCACCGGCCCGGCCCGATGCGCGCGGTGCACGCCTCATGCGTGCACCCGGCGCATGCCGCATGGCCACCCGACGCGTAGACCCGGTGCACGCCTCGCGCGTGCACCGGCCCGGCCCAGGACGCGCGGTGCACGCCTCCTGCGTGCACCCGGCTCATGCCGCCGCCTCCATCGAGCTGTAAACCCGGTCCACGGATGCCCCTGTGCACCATCCGACAGCCCGAAGTTCTCTTGCTCCGTTTTTGCCCGTTTTTCCACCGTTTTGAGCGCGGTTTTCGCCGTTGGGATCGTTATTTCCGTGGCTTTCATGTCATGGCCGCCTTGGACCTTCTTGGTCACTTTTATTTATTATGATGGGTGTCGTTTTCGCCGACGCTCCGCGCCTCGACGAAATTGTCGGGGGCGCGCCGTCGGGACTCTTTCCTCATCGTTTTTGCCGTCGGGGCCCTCCTGGTTTAACCTTTGATACCCCGAGTGGGCTATCGGTTGAGGAATGGGTTTTGTTGGGTTCCGTTAGCGGTTTTGGGTTCCGACGGAGTCCGCGACGAAGTGGTCGCGGTCCGGTTGTTGATAGTCTTCGATGTTTTCGGTTTTACTCGATGGTTTTGACTTGTTGGTTTTCGATTGACGTCGCGGTCCCCTAGGTATGATGATTTTGGTTTTGAGGGTTCATTGTTGCAGTGGGTGGGGACCACTGATTTAACCTAAGTAGGGTAAGGTGTTAATTTGACCTTGTGGACTTTTCTTAGGTCCAGGTGTGCAGCGGGAAAGTGCCCGAGACTCGTAGTGCCCGATTTATCTGCAACCAGGTGGGTTCCTTGCATCAAGTGCTGTAAGTGCATTGAGTGCAACATGTCACTAAAATGTTTATTGCTAACCGGTTAATAAAGTAGATGACAGATGCTAATCCTTCGCATATTTTTGTAAAAATTAATCTACGCCGATTTCGGCATCCCTGTTTTGAATGCTGCACGTACACTGGCGGAATAGGCCCCCGCAATGGTATACTTTTCCGGAGAAGTGGTCAGAAGGACCCGTGTGCCCCACGTGTGATGATTGGGGACCACTTCACGATGGCTAAACGTGTCGCCCACGCATCGTGAAGGGGTTAGAGCTTCAAATGTTCCGTGGGGAGGTCGTCGACCTACCCTGACGAAACGGTGTGAAATTAAATAAAGAACATGAGTAAGTTAATTTCAGGTTGTTGGATAGCGAAGGTTCCGGTGCAGTGTACTTCCTTCTAAACTCTTGTTTAATATTGTTAAAGCATCTACTTTATTTGTCACTGACTTTACCCACTCCGTGACAGGTCCTAATAGGTGTGTACATCGGGACGGTGGTGAGGTGCCGCAGATTTAGCGTGGCCGAATGAGGCCCTTTGTTGAGACTTTTAGTTTGGTTATCTCTCTCTTTCCTCATTATGCTATTTTGTGTGGTTATGTGGATCATGCTGGATATGTGGACATGTGTTTTTAAAATGTTTAGTTATTGTTAGGTTTCATGTTAACTGTGCGGCCGTTTTACGATGAAAAAGAATTTCGAAAACGCTTTTCAAAAATAGGGTGTCGTGTGGGCACCACTTTGAAAACCCTGGGGATTTATCCTTTCAAAACAATGTAGCCGCCTGCATGTGAATGTTAGATGTTTTAAAGACTTGGGTGTCGAGTGGACACCGTTTGCGAACTCCTAGGTTCTTTCAATGCTGATGCTTGTTGTACTTATTCTCGATGACTGTGTGATCAACGCCGTGTAATGTGAATCATGTAAAAGTAGTTGAGACGCCGTGCATATACAAAGGAGACTCTGTCCGCGTGCAGGGTGAATTTGTATATGTGGCGGGTCTGGCACGCACCGGCAGGCGGGGTTGTTGATTATCGAATTCAAAAAAAAAAAAATATACACGTTTTTCGCTTATCCTGAGACCTCCGGGGCGTGACAACATAGATCAAAGATAGATCGGAAATACCATCTAAGTATTCATTAATTTGATTCTACTCAAAATCTGAGTTTGAAATCCTAGAATCAAATTAATTAATATCGATGAAGAAACATAGAATTAAATCTAGTTATTTCCTTTCTTCTCTATATGTGGATTTATAAGTTTTTCTCCGTTGATTTCTCGTTCATTACGGAAAACAAAACTTATTTTTCGGCCTCTCTAAAAGATAGAATTAGGGTTTATTTATAGGTTAGAAACCATTGGAAGGGATAAGAATAAAAAACTAACCTTATCTGGAAGTTTTCAGGTCGACGGTCCGGACTGGAATTAGTGCGATCCGGACTGTCGTCATTAAACAGAATTTTTCCAGAAAACCACATTCGGGGTCCGGACTGAAGTAACCACGGTCCGGACTGTTCATGCGATTTCTGCAAAATCCACGTTCGGGGTCCGGACTGAAGCAGATGTGTTCCGGACTGGATTTGCACATGAACTACCCTATGTTAGGGGTCCGGACTGTAGTACCCTGATCCGGATCCTGAACATATAACATGTCCAGTTTTTGATTTTTATGCGATTAAAAATCCATCCAAGTGTTTCTACACTATAAGAAGTATTCGGATCACCAAACTTATTTAGTTAAACGTACCTGATCCCTTTGAATTCTTCTTTCTTGAGATTGAGGTATATGATCCTAACTTCTTCATCTTCAATCTTCAAGACTTAACCACTTTCACGAAATACGCCAATACAAATTCTATAACAATCTCCCCCTTTCGCGATTTCGTGACAAAACATAAATCCACTTAAGAAAATTCAAAAAGATATTTTTGTTGCTATCACCATACAACATAAATTTACATTTGAGATTCAAATAACAATGAATACACGAGATAAACTCCTAAAATAGACTCTATACTTAGACATCTGTACTCTCTGCAAAAGAGATAATTCTTGACAAAAGAAATCGTTAGATATCTCAAGAATTTTTAGCATTCAAAAACCAAACAGAGAGATAGAGTTTAAACTCACCATGACATTTATAAAATCATATATGTATTAAAATACCAATCAGAAATAGACATATCTTCTAAGCATTAAAATCCAAATGTCATAAGTTTGTTAGTCAACAACAACTTGTTAGTAATATTACATGCCCAAATAGTTAGTCAAATAGTTAGTCGAGGCATGCATTCAATCACAATACAAAACCAAAGTTGTTGTATACTTACCTCCAAGGTTTAGTCGTTCCAAAGTTCAAAGTTCTCACATCACAGTGTTAGTGTTTAACCAGTTCAAATCTCTCTCCCCCTTTTTGTCACTAAACATAGCCAAAATTACAAAATGAAAGGGAGTTAAAAAGTTCGAAAATAGTAAGAACTAAGACTAAAACCTGCAAAACAAAAGAAATGTTAGAATCAACAAAAGAAAGATCATTCTGAATCTTCAGAACTGGTACAGCCGAGTTTTTGAAATATCTTTTTCAGTATCTTGTTCATGGATATCTGTTCCTTTTTTAAATCTCCTATGTCGGCTTTCATCGCAACGAATTCGTTAGACATTCGTTCTTGTGACACCCCGGAATTTGGATTAGTCCTCTATATAAATGATATAATAGGACTAAATCTCTAACCCGTCTATAGCATTTTGGATGGTAGCAAGATCCAAGAGGAACATGAGAGTTAAGCGTGCTAGAGCTAGAGTAGTTCTAGGATGGGTGACCCCCTGGGAAGTGGGGCGTCACAGTTGGTATCAGAGCCATTCACGAGCCGGAAATGTGAGATGAGTCTCGGCTGAGCCAGGGTTATATAGCGGGTAGAGCGAGGCTCCCCGGCTAATGACCGTTGTGAGTGGAGTGCAGCTCCTCACAAGGTCGGCTAAGGCTAGCGAGACGAGTCTCACATCGCCTGGTGCTTGTGAGTGTGCTTGAGCCTGACGTGGACGTCAGGGCTTAAAGGGGGGAAGAATGTGACACCCCGGAATTTGGATTAGTCCTCTATATAAATGATATAATAGGACTAAATCTCTAACCCGGCTATAGCATTTTGGATGGTAGCAAGATCCAAGAGGAACATGAGAGTTAAGCATGCTAGAGCTAGAGTAGTTCTAGGATGGGTGACCCCCTTGGAAGTGGGGCGTCACAGTTCTTGTTCTGAAGAAAGTCGTTGTTGCTCCCGGTAAATAGAGGTAACAGAGGCATCATCCCCTGAAGTTGAAGCTTGTGCAGGTGGTGCTGAAGCTGTTGCTGCTGTTTTTGCTGCTGCTGTTGATGTTGAGGGTCTCTGTCCGCGAGGAGGTGTTGGAGGCTCATCCTGTCTTTGTGAGAGGGACTTCACAATAGTTGTATCGTTGATAGTTCCCAAGCTATGCATGTATGCTGACGATGAAATATCGACTTTAAATTTCTTCAAAATTCGCATAATGATTATTGGGAAGGGAAGTCGCTCTGTAGGATGGGCATGTTCCACATACCGCGCCATCCTTGACCAGATGAGATAGTGAATGTTGAAGTTAGATCCCATGGCTGCTGCCGGGTTTCCAAGAAGATAAAGAAATAACATTCTATCCCATCTAAGAACTTTTGTTTGCATGTTAGGTAGTATGTTGTAGCAAACAATAAAGTTCAAGAAGCGATACTCCGGTCGAAGTTCTTTTGAGAAGATTGAACTTCCCGTCGACTGAGTATCAAGAAGACAAATTCCATTGACAACCACTCTCCAGGTTGTATTGCTAAAAATATGACCCTTTAGATAATGAGCTCCATCAATCCGGGCCTTCATTCCTAACACCTCTCCAATTAATTGAGGTGTAATCTTGATCTTAACATTTCTAACTGTTGTTAGAAATTCTCGTGGTCCGTCCTCAAGATCAACCAACTTTGATGAATTCTGATAAAACATCCTGACAAGATGAAGACAATATCCAAGATTGTCCGGGAAATTGCAAATGGGTGCAAGTCCCATTTGATCAAAAAGAGTCCCAAATAGTGCAGAGCGCTCCTTGAGAGCTTTGATATTTACATGTCTTTCGCCAATGCATTCTCTCTTCTCAAAATCCTTAATCCTCTCAGAGCTTATAAAGTCTTGTCGAGGAGGCTTGCTTGCGAGTGGCTCTTCAATAGATATACCTTGAGCACTCCCTCTTTTTCGGGCAACGCTCTTTCTCTTTGTCTTAGCTGGACTTGATTCCATTGGGGCTTTCCCCTTCTCAGCAGCGGTAGGCGGAGTCTTTGCCTTTGAAGTAGCTGCAGGGGCTTTCCCCTTTGAGGCAGTAGCTGCAGCACGTGCTACGCCTTCTTCCAAGAGCTCATCCCAGTCAATGGAATCCGTCTCGGATCCTGAATCCGAGTTCTCCTTAGTCTTCTTAGCCCTCTTAGGCTTGTTCGTTGCTCTTATGTGCACCATAGCAACCAGAAGAACAATTATCCATGCAAACACCATTGTTGCTGCTAGTGCTTAAGAAATTGAGAAACCTGCAAGCAAGAACTCAAGAACACGAAAAAATTGTTTATTTTCAAAAATTTGAAAAATTGTACCTAAACAATCATTATCGTGTAGAGAGACTAAGAATCAAATTAGTTTTGCAAAAAGAATTTTAAAAATAGATCAATTCCATGATTTTCAAAAATTCTCATTATATGCCCTAAAACTGAATTTTCAGAAATCGAAGCCTAAAAATCCGTTAATCAGGAGAATACCTAGCATATAAACAAAACTAATCTACTCAGAGTTCTTATTTCAAAAGAAATTTGACCAAAAACCAATCAAAAACGAAAAAGATATAAGATTTTCATGCGCGTTTTGAGAAACTTGAGAAAAATTATGAAAAACCTATGTTTTGATCATAAAAACTTACTTGGATCCGAAGAACTCGAGTTAGAAAGGCTCCAAATTGGTTGTTTTCTAGTGAGAGAAACTCTGGAGACTTGGAAACAAAAGTTTGGTGTAAAAAGAAATCAAAACCCTTTTGTTTCTTATAAAACCCTAGCCGCGGTCCGGATCGGCTTATGAATCCAGTCCGGATCGGCTACCCGCAGAGAATTCCTGCGTTCGGGATCCGGAACAGGAATTCCAGTTCGGATCGGCTCCAAACTTTTTCTTCAGAAAAATTTAGAAAAATTATAGAAAATCCAGAAAAAGATTGTAAGCACTTTTGTGTATCAACTTTAAACAAAATCATCGTTTCATACAAAAGAAATAGATTATGCTAAATCTATCAAAAATATCCAAAAATGAAACGAAAATTTATAAAAATTAAATCCCTTAAAGTTGAACAAGTTCAATGACATCTATCACGATCTTATGAGTAATGCCTTTATCAAATCATCAATTTGGTAAAGAAAATGAAATACCAAGATCAATAGATGTTTGAAATCCCAAATAAGTTAGATAATATATCTAGTCAATCTGTTGAAGAGAGTGGCTCTTTGAGCATCTTTCAATAAAATCCCACCTTATACCAACCTTGAAATTTGACAGAGTCAAGTATTTCAAAATGCATTTTATCTAATCAACTTGAAAAACCATGCTTGGTATACATGTGGTAGCTGCACACAGTACTCGGACGACCGAGGTGGTAGCTCTTTCCTCCATGTGGTGGTAGTTTTCACACTCCTCATTGGGATGTAACTCTTTCCACATCTTTTGAGCATAACAATTTCTTTGACTCCCCCTCAATTGGCTATCAATTATTTAAGATATAAGGTATTCAACCAAAAATTGATCTCGATTTCATACTCGACTCAATTGTCAAATAAGATAAAAACTATACCAAGAGATCATTGAGAGAGAAATTGACTTTGATCACTTAAAGATGACTTAATTGACATAAATGATCATTGCATCAATGAATTATTATGATATCCAAAGCATAATAAATTTCTAAATATATGAAAGGATGCAATTAAAGTCAATAATACTAATGCTCAATTAATGTTCTATGTACAAAACATAGATAAAGAACAAAAACACAAAACAAAACCTAACCTAAGCAATGGTTTCAAAAAGAGTTATTTCAAGGAAAGCATTCCAATTGCTTTACGCAAATGAATAAAACGTTTTTGATCCAAAGGTTTTGTTAAAATGTCAGCTAATTGATCTTCAGTTGAAATATATGAAAGTTGAAGAATATTTGATTCAACTAGCTCTCTAAGAAAATGATATCTAAGTTCAATATGTTTTGTTCTAGAGTACAACACAGGGTTTTTAGAAATGTTTATAGCACTAGTGTTGTCACAAAGAATGGTTACCGAAGTTGCTGAAATTCGGAAGTCGCTCAACACGCTTTTCATCCAAATGAGTTGGGTTGAACAACTACCCGCTGAAATATATTCCGCTTCGGCAGTCGAGAGTGCAATGCAGTTTTGCTTTTTACTATGCCATGCAACAAGGCAATGGCCAAGATAAAAACATGCACCACTCGTGCTTTTCCGATCATCCACTGATCCTGCCCAATCGGCATCTGAATATCCAACAATGTCAAGAGTTGTTCCCATAGGATACCAAATTCCGAAATTTATTGTTCCTTTGATGTACCGGATGATCCTTTTCACCGCTTTCAGGTGAACCTCCTTTGGTGCTGATTGATATCTCGCGCAAATCCCAACACTAAAGGATATATCCGGGCGACTAGCCGTGAGGTAGAGTAGACTTCCAATCATACTGCGATAAAGTTTCTCGTCTACATTCTCACTAAGTGATTCACTTCCTAATCCCTTATTGCTAGTTCCCATTGGAGTCGGAAAATCTTTAGAATTTTCTAATCAAACTTCTTGACCAACTCCATTGCATACTTGGATTGACACAGATGGATGCCTTCATCATTTTGTTTCACTTGCAATCCAAGAAAATATGTCAATTCGCCCATCATTGACATCTCAAATTCGCTTTCCATGGTTTCAGCGAATTTAGAAGCATCATTATCTCTTGTTGCACCAAATACAATGTCATCGACATAGATTTGTGCTACAATGAAGTTATTTTGATAATGCTTCACAAAGAGAGTCCGTCTGCTCCCCCTCGAGTATAGCCCTTCTCCAAAAGGTGCTTTGTCAACCTTTCGTACCATGCTCGCGGTGCTTGTTTCAGACCGTAAAGAGCCCTTTTCAAACGAAAAACATGGTTAGGTTGTTTATGGTCTACAAAACCTTTCGGTTGAGCCACATAAACTTCCTCATTTAAAAACCCATTTAAAAACGCGCTCTTAACGTCCATTTGAAATAATTTGATTTTAAAATGACAAGCAATCGCAAACAAAATACGAATGGACTCGAGTCTAGCTACAGGGGCGAAAGTTTCATCAAAGTCTATACCTTCTATTTGAGAGTAGCCTTGAGCAACTAGACGTGCTTTGTTCCTGATGATGGTACCATCCTCATTTTTCTTGTTCTTGAAAATCCATTTAGTACCTATCACATTGTGTTGCTTCGGAGGCTTCGTTAATTCCCAGACTTTGTTTCGCTCGAATTGATGGAGCTCTTCCTGCATTGCTTCAATCCAGTAGTCATCCTGAAGAGCTTCATCGACATTCTTTGGTTCGATCATGGATACGTAACATGCGAATCCACAAACCAATTGTCTCCGAGTTCTGACTCCTTCTTGTGGGTCTCCAATAATGTTCGATTCAGGATGATCCTTGGAGATGCGTAACGTTTGAGGTAACGGAGTACTCGGAGGTACATGAGATGATTCCTGCACATCAGATAAACTTGAAGAACCATTAGATGCATCAATATTATCGGAAGAATTGTTATGAGAAGATGCATTAGCAGGTGTATCATCATCAAGAGAGATATCGAGGGTAGATTTTTCAGATGCAAAGTGAAAAGCTTCATCTACTTTAACATTTATAGATTCTACCATCGTTTTAGATTCCAGTTAAATACTCGATATGCTCTACTGTTTGTAGAATAACCCATGAAAATCCCTTCGTCACTTCGAGAGTCAAATTTTCCAAGATTTTCGCGATCACGTAAAATGTAACACCGACTCCCAAAGATACGAAAATATTTGATATTTGGTTTTCTACAAAACCATAGTTCATATGGTGTATTTAAAGTCCCCGGGCGCAAATACACTCGATTAATTACATAGACAGCAGTGTTCACAGCTTCAGCCCAAAAATATAACGGTAAATTCCGGCTGTGAAGCATAACACGTGCCATCTCCTGTACAACCCTGTTTTTGCGCTCGACTACACCATTCTGTTGAGGTGTATAGGGTGCAGAGAATTCATGTTTAATGCCGTTGGAAGTGCAAAAATCAATGAATTTAGAATTTATGAATTCTCCACCTCTATCACTTCTAACACGAGTAATCTTTTCATTCTTTTCAATCATAATACGATGGCAAATCTCATGAAAAGAATCAAAAGTATCAGCTTTCTCTTTTAAAAATGCTACCCAAGAATATCTAGAGAAATCATCAACCAAAAGAAAATATACCATTTACCTCCCAAAGATGGTTGACGAGTTGGCCCCATTAAGTCCATGTGCAAAAGTTCCAAAGGCCGTTTTGTACCAACGTGGTTCAAGTTCTTGTGTGCAGTCCTTGATTGTTTTCCCTTTTGGCAACCGCCACACACAATGTTTTGTTTAAAAGAAAGTTTAGGAACCCCCTTGACCACGTCTTTATTTGAAATTCTAGCAAGTTCCTTAAAATTTATGTGACCTAGCCTTTCATGCCAAAGAGTTTCATTTTCAAAGAAGCTAGGTTACAATTTTCAGAAATTTTATTTGGAACAACATAGCAATTATTTTCAGATCTAACCCCTTTTAAAAAGAATACATGGTCCTTATCAGTTACAATACATTCATCAGATGAAAAATTAACTGAAAAACCATTATCACAAAGTTGACTTATGCTAATGAGGTTAGTCTTAAGGCCTTCAACAAATAACACATTGTTCAAAACCGGGCCATCTGGAATAGCAATTGTTCCTTTTCCAACAATTTTGGAAGACCGACCGTCTCCGAAAACTACAAGTCCTCCGGAGATTTTCTCAAAGTTTGAAAACAGTTTTTGTCACCGGTCATGTGACGGGAACATCCGCTATCCAGATACCAAGACGAAGTTGTCATATGCATGCAAGGAAATATGAACAACAAGACAAGGAAAGATTTCACCTTTGCGCACCCAAACCTTTTTGGACTGCGTTGGTAATGAGTGTGAAGTTATTTCCTTGGTGAAAGCGTCTTGTTTGATTGATTGCTGCTCCTTGATGACGTCGTCTTGTGAGGTGAACTACCAAGGCTCTTTTCCTTTGAAAAGTTTTCCTTTGATTTCCGAGGAATCACCTTTTTGGTAGTTGTTGCAAGAGGTGCTTGATTTGCGTTTCGCTCCAATCTAGCAATTTCTTCGTATGTGCCCTGCAAAACCACAACGAAAACATACCTTAGTACTTGACGATCCCGAAGTGGGTGAGGTAGGCTTGTTGTCGTTGTATGCTGTGAATTCCGTGTCGGAGGAGGAGATACCGACTGAGGCACAAAAACTGTTCCACTCGAACTTGGACTGTCTCCAGTTCGAGTGTATCCGAGGCCGAACGATTTGTTTGACCAAGATCAAGCATCTTATCCAACTTACTCTTTCCAGAAGAAAATCGCTTCAAATCATTCTCGAGTCGGAAAATGGTCTTCGTCATTTCCATTTTTTCTTGACGAGCCTCGGTGTAGAGCTTCAAGAAGTAACTTGCTTTATCCACCAGTTTTACGTGTTCCTTCTCGAAATGCTCATTTTTCTCTTGAAGGGAAACATTTACTTTGATCAAGTTATCTCTTTCCACTTCAAGAGCGTTTGTGTCACGCCCCGGGTGTAAACCAGAACCCGGGCCCGTCTACAGATCCGCCGTGCACACGGTATTTCCCGCGTACACGAAGCGCCAAACCTGCTCAGATATATAAGAGATATAATAAAAGAGCAATAAAAACAGAGCTGACTAAAACTAATACATCTCAGACTGAAGCTGGAAATAAAATACAATACATCTGTATAAATGATACATCTGTCTCTCCCAGCTCACCAAAATAAATACAACCTGCTGGCAAAAGCCAGTCCCAAAGTAAAAGTACAACCGTCTGAGGAAACACGGGTACACCAACAGTCCAGCTAACACGCTCAACCTGCCTCGAAGTCTATCTACTCAGCCGTCCTCTCTCCTCGACCCGTCGCTGAAACCCAGCGGCACCCGCAGAAGACACTGCAAAACAAGGGAGAAGAAAAAGAGGAAAGAAGAATGGGGGTAAGACTACCAGTAAACCAGTAGCCTCCCCTAGTGGGTAAAACCTCAAATCCTGACACACCCACTAGGTCTACCAGAGGCAAAAAGGAAAGAAGTGTGGTAAGCAATGATGACTGCCGAAAACAGAAAACTACCACTACTATGCCTCTAATATGCCAAGCTAAAGAGATAGCTAACTGTATGCATCAGAACATAAATGCCTGCCTGCCTAGACCCAATCGATACACCAGTGAGCACTGGTACTGCCTGCTCTGCCTGCCTGCCCAATCGGGTATGCTGGCCAACGCATAACACCGATAGGGAAAAGGGAGTCTCAAGGACTCGAAGCCTGTAAAACGCACACTCCGGAGTGGCACTCGAGGGGAGCGACCCACACGAGTATAATGCCTGGGTAACAAGTGCCAAAATAATGCCTGGGCAACAAGTACCAAATCAGCAGGACTGGATCATGACTCTGATCAAAGTGGGAAAACCCATCCACTAAAAGGAGACCCGATCTCAACCCGATGCAAGATAAACAAATAGTGGGAAATCCCATCCACTAAAAGGAGACCCGATACCCAATCTGATGCAATAACCACTGTCTGGTCAACCGCCCAAGGTCCGCGGTTGCCGCAATACCCTGCCACCAAGCCTGCCTGTCCCCAAAATCCAAGATTCACAATCGGGTAGAATAATCGATATCCGGTCAACCGCCTACTGTCCGCGGTTGCCGCAATAACCCCCAAGTCCGACATCAAGTACACCCTGTCTCTGACCCCAAGGTCCCGGCTACACTATCCCAAACCCCCGCTCGAACCCGAGCAACATGACTCGAAAGTCTAAATAGAAGGAGAAAGAAAGCAATCATGGTTTCTCCTAAGTCAAATCCCGATATGATAGTGTAGCAATAAAAGATGGCCTATCTAGATGTCCATACAAGCATGCAAGTGTTCTCAAGGAAATATAATTAAAGGCATTAATCATTAACAGTATCCACCTACGCATGTCATCTACCCTCAAGTAGTACCATCAACAGGATAATCAAATAGTCCAACATAAATATTCCACATGCAAGGTTAACCGCTATCAAAGCAACCCTATTCCCACACTGGCATGCATAAACCCAACCCCAATCATGATTAATCAAGATGTCCAATAAAGGGGATCACTCTAATATTCCTAGTGAGCATGTCAAAATAGAGGTAATAAACAACCGCCCACCTCGAGCGCTAAATCCAGATCCCAACAGCGAAGTCCGCGCCCGGTCTCAACGGTCACCATGGTACTGCACAAAATACCCCAAAAGAACAAGCACAATTAATCAACCATGCTCACACCAAAATCTGTCCCAATTACAATCAGTCCACAGTTTAGCCTTTTTCACCTGCGAGATCAGCTCTAGAAATTCCCAGAAAAATACCACTGCGATCTACGCGACGAACCGGTCGAAACGAGTACCTGCACGTTTTCCCACGATTTTTCTATGCTGAGAACCAAAATCGACAAGAGAGACATCCCGAAGCAAGTCGATCACAAAAACTGAATCTGAGAATACTGTAAAAAGGGGTTCTCACCTTCAGGGAAATTCCACAAAAATCAAGAAAAATCAGAGAGATTCCTTGCGATGCGTAGATGCAAATCCCCTTTTGAATCGCCTCAATCCGATGTCCGGTTGCGGAGATATCTCCAAAACAATGCTGTGCTGTCCAAGATTTCACCCCAGAAAATGAGGTCACAAGATGACCCGAAAAACCCATGAAAACCTCGGAATGGGGGAAAACCAGTAGAAATAAGAAATGTAGCCCTACCTGTTACGAAGACGATGGCGCAAGAATCGCTGAAAAATACTGCCTGGTTAGCTCGGGAGAGCTAAAACACTGTCGCTGCGCCGAAGGAGAATCCAGGAATGCAACGTCGCGCCGTGCCGAAAAATCCAAATCTCGAAGTGCGTGCCACCACAAACCCCCAAACTTCACCAGGAGATGGAGAACTCGAAGAGGAGCAACTTTGCTGAAGACACCTTGGTGAGATGAGGCTCGGAAATGGTGGAAAAAGCATGAAGAAGGGAGCTCGGGCTGCTTAAATAGACCTCACCACTTGAACCAAACAATTGGAAAAATG
The DNA here is from genome assembly GCA_029168755.2 of Tillandsia fasciculata. Taxonomy (NCBI): domain Eukaryota; kingdom Viridiplantae; phylum Streptophyta; class Magnoliopsida; order Poales; family Bromeliaceae; genus Tillandsia; species Tillandsia fasciculata. Next base: position 10,505 of record JAQOTM010000809.1, on the reverse strand, counting down.
CCGCCTGTGTCCCAACTTTCGGGCGCCCGAAAGTTTCCGGGCGCGCACAGTGCGGCCCGGCCCAAACTTTCGGGCGCGCACAGTGCGGCCCGGCCCAGCCTGCCCCGTCGGACGGGATCCTACAATCCGTCCGACCCGCCTCCCCGCCTGCCACGTGTCGCCCAAACAGCCGACAGCCGCTGCGACCACTCCTGCTGCGCCACGTGGCCACCTCCGGGGTCGACACGCGTCCCCGACCGTCGTACCGCCGCGCCTGCCCGCACAGTCTGCGGCCGCTGCCCCCACTGCCCGCACAGTTGACCGTCCAATAGTATCGCGCCACGTGTCCTGCCTCTGACCGGTGCACCCGGTGCACGAACTCCTGAAAACCGAACCAACCAGAGCCTGCCACGTGTCCACCCCGGTGCACCGTGAACCAAAGCCAACCAGAATACTCCGTGGACCGACGCCTGTGAGCCAGCCAATAGTAAGGTGCCACGTGTCCTCCGCCTGGTGCACGCCCGCGCGGTGGACCGGCCGCCTGCCCGCGCCCCCGCCGCTGCTGCCCGCGCCCTCAGCGCCTGCCCGCGGCCGCGCGCCGCCTGCCCGAGCGCCTCCGCCGCCTTCCGCCGCCGCCCGCCGCCGCCGGCCGCCGCCGGCGATCGCCGGAGTTACTGTTCCGGCGGTGAACAGTAACCCGAGCTCCGAAAAATGCCGCAAATACACCGTCTGAAGCGTTTTCGCGCGCTGAATCCGATTTTGACGTCCGTTTCGCCAAATTCTCACTCTAAAAATTGCCGAAGGCTCCCGGAAGGGTATTCTTGGTCCAAATTCGCGCCGAGTCCAATCTCAATATCCGTTTTGCGCGCAAACACCTCTAAACAACCGATGGGGTCCCCCGATCACCCACGTGATCCATTTGAAGCCCGAAGTTCATCACTTGAGTCCAAATTGGCGCCCGAACACCGCCGACATGCCCCAAAGGCCTCCAGCACACCGCGTAGGCCTCCAATAGCCACCCCAACGCACCGCAACAGCTCTGCGGAGATCCAGGTCATCACATCCTCCCCCACTAAAAGAAAGTTTCGTCCTCGAAACTAAAGTCGTTCCTCCACTCGGAATCTCAACCAAATAGAGGGGGTAAATATCCAATCATCCACCACTCAAGCTCCCAAGGCTGACAAATACCTCCTCCAGAGACGCGATATCCTCGGGTCTCTAACCAGAATGAAACAAAGGAGAACACTCCAGAGGGCCACGCCACCTCAACTAGGTACAGCTGGGCTAACTGCTCGGCCATCAAGTAGTCTGCATCGGTACAAGCATCTGTCCCCGCTAAGGCCTCAGATAATCCAACCACAAGTCCAACAACACCCAGCTCAACCCGAGTACCTCGGTACTCCCAAGGCATCCGATATCAGTCCCCCAACTGATCACGTAGACTCTGATCTCTAATCCAAAACCGTCGGGATGTAGAAGCACATCCCTAACCCTCCGGCATCAACACTCAGCCATGAGCAGTCGAGAGAACCAGATTGCAAATCCAACTTCGCGGAGATCCAATACCCTTGAAGCTGGTAAAACAAATCCTGCTTGACAGAAGGGTGCTAGCTCCCGATGGTCACTTCATCAAATTCTTACGGGTCCTCACGAAGCCGAAGTGAACTAACCTTCCACAACTCGAATAGCACCGGCGCCCCCAAAGGTGCCACACTTGGCCTGACACAAATCCAACACATCAAATCCTGGAGTTGGGTCCTCAACTCCCAAACTGGTGTCATGTCAAACAACTCCGATAGGAGAACAGCTAGGAACTCACCACCAAAAAGGGTACCTCCAAGTCCTGGTGCTGCCGCAGATCCCTCAAACCCACCAGCCAAAAGGCTACTCACCTACTACGAGACATCCGCCTCGCTCACAAGGTCAAAACCAAAGAGGCGAAGATACTCTCAAGCAAACCAAGTACACCAACACCTCCAGGCCTGGCTCCCACGAAAACCGTCCTCGCAGCATAATCAGCTGCCGCGAAAAGAAAAAGAAAACCGAGCCAGCCTAACCGTCCTAAGTACCAAACCAAGCCCAACAACTGGGTCAAGACCATCAGGCCTACAGGTACAACCAAGGACTCAACCGCACCGGGCAGGACCCATAACACGTCCCTACGTGCTAAGGATCGGGAATACGACCTCCCGAACACCCGGTAACCGTCCTACCCTTAACCCAAACAATGAAGCCAAACACTACCCACCAAGAAGGGAAAACCTCTCGTATCGAAAGATACGAACCCAAGAGCCTGGAACAATTCAAACCCACCGCCACACTGGCCGCCGGAATCCATGTGCTCTGACGGTCTCAAAATCCACTATCCAGAAAAGAAACCAGGAATGCCTCATCCGACTGACCTGTCCTCCATCACCCGGCGCCAAGCGCCCCAATCAGAACTCGCCTCAGGCGGCAGATCCCAATCCCAAGGAACTGCAATGCCACGCTCCATACCCGGTGCCTACTCCAATGAGGCGTCCCCAATACTCTCAATCCCCCACCGAATAAGACCCTGCCTCCAAAGGCTCCATACTCGATCCCACAAGTCAGGGCAACTCATCCGCCAGATCTGGCTCACTCCTTCAATGCAATCCCACAGTTTTCCCTGCTGTCAACTGTCCACCCTTCCTCGGTGCCCCAGCACTAAACGTCGGCACGGAGGGCTACTCACTAGTCCGACAACCGTGCCACTGCACTGATCCGACAACTGTGTCACCGCGCCGACAACTGCACCACTGTGCCGATCCGACCACTGTGTCACCGCGCTGCTCCGACAACTGTGTCACTGCTCCGACAACTGCACCACTGTGCTGATCCGACCACTGTGTCACCGCGCTGCTCCGACAACTGTGTCACTGCTCCGACAACTGCACCACTGTGCTGATCCGACCACTGTGTCACCGCGCTGCTCCGACAACTGTGTCACTGCTCCGACAACTGCACCACTGTGCTGATCCGACCACTGTGTCACCGCGCTGCTCCGACAACTGTGTCACCGCGCTGCTCCGCTGATCTGCCTCCAACACTCCTACCCTTCGGGTCCGAAGCCCCCCCCCAGACCCCAATCTGGGTATCCGGCCCGAAACAACCAGCTCAGGCCCAACTGCCGCACCAAGGTGCACTCGGGTCAGAGCCCCAACGTCGGGGAGACACCGCTCACCACGACAAAACCGCAAATCAGCACACCCCAAACACTCGACCCAATCTAGCGAAAGTCAAAGGCATCCCCCTATTTTTGTAACGTTATGTTGTCTGCAGCCAACATAACTGTCCCACAAAAATAGGATATGCCGATCCCTCTTCACTCACTGGAAGAGTCAAAACTAAATCACCGACTTTCGCCAAAAGTCACGTCACTCACGTCCTGCCTTCCTAGGGTCTGCCACAAGCCTAGGGTTTCCTAAGTCCCAACTGACCTATCCCTAAGCTCTGATACCAACTTAATCTGTCACGCCCCGGGTGTAAACCAGAACCCGGGCCCGTCTACAGATCCGCCGTGCACACGGTATTTCCCGCGTACACGAAGCGCCAAACCTGCTCAGATATATAAGAGATATAATAAAAGAGCAATAAAAACAGAGCTGAACTAAAACTAATACATCTCAGACTGAAGCTGGAAATAAAATACAATACATCTGTATAAATGATACATCTGTCTCTCCCAGCTCACCAAAATAAATACAACCTGCTGGCAAAAGCCAGTCCCAAAGTAAAAGTACAACCGTCTGAGGAAACACGGGTACACCAACAGTCCAGCTAACACGCTCAACCTGCCTCGAAGTCTATCTACTCAGCCGTCCTCTCTCCTCGACCCGTCGCTGAGACCCAGCAGCACCCGCAGAAGACACTGCAAAACAAGGGAGAAGAAAAAGAGGAAAGAAGAATGGGGGTAAGACTACCAGTAAACTAGTAGCCTCCCCTAGTGGGTAAAACCTCAAATCCTGACACACCCACTAGGTCTACCAGAGGCAAAAAGGAAAGAAGTGTGGTAAGCAATGATGACTGCCGAAAACAGAAAACTACCACTACTATGCCTCTAATATGCCAAGCTAAAGAGATAGCTAACTGTATGCATCAGAACATAAATGCCTGCCTGCCTAGACCCAATCGATACACCAGTGAGCACTGGTACTGCCTGCTCTGCCTGCCTGCCCAATCGGGTATGCTGGCCAACGCATAACACCGATAGGGAAAAGGGAGTCTCAAGGACTCGAAGCCTGTAAAACGCACACTCCGGAGTGGCACTCGAGGGGAGCGACCCACACGAGTATAATGCCTGGGTAACAAGTGCCAAAATAATGCCTGGGCAACAAGTACCAAATCAGCAGGACTGGATCATGACTCTGATCAAAGTGGGAAAGCCCATCCACTAAAAGGAGACCCGATCTCAACCCGATGCAAGATAAACAAATAGTGGGAAATCCCATCCACTAAAAGGAGACCCGATACCCAATCTGATGCAATAACCACTGTCTGGTCAACCGCCCAAGGTCCGCGGTTGCCGCAATACCCTGCCACCAAGCCTGCCTGTCCCAAAATCCAAGATTCACAATCGGGTAGAATAATCGATATCCGGTCAACCGCCTACTGTCCGCGGTTGCCGCAATAACCCCCAAGTCCGACATCAAGTACACCCTGTCTCTGACCCCAAGGTCCCGGCTACACTATCCCAAACCCCCGCTCGAACCCGAGCAACATGACTCGAAAGTCTAAATAGAAGGAGAAAGAAAGCAATCATGGTTTCTCCTAAGTCAAATCCCGATATGATAGTGTAGCAATAAAAGATGGCCTATCTAGATGTCCATACAAGCATGCAAGTGTTCTCAAGGAAATATAATTAAAGGCATTAATCATTAACAGTATCCACCTACGCATGTCATCTACCCTCAAGTAGTACCATCAACAGGATAATCAAATAGTCCAACATAAATATTCCACATGCAAGGTTAACCGCTATCAAAGCAACCCTATTCCCACACTGGCATGCATAAACCCAACCCCAATCATGATTAATCAAGATGTCCAATAAAGGGGATCACTCTAATATTCCTAGTGAGCATGTCAAAATAGAGGTAATAAACAACCGCCCACCTCGAGCGCTAAATCCAGATCCCAACAGCGAAGTCCGCGCCCGGTCTCAACGGTCACCATGGTACTGCACAAAATACCCCAAAAGAACAAGCACAATTAATCAACCATGCTCACACCAAAATCTGTCCCAATTACAATCAGTCCACAGTTTAGCCTTTTTCACCTGCGAGATCAGCTCTAGAAATTCCCAGAAAAATACCACTGCGATCTACGCGACTAACCGGTCGAAACGAGTACCTGCACGTTTTCCCACGATTTTTCTATGCTGAGAACCAAAATCGACAAGAGAGACATCCCGAAGCAAGTCGATCACAAAAACTGAATCTGAGAATACTGTAAAAAGGGGTTCTCACCTTCAGGGAAATTCCACAACAAATCAAGAAAAATCAGAGAGATTCCTTGCGATGCGTAGATGCAAATCCCCTTTTGAATCGCCTCAATCCGATGTCCGGTTGCGGAGATATCTCCAAAACAATGCTGTGCTGTCCAAGATTTCACCCCAGAAAATGAGGTCACAAGATGACCCGAAAAACCCATGAAAACCTCGGAATGGGGGAAAACCAGTAGAAATAAGAAATGTAGCCCTACCTGTTACGAAGACGATGGCGCAAGAATCGCTGAAAAATACTGCCTGGTTAGCTCGGGAGAGCTAAAACACTGTCGCTGCGCCGAAGGAGAATCCAGGAATGCAACGTCGCGCCGCGCCGAAAAATCCAAATCTCGAAGTGCGTGCCACCACAAACCCCCAAACTTCACCAGGAGATGGAGAACTCGAAGAGGAGCAACTTTGCTGAAGACACCTTGGTGAGATGAGGCTCGGAAATGGTGGAAAAAGCATGAAGAAGGGAGCTCGGGCTGCTTAAATAGACCTCACCACTTGAACCAAACAATTGGAAAAATGCCGCCTGTGTCCCAACTTTCGGGCGCCCGAAAGTTTCCGGGCGCGCACAGTGCGGCCCGGCCCAAACTTTCGGGCGCGCACAGTGCGGCCCGGCCCAGCCTGCCCCGTCGGACGGGATCCTACAATCCGTCCGACCCGCCTCCCCGCCTGCCACGTGTCGCCCAAACAGCCGACAGCCGCTGCGACCACTCCTGCTGCGCCACGTGGCCACCTCCGGGGGTCGACACGCGTCCCCGACCGTCGTACCGCCGCGCCTGCCCGCACAGTCTGCGGCCGCTGCCCCCACTGCCCGCACAGTTGACCGTCCAATAGTATCGCGCCACGTGTCCTGCCTCTGACCGGTGCACCCGGTGCACGAACTCCTGAAAACCGAACCAACCAGAGCCTGCCACGTGTCCACCCCGGTGCACCGTGAACCAAAGCCAACCAGAATACTCCGTGGACCGACGCCTGTGAGCCAGCCAATAGTAAGGTGCCACGTGTCCTCCGCCTGGTGCACGCCCGCGCGGTGGACCGGCCGCCTGCCCGCGCCCCCGCCGCTGCTGCCCGCGCCCTCAGCGCCTGCCCGCGGCCGCGCGCCGCCTGCCCGAGCGCCTCCGCCGCCTTCCGCCGCCGCCCGCCGCCGCCGGCCGCCGCCGGCGATCGCCGGAGTTACTGTTCCGGCGGTGAACAGTAACCCGAGCTCCGAAAAATGCCGCAAATACACCGTCTGAAGCGTTTTCGCGCGCTGAATCCGATTTTGACGTCCGTTTCGCCAAATTCTCACTCTAAAAAATTGCCGAAGGCTCCCGGAAGGGTATTCTTGGTCCAAATTCGCGCCGAGTCCAATCTCAATATCCGTTTTGCGCGCAAACACCTCTAAACAACCGATGGGGTCCCCCGATCACCCACGTGATCCATTTGAAGCCCGAAGTTCATCACTTGAGTCCAAATTGGCGCCCGAACACCGCCGACATGCCCCAAAGGCCTCCAGCACACCGCGTAGGCCTCCAATAGCCACCCCAACGCACCGCAACAGCTCTGCGGAGATCCAGGTCATCACAGTTTGAGAGAGAAGTTGCCCTTTTGGCTTCTTCTTCGAGATCCTGCAATCTCCCTCTCAAACTCTTGTTTGCTTGCCAGTTTCTTTGAATCCTTAAAAGTTGATGGTAGGCAAAAGCAAAGTCTTCACCTTCGAAATTACTCGATTCGTCGTCCGTTGCATTCTTTTCAACTTGGGAGGAGTTGGACAATGAATCGGATGTACTCGCCATAAAGCATACGAAAGGTGAAGTTGTGGACGCGTGGAACGCCGTTGCGTTATTTTCTTCATCACTGGAGGATGACTCATTGGACGTTGAGGTGTCATCCCAAGTGACGGCTTGCATCGCCTTCTTCTTTGACGGATTCTTATTGGGACACTCCGTTGAGATGTGGCCGTAGCCTCGGCACTTGAAGCATTGGACTTGTCCCTCCGAGTTCTTTTTGTCTTTTGAAGAACTCTCTTGCTTTCTTGACTTAAAGCTTAAAGAACCTTTCTTTCTTCGACTTTACGAAGGATGAGGTTTTATTTGAATTAACCCTTCGAAAGTTTCGGCGAAATTTCCTTGTCAAAAGAGCAAGTTGCTTCTCGAAATCCTCCATAGATAGGTTCTCATCATCGTCTGAGGAGGATGAATCCGCGTCTTCTTCTTTTGTTGATTTCAATGCAAAACCTGAAGACTTAGAAGAGGATGCCTTTCCAGAAGAATAGTTAGTAGGAAATGTCATTTCATAAGTTTGAAGTGCACCAACTAATTCTTCTACACGGATTTCGTCCGGGTGTTTAACTGTTTCAATGGCCGTAACCTTGGAACGAAATCTTTCAGGAAGAGTTCTTAAAATCTTTCTTACAACTTTAGATTCTGGAATTTTCTCTCCCAAGTTAGCACATGTATTCACGATGTCTTGCAATCGTGTATAATAATCAGTGAACGATTCATTTTCTGCCATAGAAATAGAGTCAAATTGCTCGTAAGCATTTGCAGTTTTGAATCTTCACAAGGTTGTTCCCTCATGTGTAACTTGTAGAACATCCCAGATTTCTTTCGCAGTCTCACATGCCGAGACGCGAGAGAACTCAGTTTGTGACAAAGCATTAAATAAGGCATTAATTCCTTTGCCATTGTAAGAAGATGAGTCAATCTCTTCCTTGGTCCATTTCGACCTAGGTTTGATGGTGCGAACATCAGCAATAATTTCAGTTGGATTAGACCATCCTAATTCAATTGATTGCCACACCCGTTCGTCGATGGAAATTAAAAAGGCTTTCATCCGTACTTTCCAGTACGCATAATTTGTTCCATCGAAGAATGGGGGTCTGTTGATGTTTCCACCTTCAACCATTGTTTACAACCCTATTCCCGCTCTGATACCACTTGTTGGGTTATATCTAATATGGATCTAAATAGGGAAAAAAACACCTAGAGGGGGGTGAATAGGTGTAAACAATAAACACTCAAAAATCATTGCGCAATAAAACCCAATGCGGAAAAAAAATAACACGCAAGATTTTTACGTGGAAAAACTCCAAACCGGAGTAAAAAACCACGGGACCGATAACACGGCGAAATCCACTAGAATTAAACACGTACAAGGTGATATAACGTACTCACAGACGACTCAACCTTTTTCCATACGCTCCTAGTAGATCTTCTCCGCTCGCTCCGCAACGCTTCTCGAATCCACGATTTGCGTCCAACGCCGAATCCACGGCGTCCAACGTCGAGTCCACGACGTCCGACCGAATCCACGGTCTTGACCAAGTAGCACGTCTCGAATCCAGGAACGTACCTCGCTCCGAATCCACGAGAGCGGTTGCACCTTGAATCCACAAGGCCACGCGAGTCCACGCGCCGATTTTGGTAAATCGTTTTTTTGGGTGGTGATGATCCGCCGAATACTTAGATCAAAGATAGATCGGAAATACCATCTAAGTATTCATTAATTTGATTCTACTCAAAATCTGAGTTTGAAATCCTAGAATCAAATTAATCAATATAGATGAAGAAACATAGAATATAAATCTAGTTATTTTCTTTCTTCTCTATATGTGGATTTATAAGTTTTTCTTCGTTGCTTTCTCGTTGTCACGCCCCGGCGTCGAAACTGCGACCCGGGCTCGCCAACAGATCCGCCGCCCATACGGGAAGCCCCGTATAGACGAAGCGACTAACCTGCAAAAGATCAACTATACTATATAGATATCAGAGCTGAAAGTAAAACTGCTAGAAATAAAAAACAAAGTGAACAACTACAACTCTCAAATAATACAATCCAACCTCACCAAAATACAGAAATCTCTCGAGCAGTAAAATAATACAACTCTATACTCACTACAAAGTTCTCTCAACATGAACTCTCAAAAGTAATAAGGGTACCATCTACTCTCAGGACGACGACTGGTAGGGATCTAGCTCGCGACTCCCTTACCTCGATCAGAAGAAGCAGCCACAAGAGCAACTGGAACAGGAGTGAGGTCCCTGTGGGAAAAAGACACCACGACGGGGTGAGAACTACGTCCCAAATAGTTCTCAGTGGTGCCGCCAACAAGCCGACGGTCTGCCCACTAAGTCTACTAGAGGCAAAAAGTAACATATGTAGTGCTGAAGGAAAAGCAGGTAAAGTAAACTCTACAGCTACTATGCTTCTATCTATATGCTCAAGAGTGGAACAGAAAGAACATGATGCAACAACTAACCCTCGACTCAAATCACCCAATCTAAACTGACTGCCTCAACGGGTCCAGTCAAACCTGCGCCTACCTACTGCCGTAACATCCCGGAGGACTGGACTTACGTAGGGCGTCCGTGACTGCCACTCACTAGCCCAGCCAGAGGGACTGCGTCCGTAACTGCCACTAACTGGCCCAGTCAGAGGGACGGCGTCGACAAGTCGCGATACAAAAGTAACAAATCCACCCCGGGCGTGGCTCTCGAGGGGAGCGACCCCACCGAGGAAGAAGGTATCCGCGCACTCTGTCGAGCTCAAAGTGGCACTGCAGGCTATAGTCAAAATCCACGCTCACGCACTGAACGGAAAGACTCAATCCTCAAACATCTCGCACAACAGTCGGAGCACTCTTGACAACTCAGCTGATCAGCTCACGCGAAACACGAGACACAAGCCTCTACAATAACTCACAGCACAGAACACACTGGCTGGAGATACTCCACAGCCAGGATCGACCCACAACAGAACACTACACTCACAGGAACGACCGACACCATAAGGGTTCGAAAACCCGGTAGGCCGATGCTTAGAACCCTATCAAACAAGAACAGACTCTAGGCTCCGCCTATCGAAGTTCCCGACCCCTTATAGTTCGGGGGACACAACAACTCTGTACAACACGCAGAAGACACAAACTGGGGCCCGAAAGTTCAGCGAGACCTACACCTCCAACCTATCAAACAAGAACAGGTTCCAGCTCGGCCCCCCGCGGCTTCCGTCACGGACAAAGGAACGGCCCCTA
>JAQOTM010001039.1:0-60205 GCA_029168755.2 Tillandsia fasciculata | reverse complement strand
AAGCGGACCATGTGAGGAAGGATTGTTATGCCTTGAAAAATAAGCAAAAAGGTAAAGCAAGGCATCAAGAAATGAAGCTAACAACGCTTCGGATGGTGAAGGTGGAGTGACATTAAGTGTTGTGTGCACGGTCTTTTCTTGCAAACACTTGGTTTTAGATTCCGGTGCTTCTTTTCATATATGTCCGGATCGATCATATTTTTCTACATATAAAGAAGTAAATGGTGAATATGTTTATCTTGGTAATGATCGGGCATGTAAAATTATGGGCATTGGAATATTGTTATAGAACAAACAAATGGCAAGAAACATACATTGACGAATGTGCGCCATGTTCGAATTCAAAGAATTTAATATCGGCGGAACAATTGGATGTTTCCGGTTTTGTTATCACTTTCGGAAAGGCTCTTGGAAGATATCAAAGGTAGTATGACTATTTTAAAATGGCAAAAGGATGGAAGTCTCTATACACTTCATGGAATAGCTCAAAAAGATGATGATTCAAATTTGGTGGTTGCTATCACAAGTAAAGGCGAAGATATGCAAGTTTGGCATAATTGGCTTGGTCATCTAAGTGAGCATGGTATGAAGGTATTACAAGAACATAATCTTATTCCTCCTTTAAGCATTCATTTTTTGATTTTTGTGAGCATTGCATTATGGGAAAACAACATAAGGTTAACTTCAAAAGAAATGAGATGCATAGAAAGGGCAAGCTATTGGAATTGGTCTATTTCGATGTTTGTGGTCCTTTTAATGTTAAGTCAGTTGGAGGTGCATACTATTTTGTTACTTTCTTAGATGATTATTCTAGAAAGTGTTGGATTTATCCTTTGGCTTCAAAAGATAAAGTTTTTGAGACTTTTAAGAAATTTAAAGCCTGTGTTGAAAAGGAAAGTGAATATTTTATTAAGTGCTTGCAAACCGACAATGGTCGTGAATTTTGCTCTAGTGCCTTTGATGATTTTTGCTTAGAAAATGGCATCAAAAGAGTGAAGACGGTTCCTTATACTCCTCAACAAAATGGGATTATTGAAAGAATGAACCGAACCATTGTGGAGCGGATTCGAAGTATGTTGTCTCAGTCCGGCCTATCAAAACTTTTTTAGGCTGAAGTGGCAAATACGGCCGTTTACTTGATTAATAGATCACCTAGTGTTGCATTGGATGGAGACATTCCGGAAATTATATGGAGTGGCAAAGACATTTCCTATGGACACTTGAGAACATTTGGGTGTGAAGCTTATGTTCATATTCCGAAAGAAAGTAGAACAAAGCTTGATGTGAAATCAAGGAAATGTGTATTTCTTGGCTATGGAGGTGATGAGTTGGGCTATAGGCTTTGGGATCCCGTTGTTAGAAAAAACTATTCGGAGTCGGGATGTTGTGTTTAGAGAGGATGTAATGTTTAAAGAAGGCACGAAAGAAGAGCAAGAGAAGGATAAGCTTGTTGTTGATGTACAAGTTGATCTTTCTTTTCAAGATATACATGAAGTTCATCCTCCACTTCATGATAGTGATTTTGGTCATGATGGTAATGACAATAATGAAGAAAGCACACAATCTATTGAAATTCAACATGATTCTCATGAGAGTGAAGATAATGTGTGTACCCCGTCGGCACATGAATTGAGAAGATCAACTAGGCCACAAAAACCCACCCCAAAGGTACTCCCCTTCTTTATATTATACTTTATTTACTGATTCGGGTGAGCCCGAGTGTTTTCAGGAAGCAAAATATTGTCCCGAAGAAGCAAAGTGGCAAAGGGCAATGGAGGATGAGATGGATTCCTTATATCAAAATCATACTTGGGAGTTGGTAGAGCTTCCGATTGAAAAGAAAGCATTGAAAAATCGATGGGTTTATGTGATCAAGAATGAAGCCGATGGATCCATCCAAGCGGTATAAAGCAAGACTTGTTGTTAAGGGGGCTATGGACAAAAGCAAGGTATTGACTTCAATGAAATATTTGCTCCCGTTGTTAAGCATTGCTCAATTAGAATTGTTTTATCCTTGGTTGCAAATTTGGATCTTGAGCTTGAAAAACTTGATATTAAAACCGCTTTCTTGCATGGTGATTTGGATAAAGAAATTTATATGTTTCAACCCGAAGGCTTTGTTGATGAAGTTAATCCTAATTTAGTATGTAAGCTAAAGAAAGGATTGTATGGTTTAAAGCAAGCATCTAGACAATGGTATAAGAAGTTTGATTCTTTCATGCAAGATGAAAGCTACAAACGATGTGATTTTGATCATTGTGTTTATTTTAAAGGTTCAACATATAATTCATTCACTATTTTGTTACTATATGTGGATGATATGCTGATTGCTAGTAATGATCAAAATGATATAGCAAAGTTGAAGCTAGACATGTCGAAGAAGTTTGCTCTTAAGGATCTTGGTGAAGCAAAGAAGATTTTGAGCATGCAAATTAAAAGGTATAGGGAGCATGGCAAGCTATGGCTTAGTCAATCGGGCTATATTTCCAAGGTGCTTGAAAGATTTGAAATGAATGATTGTAAACCGGTTTCTACTCCATTAGCCGGACATTTCAAGTTATCCAAGAAGAACTCTCCAAAGAATGAAATCGAAAGAGATAAAATGAAGAATGTTCCTTATAATTCCGTCGTTGGGAGTTTGATGTATGCTATGGTTTGTACAAGACCGGACATAGCTTATGCGGTTGGAGTTATTTCACGATATATGTCTAATCCAGGATGGGAGCATTGGCAAGCTGTTAAGTGGATTCTTCGGTATTTAAAGGGCACACAAAATGTTTGTTTGTGCTTTGGTGGAACTTCTTTAGAGGTGAATGGATATGTTGATTCCGATCATGCTGGTTGTGGAGAGACAAGAAAATCCACTACGGGATATGTTTTCACATTTGGAGGTAGTGCGGTTAGTTGGATGTCTAGATTGCAAGACATTGTTGCTTTGTCCTCTACGGAAGCCGAATATGTTGCCATGACCGAAGCGGCGAAGGAAATGATTTGGTTGAAGCGATTACTTGCACAATTCGGAGTGAAGCAAAATAAATATGCCGTGCATTGGATAATCAAAGTGCAATTCATCTTGCAAAGAATGCGGCGTATCACTCCCGAACTAAATATTGATTGCTTCCTACGAAAAAGATTGTCGATAATTGGATGTAAAAAGCACTCCTTGGGATATGATGACAAAGATTGTGGATACGAGTGGTTTTGTAGGTCCGGATTGATCGAGACGTGGATGGAGTGGTTGGAGAACAATGCCTTGTGATGAATGGATATTTGCCTTCAAGTGGGAGATTGTTGATTTAATTACATTAGACCTTGTAATTTGCGCTATGTAATTTGGTGAAGTCAAATCTTTTATTTTTATATTTTCTAATTATATATTTGGGCCTCTTACTTGTAAACCTTTGGATCATAATTTTTTGATCCAACGACCCATATTTAATAGCTTCATCTTTTAAAGGCTAAAGTACGGGTGATTAGAATATTAAGAAAAAATATAGAGAGAGAAAAAAAAGTGGGAGAAAAGAGAAAACCCTAGGATTTTTGTTTCATCTTGGTTCTATCAAGGAGATGAGATCTTCTTTGTGATGTATGGTTTGCACCATTTAGATAGAGTTAGAGATTGTTGGAGCTTCTCTTTATCGTTGAGAAAATGTGATATCTCTCCTATTTGTATCTCTCTTGTAATCTCCATGATTTGATAGTGAAAGCTTCTTTGCTTATTTTCCCGTGGATGTAGTAGGCATAGCCGAACCACGTAAAATCATTGTGTTTTTGTGGTTTAATTTTTATTGTTATTGCTCTGGTGCTTGGATCTCCATTTGGGTGTTTAGGGTGTGAATTGCAAAATTGTCCACTAAGCGTTTGTGAAATTATCATCAATATTTTTCACCCTCATTTTACAACACTTAATCCAACCCAAAATTATATGGGCCCAAACTCATTCCAAGCCTCAAATTTGAACCTAATATAATCTCATATTATTAGAGTTTAATTTAAATCGAATCCAACTAAGTCCTAACACATATGATTAGGATTTATTTAATTTTACACCTTAAGGTGGACATATTGAGCTCTAAAATATAAACTTAGAGCCCAATCAAATTTAATTTGATTAACCCTAACATATATACTTAGGGTTTTCTTTGCATTTTAGAACATATAACTAAGGTGCATTCAAAATTAAAATCTCATTCAATCGACCGTCATGTCGTTAAACTGAACAATCATTTGACCGCCATGTTGTTAAACTGAGCACATTGACAATTATTCGACCGTCATGTCGTTAAACTGAACAATCATATGACCGTCATGTCGTTAAACTGAACAATCATTCGATTGCCACGTCGTTAAAATGAGTACTTTTTTTTTATAGTGTATTCATGTACACTAAGCGTATGCCCTTGGTTAAGCCATGTAATTGGACAACAATCTATATAATAAAGTTTATATTTTATTTGATTCCAGTCTATTCTATTATCAGCATTTTCAAGGTCTCTTAATCGAAGGTGCCCCAAAATGTTATGGGGGTAATTAACAATATATGCTTGCATCTATTGCAAGCCATGAATCCACAATACCTAATACCTGTATATATATTTAAATACTAATCTGAATCATGAATACTACCCTACGGACTAAACAAAATTATGTATCGTGCAAGGTGAGTCATTCGTGGTCACAGACACTATCCTATCGTCTATTTGATCGAGCGGCCGTCTTCGTGATAGGCTCGACACGTTCAAAATAGACGTTAGGTTGTTACTATTGTCGTAAGCGTGTATTCACCATCATCAAGTTGCTGTGGTACCGATATCGCCTCCGCTATTATCAACGTGTGCGCAATCGATCTTGTGTCGGTTTGATCGAGCGACCGTTCTGTGATAGGCTCGACATAATCAAACTCGACATCGAATCATTACCCTCGTTGGACCCGTGATCATATCGAGCAGTCGTCTTCGTGATTGGCTCGACGTGGTTGAACTCCGATTTGGATCACAATAAAAATAAAAAATAAAATAATAAATATTCGTCTTGGATCACTGTTTTCGTGATAGATTTGATACAATATGACTTAAGCCAGGTCGCCGTCTTCGTGATAGGCTTGACTTGGTTTGTTAAACCAAATCGCCGTCTTCGTGATAGGCTTGATTTCAGTTTCGGTTCGTTAAACCAAATCATCGTCTTCGTGATAATCTTGATTTGGGTTCAGCTCATTAAGACGGGTCGCCGTCTTCACCCGGTTCGTTAAACCAAATCGCCGTCCTCGTAATAGGCTTGATTTGGATTCGGTTCATTAAAACCAAACAACCATCCTCGTGATAGGCTTGATTTGGGTTCGGTTCGTTAAAACCAAATAGCCATCCTTGTGATAGGCTTGACTTGGGTTTAGTTTAAATCGGATTCGCCAGCTAAACCCAACATGGACATAATTCAAGATGAATATTATCGAAATAAATAGTGAACCAAACCATAATGATGAACTGAACCGGACTATAGCCCAGTTCAATTTAAATCGAACCATAAAAGATCCAATTTGAACCGAATCATAAGCCAGTTCAATCTAAATTGAACCACTGAAGGTCTTAGCCGAACCGAACCGAACTGAACTACAAGCCAGTTCAACTTGAATGGAATGACAAGAGGACAGAGCCAAGTCAAACCGAACTATAAGCCGTCTCGACCTAAACTGAGCTACAAAGGATTTACCTAAACTGAAGCTGGTTCAATCAAAACTAAACCACATGAGGCCCAAGCCGAGCCGAACCAATTACAAGATGGTTCAACCTGAGCAGAATCACAGGAGTATCGAGCCAAGTCGAACCGAATACAAGCCGATTCGACCTAAACCGAGCCACAAAGGATTCACCTTGAACCTAAGCGATTCAACTTAAACTAAACCACAAAAGGTCCAAGTTGCGCCGAACTGAATTACTAGCCAGTTCGACTCGAACTGAATTATAGGAGGGTCCAAGTTGTAAACCGGTTCAACCGTAACCGAACCACATGAGGTTCGACCCCAAACCAAACTACAAACTAGTTCGACTTAAACCGAGCCATAAAGGATTCAACATGAACTACAAACCGGTTCAACACGAATTGAACGTAGGAGGATCAAGCCAAGATGGACCAAACCGTAAGCTGATTCAACCTAAATCGAAACTGGACGGAACCATATGTCGGTTCAGCAACTCGAACTGGACCATGAACCAGCTTGATCCCAAATCGAAATCAAAGGGCTCTAAACCAAGCCGCAAAGAGGGCGGCCCAAATCAAACTTAAACGGATCTCGAACCAAACCATAAGGGTTTGATCCAAACCAAATGCAAAGGGGTTCCAAGTTGAGCTGAACCCTAAGCTGGCTCAACCCGAATCAAAATCAAACGGATCTCAAACTAAACCATAAGGTTACGATCTGAACCAAACTGAATTATGAAAGGGTCCAAGTTGAGCCGAACGATAAGGGCTTGATCCAAATCAAATTCAAAAGGTCTCGAACTAAGTCATAAGGGTTCGACCTAAATCAAGTCTCAACAGGTCTTGAACCAAGGCATAACGGTTCGACCCAAACCAAATTCAAAAGGGACAAACCGAGCGAAGGCCTAAGGCAGCTCAACTCGAATCAAATACAAAAAGTTCAAACCAGTTCAACCTAAACCCAACCAAAGCAAAGGTTTATACCAGACTTCAGGGATGAACCGAATCAAGTAAACCAACTCCACTCGAACTGAAGCAGATCAATAGTTCAAACCGAGTTGAATTCAACTTAATCAGCTAAGTTAATTTCATCGACTCACAAGCCGAACTCAACCTTGCCGCCAAGTCGTTAAATTAAGCAAATCAAACTCAAACTCAACTCAACCTGACCGCCAAGTCGTTAAACTGAGCAAATCAAACTCAAACTCAACTCAACCTGACCGCCAAGTCGTTAAACTGAGCTAATCAAACTCAAACTCAACTCAATTTGACCGCCAAGTCGTTAAACAGAACTACCTAACTTTAATCGACCGCCATGTCATTAAACTGAGCAACTTAATTTCGATTGACCGCCAAGTACATAAACTGAGCAATTTTACTAATGTACAGTGGGGGTATGCCCCTGCTTAAGCCATGTACACAATACATTATATTAATAAAATTTTATTTTTACGCTCTGGTCTCTCTCATTATTAGCATTTCATTTTTGATCTCTTAATCGAGGATTCCTTAACACTGCTAATGTGGGATAATTACCAGCAGATTCTTGAGTTTGCTGGAAGCCATGATCCTACAAACCTCATAACAAATTAAAATTTAACCAAATCTAATCTGTACCATGAATGACCACTTGTTGCGGGTAGGTTTGTTCGTGGCGACAGACATTGCTAAAAGCAAATAAGAGGAAATGTTTTTATTGGTTTTATTCATTCCATTGGAAATATTCCAAAGCATTTATCAGGGAACCATTTTTTGTTTGCACAAGTAAAATATTAAGGATATTGATTTTGTATTTCGCAATCTTCATAAGACAAACTGAAAACTGTTAAAAGTTAGTTCAAAACTTTATTTTCTTTCTTTATACAATGTACGCAGAGGGATCCCCTAGAGTTTGTGTGGATTGTATGCAAGATGATAAATAAAAAGAAACTAGAATTGTAGAATAAACACTTACATCGACATTATATACAACTATCTCACCAGCACGAATTGGATCTTTATTCATGTGAAGGAATAGAATATCACCCTACAGCAAAAAGGAGAAAAACTTGATTTGACTGATATAGATGGCATCATTATTGGCATCAAATCAGTGACTACAAATCCATACAATCAAATTCCCACACATTTTACAGCAAAACTAATTCACAATTTAACCAAGTTTTGTATAAGAGAAAACAACTAGCATTGTAAGTTATCACGAGTTCAGCACAACAAATAAGTCCAAAACAAATCCTTGTGCATGATAAACTACAAAATCCATGCCTCTTTCAAACATTATGATGTCCTTTGATTAACAAGGAGAGCTTGGCAATTCACTACTTGACTACATTGTTTAAGCAATCTACACAATAACATTAAGGCGGAATACTCAACCGGTTTGAGTTTCTTAATTTCGGTTGAGTGGGCCCCTATACAATAACATTAAGGCAAAATTCTACAATTGGTATCAGAGTAAATTCCAATAAATAGTATTAGGGCAAATATTTCTTCCAATGGAAACAAACTTACCCTCTTGAATCCGGGCTCCATACTCTCAGAAAGAACCACCACTATAGGGGACTCACTCCCCGTTAAATACATCAAACCCTTCCATATCATCAATGCTGAAGTAACAACCACTCCTAGATCACAAATCAAACAAAAGAGAAAATTTCGAGATTACCACTAAATTTAGTGATTTGCTAAAATTATCTAAATCATTTCTTATAAAATCAATCTTTTTGATAATATGATATGAGAGCTAGTCCTAAGCTCCAACAGATGTGCATTATGCATTAGTATTAAATCAATCTTTTATAAGTGCACGTGACATAGTTCAACAGATGTATATTATGCATTAGTATTAAATCGATCTTTTGGGTAACAACTGAGAATTAAATTGTTCCTCCACGCTAAGATACCAAGAAATTAAAGATGTAAAACAAGAGATTGAGGTTTCGACAGCTTAAGCTTCCAGAGATAAATGGAGCTAGAGGTTTTAAGTTTGAATCTCACTGGTCTCTTAGTCCAATTTAATTTTCTGTCAATTAATTCAAATCCCCCTCTAGCGTCTATCAAAAAGTCTCAAATTAAGACAGAGACGAGCCTCTCAAAGAGATTGTTTCAAAATTAATACAAAAATTCTCAAAAAAAAAAATGAAGGGAATTTAGAAGGGAGAGGGATTTCAACGAACCGAGGGTAATGAGCTGAGAGAAGAATCGCTTCATCTCAAAAGCCCTCAAGAAGTGTTTAACCCCAAGTATGCGACCCATAGTGTGATCGTTTAATCCTGGTATTTTTTTTCTCTCTCTTCTCACCTCTTCTCTCTCTCTTCAAAAACCCGTGTTCGATTTCGGGAGTTTTATTAGTTTGCTGCGATTGGCGGAGGCCGGTACGCGCGCGGGGGGCCGCGTGGTGTTTTGTGATCTGGTTGCGAGGTTTCAGACCGTTGGATTGACATCACACGGCTACAGTTATGCTTGCTGACGTGGTCTGAGTCAACGGTCTATTCTTTGACCATGACCCTTCTCAGCCCACTGCCAGCTCATAATTTAAGGGAGAAAAATATATATATTTCGGGATGTTTTTTTTGCATCGTCTTCTATATATATATATATTTTTAAATAATCTTACGAAATTTAAATTTGTAAAAATAATTCTATACCTGCCACGCATGTGCCACGTGAGCGGGCTGGGCGGCTAGGTTGTACAGTAAGTTGAACACGATAAACTGTTCACAATGTTTAAACACGGAGAATTATCTAGTAGCCGTGTTTAAACATATGATTTACTGTGTTCCATATTGTTCCCCTCTATCACCACCTTATTTTTTTTTTTTTAATATTATATAATTTTCAAGTATCGAGAATACAATCAAACTTTGAAACAACAATAAAATACAATAATGAACAATATGAATATAATTTTACATCAACAGTATGAATATAAGTTTACATCACATCACAGCAGAATATCGATACTTAATGCATATCTCATCACATCACATCGCATTATATCCTATCACATCAATACAAATATAACAATATATTTACAAAATGACGCCACGAAAGAATATAACATCGATAAAAGATAAATACAAATCGCATCACAACAGAATAATATAAATATAATAATGCATAAGGACAATGTATGCTAATCAAATGGCTCTGTTATTTCATTCTGTTATTTCATTGAGTGTGATAGTAGAGGCATAGTGATTATTGTTTTATTTCAGCTTTATTATTTATTCAGCATATCTGTTACTTTTGCCTCCAGTAGACTTTTGCCACCCATTGAGGACTACTCCTTGGATATAGTTCTCACACACGTTGTGGTGTTTCTTTTCAGATACTTTAGCTTTTGCACCTGTTCGTGCTGGTTCTCCTGATCGAGATAAGAGAGTCACGAGTTAGATCCGTACCTGAGCTAGAGAGAGAGATAGATGTACCCTTTTTGGAGTTGTTGGATTTAGTATTGTACAGTCCTGTGTGTATTTTGTTTACTTTTACTATCGGAGAGATGGACCTTGTACTTATATCTTTCTGATGTACAGTTATGTGAGATTATTTTAGTTATATTATTTCTAGCTCTGATATTTGTATAGTTAGGGATACTATCTTTGCAGGTTAGATGCTTCGCCTGTGCGGGGCTTCCCATATAGGTGGCGGATCTGTTGGGGAGCCCGGGTCGCAGTTCGACCTCGTGGCGTGACAGGCATAGTGGCCGAGATATGGCTTAGTAGCCTAGTGTGGCATGGCATAGCAGCATAGTGGCATTGGTTATGGACTAGTAGTGTAGTGATTTTCATATCAGCATGCTAGTATAGTATTATATAGCTTTTCATATATATATATATATATATATATATATATATATATATCTTGCTACTAATGTTTTCATTGGACTAAGAGGTGTAGAGCATGCTTGTCACGCCCCGAGACCGCCTATTTAGTCGGTTCGGACACGCCAACAGACCCGCCAATCGGGCATGACCTCTCTATATCCGAAAGGAACGGTGATGCCCAAATCAACACAATTTAGTGTATGTGGAAGGATAAACATCAGAGTATTAAAATAACGGCTAAAAACTTTCATCCATTCAAACAACCAGTTTAGTAAGTATGAAAGTAAATACATGAGTGAAACTTTAAATATAAAGTGAATTACAACTTTCATTCAACACTTTAAAATGAAACCTTTAAATATTTAAGATTTACAATATTTTTTCTTACATACAATTTCACTCAAAATGAAGCCAAAAATATACTGGCGACTCTAAACTACTAGGTCGCTAAGCTGCTGGGCTCTTGCCCCTGTCGTGCGCCTCGCCCGATGCACCTGGTCCTGTAAATGGTCACCCAAGGATGTGAGAACTACTTAAAGTTTCCAGTGGGTTCAACCACTGAGAGAGAATCTTCTACACTGATTAGTCCAATGGAAGCAATATAATAGATTATATAATGACAAGGAAAACTGTAAATACTATCTATCATGCTTATGTAAAATAATACCATTGCCCTGGCATGGCCACTATGCAGCTACAAAAGGATCAACACTAACCCAAACACATGACCACTTTGCTCATTCTCTTTATTATGTTTTAGTTCAAGTTGCTTATTCCTTGGAAAGCCTCGCCCAACGGGCCCGCGCCCGGTAGTCAGGCTACCACAAGATGAAACGATCTAAGGCGCTAATAGCACTCATGTGCTATGTCAACCAACAGAAGTACCTCGATCAACGGGCCGCAGCCCAGGAGGCGGCTGAAATCGCTCCTCACACTCCCGCACGAGTTCCAACATCCGATGGTGCCATTTTCCTTTCTTTCAATTCACTTAAGCTTTTAGCTTCTTTTGCTCTTTAAGCATTTTTCTTTCATTCATTTATCCTTTACCCTAGGTCCTTGCCTCAAGGGTAGTTAGAAAGTCCCTTGGACTCTTTCAACATTCCTTTTTCATTCATTTAACCCAAGTTGAAGTTAAGTGATTGTTCATTTTGCCCACACACCCTAAGACCAAGCTCTAGGGTTGACATTTGTTACACTTATTAACCTCTACCAATGTACACCATTCCTTAGAGTTTTGACTCTAAGTTAAATACTCTCACATACAATCTTAATTTAACCCCTAAACATATGCCACACGTTCATTCCTAGGGTTAATACCACACATTACAAACTTTTATACTAGGTTTTCTCCTATGTCACATAATCCTTGTCCAATGTAGACAACTAACATTAAGCACTATAGTCATATTCGAAATCTCAATACACTCAGGGCCTATTAACATGCTTCTAATATAGAAAGCAAAGGAAAAGGGGAGATATCACCCTTTTTCGGAAAATATCCCCCACCTCTTGAGTGCTCTTGCAAGAGGAAATGGGCTGATCTTTAATCTCCAAGAAAAAACGCTAAAAATAGAGAAAAACTCCATATGAGATTATTTTCAGCTCTTTTGAACCCAAAAAGAAACTCTAAATGAAACCCTAGATCTTTGCTTATCTCTTTTGAGGGCTCTTTGCCAAAGAGAAGTGGGAAAAGGAGTTGGGGCTTCACTTGGAATGCTCCCACGAAGTCCTCCTTGAAATCTCCAAGCTCCAAGGAGATCAAAACCCTCAGCCCCAAGTGTTCCCAGCCTCCTCTACCTCATCCTGTTGCTGCTTCTTCTCCTATGGTTCCAGACAGAGAGAAGAGAGAGAGTTGGGGAGGGGATTCGAATGGGGGAGAGAGAGAGGGAGAGGGGCCTTTGCGTCAGGGGGTAGTTGGATTTGCAGGTAGGAGTGAATTTACGAGACCGCCCCCACTTCGAAAGGAAATTTCCCTCACTGTCCCAGCTTTCTGGGCACTGGGTACCGTACACGGGATTTGAGTATCAGTACCCAACCACAAATTTTCCAACCCGAGAGTTGGAAATCCCCTATTTAACATAGGGTACCGGTATCCAACCTTTGGTACCGATACCTAGGGACTTAGAATATTTCTGGTTGTTTTCCAACCCGAGAGCTGGAAGCTTGGGTTTCTTCACTTGGTTCCGGTACTCAACATGGAAATATGAAGGTTTCAGATTTGAAGCTCCAAATTCTCGCTTTGCCAACTCACTTTTTGATCCGAAGGCTTTCGTTTTGAACCGAACCACTCCGAACCTATTCATAATCACAATTTAAACGTGTTACGAGTAATTTCACCGCACTTTGCTATTTCGCGGAGTCGGTGCACTATAATGTTTCTCGGTGGATGAACCCAGTGGAAATTATTCATAGTTCTCACATCATGTGGTTTACATCTTTCATGCTATATAACCTACTATCGAATATTGGTAATAATATCAGCAAAAGAACGTTCTTTCGTGCTTCCAGTAATAATATCAGCCTGAGCCCCACAAATTTTTTTACATTTCCAAAGGGGGAAAGAGGAAAGATGTCATGCCCCGAGACCGCCAATTTGGACAGTTCGGGCACGCCAACAGACCCGCCAATCGGGCATGACCTCTTCACATCCGAAAGGAACGGTAGCATCCATCTCAATGAAGCAATCAATTAATGAGTGTATGCGAAAGCTCAATATCAGAGTAATAAAATCCACTACTAACTAAAATTTTCATTCATTAAACAACAAGTTTAACTATGCAAATGAAAGCAACCACATGAGTGAACCACAATATACAATTAATTACATTTTATCTCTCAACTTGCATTTAAATAAATAATACAATTTACATTATTTTTTCTCACAACACAAGGTTCACTCAAAATAAACCCAAAATGGAAACTGGCGACTCTAAACTACTAGGTCGCTAAACTGCCGGGCCCTTGCCCCCGTCGTGCGCCTCACTCGATGTACCTGAACCTGGAAAAATGGTCACCCAAGGGTGTGAGAACTACTTAAAGTTTTCAGTGGGTTCAACCACCGAGAAAGAATGTTCTACACCGCTTGGTCCAATGGAAGCAAGATAGCAAGATAACACATGCTAAAATAACTGCAGATGCTAACTAATATGATCATATACATGTATGAATATCTCTACACTAACTGTGTATGCTCAAGATCTCATTGCTATCATAACACGCCATACTAGGCTACTATCCATAAGCTCGGCCACTACGCTGCTACAAAAGGGTTATGCTAATCTGGCCACCTTGGTCACTCTATATTTTCTTTTACTCATTAACATTCTTTGCTTTAGTTCAAGTTGCTTTGCCTCTTTCATTTTCACCTTTACCTTTCGTTCATTTAAGCCTTTAGCTTTTTGTTTTCACTTTTACTTTGCCTTTCTCTTTGTACATGCCTCGAATGAGTTTAAAGCACCTTGGCACTCATTCCACCGGGAGTCGAACCAGGTTCTAATATAGCCCCAACCTACACTGTGCTTCATGGGTAGTGTTCGGCATCCATCACCTCATTCGGTCGTGCTATGCATCCATCACCTGAGGTCGTGCCTCACATCCATCACCCAATCAACCAAGAGCAGGTTTCAGGCACCCTCCCGTTGGCACTTTGCCTTGATACTTTTTCTTGTACATTTCTCCTTTAACTCGCTTCATGGGTTGTGTTCGGCATCCATCACCTCATTCGGTCGTGCTATGCATCCATCACCTGAGATCGTGTGTGATGACCTGGATCTCTGCAGAGCTGTGGTAGAGTCATTGGTGACTTCGGGGGAGCCTGTACTGTGTTTCGGGAAGTGTTTGTGCTTGATTTGACACAAGTGTTGGACCTCGAGCTTTATTGGATCACGTGGGTGGTCGGCTGACCCCGTCGGATGTTTAGAGATGGTTTCGCGCGAAACGGATATTAAAATTGGGCTCAGCGCGAAATTTGGGCTAAGAATACCTTTCAGGGTGCTTTCGACAATTTTTAGGGTTGGAATTTGGCGAAACGGACATCAAATTCGGATTCAGCGCGCGAAAACGGTCAAAATGGACTACCTACTTGACATTTTTGTGCACGGTTACTGTTCACTGCCGGAACAGTGTTTCCGGCGATCGCCGGCGGCGGCCGGCAGCGGCGGAAGGTGGCGGCGCAGGCTCGGGCAGGCGGCGTGCGGCCGCGGGCAGGCGCACAGGGGTGCGGGCAGGCGCGCGGGGGCGCGGGCTAGTGCGCGGTCCACGGGCAGGCGTGCACCGGAGGATGGGACACGTGGCAGGTTTTATTGGTCGGTGTTGTGGTCTGGGTTCACGGAGTAGGCTAGTGGTGTACGGTGGACCGGGGTGGACACATGGCGGCTTCCATTGGATGGCTCACTGGTCGCGGTCCACGCCGCACGGGGCAGGTACCGGGGCAGGTGCCGTACCGCAGCGGGGCAGGCGGGGCAGTTGGGTGCGCCACGTGGCGCCCGCTGATTCGCGGGCGCCACCCACCGCGTTGACCGCGGTTGGGGACACGTGGCACTTCCTGCGGGGGCTTGCACGGCCGTCCCGTGTTCGACGGACACGTGTCAAGCCCAAGGCGGGTCGGGACGAAGCGTGGATCCCGTCCGACGGCGCGTAACGGGCCGGGCCGCACTGTGCGCGCCCGAAAACCGTGGTCCGGGCCGCACTGTGCACGCCCGGAAATTTCCGGGCGCCCGAAACTCGGGATAAAATGGGAATTTTCCCAATTGTTTTCTGCTGCCTATAAATAGCAGCCCGAGCCCTCTTCTTTGGCTCTTTTCTCTCACCCACGCACCCTCTGCCCGAGCACCCTTAAGAAGAAATTTTCTCTCTAAGTTCTTGATCTTCCTGCCAAGTTCTAGGATTTTAGGAGCACGCATCCCGAGTTCTCTATTTTGCGGCGCGGCGCGACGTTGTGGTTCCTGTGTTCTTCTTCGGCGCAGCAGCATGTTTTAGCTCCCCCCGGGCTACCCCGAGGTCCTTTTTCTGTGATTCTTGCGCCGACAGACTCCTAACAGGTAGGGCTTCAACTTTCTTTTGATCGCGCTTTCCTTTCGAGGTTTTGGCACGGATCCCGAGGCATAAATGTGACCCCTTTTTTTGTGTGACTGTTGGGCAGCACTGAGGTTTTGGGCGCCATATCTTCGCGCACGAGCGTCGGACGAAAACGCCTTTTACAACTTTTTCATCTACGACGCAAGGAACGCGCTCGTATTTTTCTTGGAATTTTCTGAGATTTATTTTGAGGTGAAATCTCTGTTTTTCTCTGTGAACAGTGCACAGTTTTCAGCACAGATTTTTGTATGAGTGTACCCCCTGCCGAATTTATATCTTGACTTACCGAACTCAGATTTGGGCGTGCAAGGTACCGTTGCGAAGCTATCGACGCGAGGATCGCCGTGATATTTTTCTGGGATTTTCTGGGCACTTTCTGCAGGTGATAATTTAACAGTTTTGAGACAGATGTTGTATGTGATTATAAGAGCAATAATTGGGAGCCTAAGTGTATTTAGTAGACTTTGTATTGTGCCAGGAGCGTTACGGGTGTGCTGAACTTGTTAGAGCAAGGGATTGGAGTTTTTGGTATTTTCAGCTGTACGGATTTGGACAGTTGCACTTCAGGTGGGTGGTTGTTGTTTACCTCTATTTTGACATGCTCACTAGGAATATTAGAGTGATCCCTTTATTTGGACATGCATGCTTAAAATAATATAATTGTGAGCCTATCATATGGAGAGTACTATTGGGGATATCTGATAGTGGTTGGGTCTTATACATGTTTGTATGGATAGAACTTTAGCACTCAACCTTGCATGTGGAATTTACTGTCATGTTGGGATAATATGAAATGTCTGGTAAGAGAGTACCACTTGAGGATCTGTTGTACATGCATAGGTGGATGATTTATGTGAGATTAATTTGGTGGTCATAGCATGTTGGAACAGGATTATTAGGATACTTTAATAGTAATAATCAACTTGCCATGTTAGCACATAGATCCTATGAAAATGGGTTAAATGGATAAATTGTTGAGACATTTGTCATATCTTTGTGCGGGTACCACTTTGGTGATTTATCATGGATCAGGGATTATAGACATGTGTGGTTGAATAATGATTTTTGCATGTTGATGGTTATATCCATGCGGAGCTATTAATTGATACACATGTGGAACCACTTTTTGTCACACTTTCTTTTATCGCTCTTGAGGACTTATGCATGCTTGTATGGTCATCCAGATAGGCCACTTTTTATTGCTGCACTTTCATTTTGGGACTTGACTTAGGAGAAACCATGTTTGTTTCCTTTTCTCCTTCTTATTTAGACCTTTGAGTCTGGTTGCTCGGGTTCGAGCAGGGGTTTGGGATAGTGTAGCGGGGACCTGAGGGTCGGTGACAGGTTGTGTTTGATTATGGGTTGTGGGGTATTGCGGCTACCGCGGACAGTAGGCGGTTGACCGGATACATGTTATTTTATCCGATTTTGGATTGGGGGATTATAGCGGCTACCGCGGATAGTAGGCGGTTGACCGGATGTCGGATGTGGGACATGATTGTGATTGTGGGTATTGCGGCAATCGCGGATTTTGGGCGATCGACCGGATGTTCATTTGTGCATCAGATTGGGGGATCTGTGTTTCTTTTGTGGAGGGTGTGTTCCACTGGGGCTTTACAGTTGTGATCTACTCCTGCTTTTGGTACTTATCACACCGGCGCGGTTATTGCCCGGTGATGCTTTCCTCGTGTGGGTCGCTCCCCTCGAGTTCCCCTCCGGAGGCCGGGGCCAGACAGTTATTGACGGTTTTGCTATCACATCGGCGCGGCTTATTTGCCCGATGATGAGGGCGGCAGCAGGAGCTTTGCTATCACATCGGCGCGGCTTACTTGCCCGATGATGAGGGCGATACAGATTGGGTTCATCTGGGACGGTTGGTTATTGTTGCATACAGTTATTCCAGTCTAGGACTGTATTTTAGAGGCATAATAGTGGTAGTTTCCTTTCTTCAGCAGTCATTATTTCTTACCACTCTTCTTTCCTTTTTGCCTCTGGTAGACCTAGTGGGTGTGTCAGAGTTTGAGGTTTTACCCACTAGGGGAGGCTACTGGTTTACTAGTAGTTCTCACCCCCATTATTCTTTCTCTTTTCTTCTCCTTTGTTTTGCAGAGCCTTCTGCGGGTGCTGCTGGGCTTACAGCGGCGGGTCGAGGAGAGAGGACGGCTGAGTAGCTAGACAGTGGACCCGACAGTGAGTTGGCTAGACTTGCACCTCCTATATATTCTATCTCAGACGGTTGTACTTTTGGGACTGGCTTTTGCCAGCAGGTTGTATTTATTTTTTTGGTGAGCTGGGAGAGACAGTTGTATCATTTTTTTGTACAGTTATTTGTATTTCTTACTTCCAGTTCAGTCTGAGATGTAGTATTTCCTGTTCAGCTCTGATTTTTATGCTCTTTTATTATTATCTCTTATATCTGAGCAGGTTACCGACGCTTCGTGTATGCGGGGAGTACTGCATGCACGGCGGATCTGTAGACGGGCCCGGGTTCTGGTTTACACCCGGGGCGTGACAGATTAAGTTGGTATCAGAGCCAGGTTATAGGTCAGTTGGGACTTAGGAAACCCTAGGCTTTTGGTTAACCCTAGGATGATAGGGCGTGAGGGACGTGATATTTTGCGAAAGTCGGTGATTGGGTTTTGACTATTCCAGTGAGTGAAGAGGGATCGACATACCCTATTTCTGTTGGACAGTTATGTTGGCTGCAGACAACATAAAGTTACAGAAATAGGGGGATGTCCTTGACTTTCGCTAGATTGGGTCGTGTGTGGTTGTGTGGCTGACTTGTGGTTTCTTGTGGCAGATGCCTCCCCGACGTCGGATTCCTACCCGGGGTGCTCCTACACCCCCTGTTGAGCAAGGACAGGCTGGATCTTCTGAGATTGCTGAGTTGAGGGCCTTGGTAGCCCATTTGGCGGAGAGCAACCCCCGGCAGGAGCAGCGGATTGAGCAGCTACTGGCATTGAGAGAGGTGCCGCCTCTGGCAGTTTTGGAGACCCCGGCACCACCTGTGGAACCACTTGTGCCGACGGCGCCATCATCGAGTAGCGGGGCTCGGGGAGTGGCCCAGCCTTTGACCCCAGCCCAGGAGCAGGACATCGCTGACAAATTGGTTAAGTTTTGTCAGCACAGACCGCCTAGATTCTCGGGGCGGGATATGCAGCCGTGGGAGGTTGGGACATGGTTATCAGCAATGGAGAAGATTTTCAGGGATTTCTTCATCGACCCGAGGTACAGAGTTCATATGGCGGTACATTGCCTAGATGGAGATGCAGATACTTGGTGGCATCGGGTGGAGCCACGGGAGTTTCAGATTTCTCGACAGTTACCCTGGTCCGAGTTTCGGCGCATGATTTTGGATACCTATTTTTCGACCAGCGTGAAGAGGAAGCTGGAGGATGATTTGAAGAACCTTCAGCAGGGCGACCGGTCGGTTCAGGATTACCACCAGGAGTTTATGCAGTTGTTTAACTATGTGCCCTATGTCGCCCGTGATGGGCCACATTAGGTCGAGTTATTCGAGGCAGGCCTCCGCAGCGAGATTTATACCCTAGTGCATGCACAGCGACTCCAGACTCTTGAGGAGGCCTTCAACCTTGCCCAATGGGTGGAGAGAGGCGACACAGTGGTGGAGAGGCAAGGCGGGATGGTTACTCAGAGTTCCGTTAGGAAACGACCAGTACCCGAGGGTGAGGAACAGGCTAGTTCTTGGAGACCACCGCAGCCTCATTATCTAGCCGTGGGCGTGCGGAGCAGCGAGAGCCTAGTGGACCCCTGAGGCCATCGCAGCAGCAGTCGGAGTCTCAGCATCAGGCACAGAGACAGCATCAGTCGGGACAGCCACGGCTTCGCGACAGAGACAGATGTATTTTCTGCGGGGGACCCCATTTGTTGCACACCTGTGATCAGAGGTGGGGTCGTTGTTATAAGTGTGGACAGCCAGGCCACATTCGAGCTTCGTGCCCCTTTTCGACTTCAGCGGCACCTTCATCAGCATCGGCTCCTTTTCCGCCTCAGCAGCAGTTGTCAGCTCAGCGGCTTTATGCTCCAGCGGGCGGCTCACCATCTTTTTACCCTGCGGATCATCGGTCGCCGGCTCAGAGCGGTCGGGTCTACGCTGCTCAGGTGGAGGACTTTGCAGCAACCGACCTTGTGGTGGCAGGTATTATTTTATTTTATTTACCGGCATTGGTTTTGCATTGTATTGCACTTGTGCATCCTAGTCCTTTGTTGGGTGTGCATGTACTTCTTTGCATGGGTTAGGGGTAGGACGGTTACCTAGTGTTCGGGAGGTTCATACTCCCGATCTTTCGCACGTAGGGGTGTGTGGTTGGTCCTGCCCGGTGCAGTTGAGTCCTCGATAGTACCGGTAGACCTGATGGTCTTAACCTAGTCGCGGGACTTGGTTTGGTACTTAGGACGAGTTGGGCTGGCTCGGTTATCTCCTTTTCGCGGCGGTTGATTATGCCGCGAGGACGGTTTTCGTAGGGAGCCAGGCCCGGAGGTGTTGGTGTACCTGGGTTGCTTGAGAGTTATCTTCGCCTCTATGGTTTTGACTTTGAGCGTGAGGCGGATGTTTCGCAGTGGATGAGTAGCCTTTTTGGCTGGTGTGGTTGAGGGACCTTCGGCGGCGCGCGGGCGCCGGTGCTATTCGAGTTGTGGAAGGTTTGTTCACTTCGGCTTTGTGAGGACTCGGGGAATTTGATGAAGTGACCATCTGGTGCTGGCACCCTTTTGTCGGGTATGGAGGATTTGTTTTACCAGCTGCAAAGGTACTGGACCTTCTCGAAGATTGATTTGTATTACGGTTTTCTCGACTGCTTATGGCTGAGTGTCGATGTCGGAGGGTTAGGGAAGTGCTTCTACATCCCGACGGTTTTTGGATTAGAGATCAGAGGCTACGGGATCCGTTGGGGGACTTATATTGGATACCTCGGGAGCACAGAGGTACTTGGATCGAGCTTGTGTGCCGATGGACTTGTGGTTGGATTATCTGAGACCCTGGGAGGAGCAGATGCTTGTACCGATGCGGACTACTTGGTAGCTCGAGCGGTTAGCCCAGTTGTACTTGGTTGAGGTGGTGCGGATTCCTGGAGTGCCTACCTTTATTTTGTTCTAGTTAGAGACCCGAGGATTGTATCGCGTCCCTGGAGGAGGTATTAGACAGCCTTGGGAGCTTGAGTGGCGGATGATCAGATATTTACCCCCTCTTTTTGGTTGAGATTCCATATTGAGGAACGACTTTAGTTTCGAGGACGAAACTTTCTTTTAGTGGGGGAGGATGTGATGACCTGGATCTCTGCAGAGCTGTGGTAGAGTCATTGGTGATTTCGGGGGAGCCTGTACTGTGTTTCGGAAAGTGTTTGTGCTTGATTTGACACAAGTGTTGGACCTCGAGCTTTATTGGATCACGTGGGTGGTCGGCTGACCCCGTCGGATGTTTAGAGGTGGTTTCGCGCGAAACAGATATTAAAATTGGGCTCAGCGCGAAATTTGGGCTAAGAATACCTTTCCGGGTGCTTTCGGCAATTTTTAGGGTTGGAATTTGGCGAAACGGACATCAAATTCGGATTCAGCGCGCGAAAACGGTCAAAATGGACTACCTACTTGACATTTTTGTGCACGGTTACTGTTCACTGCCGGAACAGTGTTTCCGGCGATCGCCGGCGGCGGCGGGCAGCGGCGGAAGGCGGCGGCGCAGGCTCGGGCAGGCGGCGTGCGGCCGCGGGCAGGCGCACAGGGGCGCGGGCAGGCGCGCGGGGGCGCGGGCTGGTGCGCGGTCCACGGGCAGGCGTGCACTGGAGGATGGGACACGTGGCAGGTTGTTATTGGTCGGTGTTGTGGTCTGGGTTCACGGAGCAAGCTAGTGGTGTACGGTGGACCGGGGTGGACACGTGGCGGCTTCCCATTGGATGGCTCACTGGTCGCGGTCCACGCAACGCACGGGGCAGGTACCGGGGCAGGTGCCGTACCGCAGCGGGGCAGGCGGGGCAGTTGGGTGCGCCACGTGGCGCCCGCTGATTCGCGGGCGCCACCCACCACGTTGACCGCGGTTGGGGACACGTGGCACTTCCTGCGGGGGCTTACACGGCCGTCCCGTGTTCGACGGACACGTGTCAAGCCCCGAGGCGGGTCGGACGAAGCGTGGATCCCGTCCGACGGCGCGTAACGGGCCGGGCCGCACTGTGCGCGCCCGAAAACCGTGGTCCGGGCCGCACTGTGCGCGCCCGAAAATTTTCGGGCGCCCGAAACTCGGGATAAAATGGGAATTTTCCCAATTGTTTTCTGCTGCCTATAAATAGCAGCCCGAGCCCTCTTCTTTGGCTCTTTTCTCTCAGCCCACGCACCCTCTGCCCGAGCACCCTTAAGAAGAAGTTTTCCTCTCTAAGTTCTTGATCTTCCTGCCAAGTTCTAGGATTTTAGAAGCACGCATCCCGAGGTTCTCTATTTTGCGGCGCGGCGCGACGTTGTGGTTCCTGTGTTCTTCTTCGGCGCAGCAGCAGTGTTTTAGCTCCCCTGGGCTACCCCGAGGTCCTTTTTCTGTGATTCTTGCGCCGACTGACTCCTAACAGGTAGGGCTTCAACTTTCTTTTTGATCGCGCTTTGCCGTTTCGAGGTTTTGGCACGGATCCCGACAGGGGAGAACATGGAGAACATGTTAGAGATGCTCAAGATAGGGGGAGATAAAGAAAAGATTGAAAGAGCCGAAAAACAAAAGAACCAAAAGGACGAATCAAATGTAGGATTTTAATTTCTAACGACTAACGTTTGATTTTGTTTGGAGTTTTGTTTTGCAGGAATTACATCACTTTAAGACTCCAAGTCCGAAGTCATAGAGTATGTTCTAGGACTGTTTGGTTCAAATGTAATTTTGTATTTATTGGATCTTTCATGCAAAGAAAATCAATGTTTTGGTAATAACATTGAATTTCGTTTTTTTTTTGTTTAAGATGAGTGACTTGAGCGTTTTTATGTATTTTTGGGTTTTGTCACGAAATTGCCAAAGGGGAAGATTGTTATGGCATTTTGGTGCTGGCATATTTCGTGAGTCAAGTCAGTGAGTTGAGTCGGAGTCTTAAAGGGATCAAATTGTCAATCAGCAATCGAAGACTTAGAGAAGATTCAACAAGAGCTCAAGTTGACACTCAGTGTCTTGAGTCTTGAAGATTGAAGTTGAAGAATTGTGGATCATTACATCAATCTTAGAGAAAATGGATTCGGATTGATCAGGTACGTTTAACTAAATAATTTTGGTGATCCGAATACTTCTTATAGTGTAGAAACACTTGGATGAATTTTTAATTGCATAAAAATCAAAAACTGGACATGGGACATGTTCAGGATCCGGATCAGACATTCCAATCCGGATCCCGAAGGGTTGGTTCATGGCAATTCCAATCCGGACCAGGAATTTCGATCCGGATCCCGAACATGAAATTTGCTGGAATTGCATGAACGATCCGGATCGGGAATTTCAATCCGGATCCCGAATGTCCTTTTTCTGGAAAAGTCTGTTTCGCTTACGACATCCGGATCGCCAAATTCCGATCCGGATCGCCGTCCTGAAAAATTCCAGATAAGGTTAGTTTTTGATTCTTATCTCTTTCCAAAGGTTTCTAACCTATAAATAGACATTTAGGGTTTCTCAAGAACGTGGGAAAAATTAGAAAACACTTGAGAGCAACCCTAGAGGCTAGGTTTTTATCGTTCTTCTTTTAGCCTCTTTTAGGTCAATTCGACGGTTCTTCCAAGACTATCTTTTGTCGAATTGATCTAACTTTGCTTAGAGATTTCTCCCATGGATCTTCATTGATAATCTAAGCAAAGGATCACCATCGAAGCCTTTTATCTGAGTTTGCGTCGTGGATTCGACGTGGCATCGTGGATTCGGTGTGTTGAAGGCGTTTCGTGGATTCGAAACGTGTGCTCGTGGATTCGAGTGGCGTTCGTGGATTCGAACGTGTGCAGTGGACGTGCAGTCGGTGAGCGCAAGATCCGAAGAAGTTGAAGGAGGGGTTTGAGTCCGTGGAGTCGGTAATCACCTTGTTATTCTTCTTTTCTTAGTGGATTGTTATTGCGTGTTGGTCCCGTGGTTTTTCTCCTGGATTGGAGTTTCCACGTAAATCTCGGTGTGCTGTTTTTTATTTTCCGCATTGGTTTTTATTTTGCACTGAGATTTGTTTTTTAAATATTACACCTATTCACCCCCCCTCTAGGTGTTTGATAGTACCTATTTAGATCCTTGTGGATCCATATAATATAAAACCAACAGAAACGTAGTTCTTGTTGGAGTTAAGGGCAGTGTCCCCCTCCCGGGCAGTGACCCGTATGACACGTTTTCTCGTTGGACGGGGTAACACTTGCGGGTGTTATCGGCAACCATAGAGATCTTGTCTTATGGCAGCATGTCTACCGGGCTGGGGCCCGTTGGGCAAGATACTCCCGGGGTTTAGCAACTTTAATTAAAGCACAAAGAAAAGCAAAGTAAGTGATTGGTCAAGTAAGAGGGTTGGTTAGAATGGTACCCTACAACGACATAGAGTCGTGTCATGGCAAAGGTAAAATTGATGAGCATGCTAGTTAGAATTTACAGCTTTCCATACTGTATTTTATTCTTTATTATATTGCTTCCATTTGACTAAGCGGTGCAGGATATTTTTGCTCGGTGGTTGAACCCACTGGAAACTTTGTTGTAGTTCTCACACCCTTTGGGTGACATCCCCTCAGGTCCAGGTACATCGAGCGAGGCACGCGACAGGGGTAAGGGCCCAGCAGGGTAGCGACCTAGCAGTCTAGAGTCGTCCGTATCATTTTGGAGTATTTACTATTTTGAGCGAAATTGTATGTGAGGATCAATGTAAACTTTAAATGTTTTAAGTTTCATTTTGGAAAAAAAAAGAAGTTGTAATTTTTATATAGTAGTTGTATGTCAAAGAGAGTTGTAACATAAGCAAGTTTAAATTTTCGCTCAAGTATGGTATCTTTCATCATCATCTAACTATTTGTTGAATGAATGGAAGTTTTTAATTTCATAGTTTAGTTCTCTGATTTATTACTCTTCCGCTTCACTAAACTGTGATTTTTGGAATAAATCGTTCCTTTCGGGTCTTTAAAGGTCATGCTCGATTGGCAGGTCTGTTAGCGCGCCCGAACTGTCCAAATTGGCGGTCTCGGGGCGTGACATGTTCTATGCAGGAATTCATCGTGGATTTTAACTGACTACTGGACAGTGTACCACACGCGGCCAGGGATGAGGCGCACAGGATTTACATGTTCGAGAGAGGCTTGCGCCAGGATATTTATCAATTTGTTCGTTCACGCAGACTGCAGATTCTGGATGCCTCGATGGAGCAGGCACTATATGTTGAGCGCGGGGAGGTAGTGATGGAGGAGATGACTCTTGCCCCCACAGTGGTTTCTAGGGAGAAGCGCCCAGCACCTGTTGACGGGGGACAGACGAGCCGGTAGGGGCCTCCTCAACTTCCATGATTCCATCCTCAGGGTCGTGGGTTTCAGTGGCGCCAAAGGTCTGGTGGACCCCGTCACCCCCAGCAGCAGCAGTAGCAGCGACGACCGCCTCAGCAGCAGCAGTCTCAACAGCAGCAACAGTTTCAGCGGCAGCCGCGCCAAGATAGATGTGTTATTTGTGGGGGACCGCACCCATCGAGCCAGTGTACTCAGAGGCAGGGCCGATGCTTCCGTTGCGGTTAGACTGGTCATTGTCAGGCATCATGCCCCAGAGCTGGATTCTCAGCACCATCGACAACCTCGGCTTCCCCTATTCCTCTACAGATGGCTGGACCTTCTGCGACTTATGGTATGCCTGATCGTGCTTCTTCCTCGTGATAGCCGGAGCGACGACCACCAGCGCCGAGCGGGCGAGTTTATGCCGCGCAGGTAGAGGATGCTTCAGCGGCTGACCACGTCGTTGCAGGTATTATTCTGATTTTCGCTATTCGTACTCGAGCTCTTTTTGATACTGGTGCTTCACACTCATTTATCAGTAGAGCATTTGCATCCCTACATAGTTTAGAGATAGATTCATTGTCGCATGCATTTGAGGTTCGGATTCTAGATCATATTTTGCATGTTGAGGAGTATTGTAGGGCTTGCCCAGTATAGTTGGGATCTTGGATCTTGCCGGCAGACTTGCTTGTCTTGCGGCAGCTCCAGGATTTTGACATTGTACTAGGTATGGATTGGTTGTCGCGGTAATTTGCCACCATTGACTGCAGGGAGAGGACTGTGACTCTTCGCGAGCCTGGACAGGAGTAGTTCATCTACAGAGGCTGCCAGAGCACACTGTTTGCAGCGACCGTTTCCTCGGCGAGGGCTAGGCGGATGATAAGTAGAGGTTGTACCGCTTTCTTGGCGACTATTGTTGAGGTGCCTACGGCGGCACTGGGACTCGAGGATATCCCCATTGTCCGCGAGTTTCCAGATGTGTTTCCCCCTGAGTTGATGACTATGCCGCCGGAGAGGGAGAT
The DNA here is from genome assembly GCA_029168755.2 of Tillandsia fasciculata. Lineage (NCBI taxonomy): Eukaryota > Viridiplantae > Streptophyta > Magnoliopsida > Poales > Bromeliaceae > Tillandsia > Tillandsia fasciculata. The sequence goes on along the minus strand of JAQOTM010001039.1, from coordinate 34,122 downwards.
AGAGTTTGTGATTGATGTGGTTCCGAGAACCGCACCAATCTCGAAGGCACCTTATCAGATGGCACCTGCCGAGTTGAGGGAGCTGAAGGCACAGCTACAGGATCTGATGGCACAGCTGTAGGATCTGATGGACAGGGGTTTTGTTAGACCCAGTGTATCATGGTAGGGAGCGCCGATTTTGTTTGTGAAGAAGAAGGATGGATCGCTTAGATTGTGTGTGGATTACAGAGAGCTGAATAAAGTGACCATCCGGAACAAGTATCCTTTACCGCGGATTGATGATTTGTTTGATCAGCTGCAGGGAGCTTCGGTGTTCTTGAAGATTGATCTCCAGTCTGGTTACCACCAGTTGAGAGTGAGGGCTGAGGACATATCCAAGACGGCTTTTAGATCCCGGTACAGGCATTATGAGTTCACAGTGATGCCTTGACTTCGCCCCTGCCGCATTCATGGATTTAATGAACCGGATATTCCAACCGTACTTGGACTAGTTTGTTGTGGTATTCATTGATGATATTTTGATTTACTCCCGGAGTGATTTGGAGTATGAGGAGCACTTAAGGATAGTGCTGCAGCTTCTGAGAGAGAAAAAGTTGTATGCCAAGTTTAAGAAGTGCGAATTTTGACTTCGAAAAGTTGCATTTTTAGACCATGTGGTTTCAGCCGCAGGAGTTGCAGTGGACCCGACGAAGATTGATGCTGTTCGGGATTGGCCTAGACCGACGACGGTTACTGAGGTCCGGAGCTTCTTGGGCTTAGCAGGTTATTATCGTCGGTTCGTGGAGGGCTTTGCGAAGCTCTCTACTTGTCACGCCCCGGCGTCGAAACTGCGACCCGGGCTCGCCAACAGAACCGCCGCCCATACGGAAATCCTGTATAGACGAAGCGACTAATCTGCAAAAAGAATCAACTACAGTATACAGATATCAGAGCTGAAAGTAAACTACTGAAAAACTGAAATCCAATCACTGTACAACTGAAAATAATACAATATCCATCTCCCAAATACGATCGTATAAAAAGTCCTCTGATACAAAACTCAAAAGGGAGATATCTCCAATAAATACATCAGTGTACAAGCTCTCAATACAAAAATAACCTCACAACATCAGTCTCTCAAACTGTAAAATAAAGTACAACTCTATACCTCACAACAAAGGTCTCTCAACAGAGGAAAAAGAAGTAAACTAATCTACAGAAGCTCTCCTCTGAAGGGGGTACCGCTACACTCCAACGACGGGTAGGGAACTAGCTCGCGACTCCCTCGAACCGGTCAGAAGGATCAGCAACTGGAGCACAGGAACAGGAGTAGAAGTCCCTGGGGAAAAAGACACCACGACGGGTGTGAGAACTACTTCCCACAGTAGTTCTCAGTGGGTGCCGTCAACAAGCCCAACGGTCTGCCCACTAAGTCTACTAGAGGCATAAAGTAACAATAATATAATACTGAAATGAAAGGGCTGGAAAAGTAACTCTACAGCTACTATGCCTCTATCTAGATGCTCAAAGAGTGGAACAGATGGAAACATGATGCATCTACTAACTCTTAAAGTACAGTCACCCAATCTACCTGACTGCCTCCTCGGGTCCAGTCAAACCTGCGCCTACCTACTGCCGTTACATCCCGGAGGACCGGACTGACGTAGGGCGTCCGTAGCTGCCAAAACTGGGCCAGCCAGAGGGACTGTGTCCGTGACTGCCAAAACTGGGCCAGTGAGAGGGACGGCGTCGACAAGTCGCGATACCAAAGTGCAGACCCACCCCGGGCGTGGCACTCGAGGGGAGCGACCCCAACGAGGACAAAGGTATCCGCGTACTCTGTCGAGCTCAGGTGGCACTGCAGGCTATAGTCCAAAATCCACGCTCACGCTCTGAACGGAAAGACTCAGAATCCTCAAACATCTCGCACAACGGTCGGAGCACTCTCGACGACTCAGCTGATCAGCTCTCACGAATACGAGACACTAGCCTCTCCAATAACTCATAGCACAAAACACACTGGCTGGAGATACTCCACGGCCAGGATCGACCCACAACTCAGGGCTAACAAAACTGGTCGGACAACACTCAACGACCCGGGACCTCCGTCAACCCCGACGGTTCCCAACAACACAGGCCGGAAGATACTCGACGGCCCGGGACCACCGTCAACACAACGGCTCCCCCCGACAGAACATCAAACTCACAGAAGACACCAACCAGGGCCCGAAAGTTCCGGGAGACCAACACCTACAACCCTATCAACAAGAACAGGTTCCAGGCTCGGCCCCCGTGGCTTTCGTCCCGACAAAGGAACGGCCCCTAGAACCCAGACCACTCGAATCCTTTCGAGTAGGGAGAATTACAGGAAAAAGGTGACATTTGTTACTGAAATCCTTTTTCACTCAACCCACGCAGGGCGAGGACTAAAAGTAGTTCCCTTTTTGAAAAACTATCTTGATTTAAGGAGAAACTCATTTTAATGATTTTTAGTTCTTTTAGGAAAACAGTTAGAAAACAAGTATTTACCCAAACCCTGGAGGGCAGATGCCTTTGTCCAATCAAACAAGAACAGACTTCAGCGGCCCTTCGATGCTTGGAAGAAAACATCGATAGACTAAAATCATGTGTATGTCAAAAAGGTTCTGGGTTCTAGGTCCAGCTAACACAAGCACACAACTGCCACTAACACAGCGGCGACAGCACAAACAGGGATACAAGACCTCCCGGGACTACCGTTTACCCAAAACGGCTCCCGGCACAGATAAGCGACCCACTACAACTACCAGACTCCACTGTGCTCCCAAGCACGAGTGCAAATGCATCCCACACTAAAGGAAGGTCCCGACCTCTCGGCCCATTACCCGGGCGAGGATAACACTATGTCCAGGAATGAAAGAACAGTGTGGAAGTCTAAACATAAATAACCCTAGCCCAAGTGAGGGTTTTCTACTGGTCTGGTTACACATGCAACATATGACGGGGTGCTAGGTCAAGTTCCAAGATAACTACAATTTAACAGATGATAGAGAGCAAGGAGGTCACAAGAACCTCAGGTAATAAAAGGAATAACAATTCCTATAATCTAGCATGCTACACAAGAAAATAAACTATCATGCATAGTCCTACATCAGTAGAATTACTGTACAGTCCATAAAACTTGGAGATAAGGCCACCCACCTCGGTAAGCCACCAATTGCTCGTAGACACTTGCAATTGGCCTCCACGCAATCCGCACGCAAAACGATGCCCGCTGCCGGAGTCCGCAAGCAAAACGGAGTCCGCACGCAAAACGGAGCACGCTACCAGAGTCCGCACACAAAACGGAGTACGATGCCAGAATCTGCACACAAAACGGAGTCCGCACGCAAAACGGAGCACGGTGCCAGAATCCGCACACAAAACGGAGCACGGTGCCAGAATCCGCACACAAAACGGAGTCTGCACGCAAAACGGAGCACGGTGCCAGAATCCGCACACAAAACGGAGTCCGCATGCAAAACGGAGCACGCTGCTGGAGTCTGCACGCAAAACGGTGCAGAAAAACACGGTCCCTAACACAGATAAGAGCAAGGGGTCAATCCAATGTCCAAAAGAACGCCCCAAAACTGTGCCAAAAACACCGCAAAAACAACACGTGGGACCTACCTCGATTGCGTCACGCCGCCCAACTAGCTAAATGGAACGCCTTGCGCGCTCCACGAGGCCGCCGACGCACTGCCGCACTCCACTCAAATCCCTCCCTCACTCCCTCTCGCACTCGGTTGGAGAAGAAAGAAAAGAAAAGGGAGGAGAAATGGTGTGCGGGGAGGAGAAGAAAGAAGAGAAGAAGAAGAAAGAGGAGGGGAGGTCTCCCATGGACCGGGTCCACGGTGCACCGCCCAATGGGGGCCCTCCACCCGGCGGTCCACACGCAGGGGCGCGCGCACCCGGTCCACGCGCGCGCCCCCAGCGCCACGCGGCCGCGTCCCTGCGCGCCACGCGGGCACCGCAGCCCGCGCGCCACACCCAGGCGCTGGACAACCAGCGCGCCACACGGGCGCGCGTCACCCGCACCCGCGCGGGCGCCAATGGGGGCCCGCCACGTGGTGGCCCATGCGTCCCCCCCCGTGCAGAAGGTGCGCGTTCCCAACGCGCCAGCTGTGCGCAAAGCGCAGCGCGCCGCGCCTCGAGCCGCGCGCCGCTGCCGCCTCGGGATCCGTGCCGCACCTCGGGATCCGCGCACGCACCTCAAAAAACGCGCTCGTCAACCGGGCTCCGAAAAAAGCAAGTAAATAGTCCATTCTCAACGATTTCGCGCCCTGAATCCAAAAACGATGTCCGTTCCTCTAAATTCTCATCCGAAAATTTGCCGAAAGCCCCCGGAAAGCCCACTTGCTCCGATTTTCACGCTGGGTCCATTTTTTAAGTCCGAATTGCCAAATTCCAACTCTAAATAATTTCCGAAGGCATCCGGAGATGTGATCTTTTATCCAAACTTTGCCCTGAGTCCAAATTGACATCTGTGTCGCGCGAAACCACTTCTAAACACTCGACGGGTCCTCCAATTATCCACGTGATCCCTTTTTTAAGCCCGAAGTCCACCACTTGTGTCCAAATTGCGCACTAACTCCAACGAGACACCACGCAGGCCACCAAAAGCTGCCAAACAACCAGAAAACTCAACGCGGGGATCCGGGTCCTCACATGTAATAACTGCGAGTTTACTTTCCTTTTGGTACTACCGGTGACCTTTTTCCTTCTTCTTTCGAAACGTTCTTCAGCTAAGGGGCCCGGGATACTTTTGTCGTGCGTTGTTTTGGGCAGGCCGCCGGGGCTCGCGGGTAATTTTTAGAGGATAAAGCCCGCGAAATGAAGACCGGCGGCGCGATCGGATCTGATTTCCGACCCCGGAATCTCCCGGAACAATTTGCTGAAGTTGGCGGTAGCTCGGGTGTTCAGCACGTTTTTTTTTTAAAGGTAAACCAGACCCGGATAAACCAACCTAACGTAATTTAATTTTAATTGGGGGAGACAAAATTTAATTTAATTTATTTTAATTTAAGCGGACTGGTAATTTAATTTAATCTAAACTTTTCTGCTTTGGGTTGGGTTCAGGCTCAAGTACGCCGATTCTGGTTATTAAATAGGAGTGGGGACTTAGGTCGGGAACCCCAATCCCCTCCTTCTTTCCTTACCGTAGCGTACGTACCCCGAGCGGAATCGAGGACGCGCCCCCCCTCAAGCTTTCCCCGTCCGTGGAGAAGGAAGAACACACCGCACGCTCACCGTAGAACCGGACTCCCAAGATCGGACGATCCTCTCTCCCCGAACCACCGCCGACACAACCAAGGTGAGATGAGGTCCCCTTCACTCTCCGTTTCTTTTGGGTTCTTGATATTCTTGATCGAAAGGGAGAGGGACACTGGCGGCGGAATCCCCGGAATCCGTCGCACGTGCGGAAGCCCTCCCCTCCTTCGGCGCCCCCGTGCACCCGCACGGGGCTGGGCGCACGTCCCAGCCCCGCGTGCGGGGTCACCCGCACGGGGCTGGGCGCACGTCCCAGCCCCGCGTGCGGGGTCACCCGCACGGGGCTGGGCGCGCGTCCCAGCCCGCGTGCGGGGTCACCCGCACGGGGCTGGGCGCACGTCCCAGCCCCGCGTGCGGGGTCACCCGCGTGCGGGTCACCCGCACGGGGCTGGGCGCGCGTCCCAGCCCGCGTGCGGGGTCACCCGCACGAGGCCGGGTGCGGCCTAGCCGCGTGCGGGGTCACCCGCACGGGGCCGGGTGCGGCCTAGCCGCGTGCGGGGACACCCGCACGGGGCCGGGTGCGGCCCAGCCGCGTGCGGGGTCACCCGCACGGGGCCGGGACACGCATCCAGCCCCGCGTACGGGGATGCCCGTACAGGGCTGAACCCGCGCACGGACCCGTGCGCGGGCGGGAATCCGCGAACCGCGACGGACGGATCGCCGGTCTTTCGTCCTTATCCGAGTTAAGCGCCGACTTTCCTCTGCGACAGGTGAGTGTGCGGGTTCGAGCGAGCGTACCGGGACGCGAGGGAGCCGAACGTGATCACCTACTAACGACAGGTGGGTTAAGTATGGTATTTAGCGTCGATCCCCGTTGGCTTTTAATTTAAATAATTCATGTATCGCTCATGCTTCGTGATTATCATCTTATAGTTGTTCATGTATCGCGGTTACTCCATATTAGTGCATAGACATGGTGATTATCGTCTTACTATCGTTCATGTATTGTGGTTGCTCTCTATTATTGTTCATGTATCGCGGTTACTTCATAGTATTGCATAGGCATTGTGATTATCATCTTACTATCGTTCATGTATTATGGTTGCTTTCTATTACTGCATATACCTTGTGGTTATCATCTTACTATCGTTTATATATTGTGGTTACTGTGCTCGAGGCTGCAACACGTGCACCCACGGTTTGGCCACCGTGAGGGGTGCACTTTTCCGGAAAAGAGGTCTATGACCCGTGTATACCCACGAGGTGACGTAGTGGGGCCCCTTATTAGTTGTGGGGTTGAGGCGCCGAGGTGCGAGCGGTGCGACCCGTCGGTTTAGTTGTCCGACGCGGTCGGGTTTGTGCAGGTACGGTATGGGCCGTCGGTTTAGTTGTCCGACGGGGCCCGGTATGGCAGGATATAGGTGCACAGGTTGTGGTTTCCCTCTGGAGAGGGTGGTTGCCCGGTTGCGGTCACGGTTTGCTTTACTGCTCTTTTTTATCCTGCTCTATTTTTACTCGTTGCTGACGCCCCACTTCGTGACAGGGACTGGGCGGAGGGAGAGGTAGACGACGGAGAGGACGGGGCGGGAGCTTCCGGGTTGCCGGGAACCCTGGACAGTACTTCTTTATTTATCTCGCATTTCATTTACTTTGTTGATACGTGTGAGGTTCTCGATACCCTCGTGGGGTCGACGTGGATGTCGGTATTTGATTACTCTTTTATGCATTACATTCCTTTTCATCTATGTGGGCCATTTGAAAAAGAAAAGCAAAACCAAAGAAAAGTTGCGAAAACCGTTTTTAAAATCTAAGTGTCGTGTGGGCACTGATTTCAAAACTTTGGGGATTTATGGATTGCGAAATGAGTTTCCAAACCTTGGGTGTCGTGTGGGCACCGTTTTCAAAACCCTGTGGATTTATGTTGATTTCAAAACTAGTTTTTCAAACCATAAGTGCCGGGTGGGCGCTCTTTCAAATCTGATGATTTATCCTTTCCAAATTGATCGGCCAAACGTTTGAATGGTTAGAATAATGATATATGTTACTGATTGTTGTGATTGAATGGTTGTGTGTGTGACTCGAAACATGTACTAAACGCTACGCCGTGCATATACAGGGGAGACTCTGTCCGTTTACAGAGCGATCCTGTATATGCGGCGGGTCTGGACACGCCCCGGGGAGAAAGGAATTTCAAACAAAAAAAAAAAAAATTTTGGACACACTAATCAAACCCCTTTTTTTACCAAATACTTCCGCTGAATGAAACCTCCGGGGCGTGACAGATTAAGATGGTATCAGAGCCAATACATTCAATCACAACAGTTGATGCCGACATCCGTGGGAATGCCTCACATATCTACAAGTGAATGAAATGGGTAGGGCATAGGGCTGTAGAACGTGAGTGATCGGGGGGGGAAATTGAAGTCTTTTCTCGAGCTAAGTGATTCGCGGTCGTAGTTAAGGTCTGATGTTGACCCTGTTGCGTGTGACAGCTATGGTTCGTACCAGATCGTCGGCGGGTGACGCCGAGGCAGAAGCGACAACATCGACGGCCGCGGAGAACCAGCTCCTGCGGCAGCAATTGCGGGAAATGGCGGGGCAATTGGCCACTCTCACCGATCATGTGCGTCAGATGACGCAGCAGCAGCAGGCCGCGCCAGTGACGGCCGCCCCGGGCCCTCCGCCGGGGCCGACAGCACCCGCCGCGGCACCACCGACAGCACCACCACCAGCGGCGACTACGGGGCCGGCACCAGGGACAACTAGCCGGGTTGTTCTGGAGGAAACAGTGGTCACGCCTACCCCTATCACGGCTGCCGCCGCCACGAGTGGAGGGGGTGTGGTGATGACCGAGCGGGATCGAGTGCGGGCCAACTTGAAGGACTTTAAGAAACACGACCCGCCCACGTTCGAAGGAGATACGACTGATCCGTGGGTCGTTGAGAACTGGGTGGGGTCGATGGAGAAGCTTTTTGAGGATCTACTCATGGAGGATGACGAGCGGGTTCCCCTGGCAGTCCATTGCCTGGAGGGGAATGCCCGTTTATGGTGGAAGACGGTGCGCCCAGATCCTGCTAAGGGCACCGCTTTTCCGTCCTGGGAAACTTTCAAGAAAGAGCTATTCGAGGCCTTCTTCACCAGCAGCGTCAAGAAGAAGTTGGAAGATGATCTGAACCATATCCAGCAGGGAAACCGGACGGTCATGGAGTACCAACGAGAGTTCGTCCGCCTAGCGAACTGCGTCCCGTTCGTCATAAGGGACGAGGCTCATAAGGCGCAACTGTTTGTAGACGGCCTGCGGAGCAATATTTTTGAAGTGGTACAAGCAGCTGACCTGCATACATTCCAGAAAGTGGTCGATAGGGCCACCACGGTGGAGCGGGGCTTTGCCATCACCCGCGCAAGAAGGGAGAACTCGGCGCGACTGGAGGACAGGAAGCGGCAACAGCAGAACCAGGGAGGAGGCTCTTGGAGTGGGGGCGGAGCCCCCAAACGGTGGAAACCGCAGACGGGACCCCGAGGAGCGCCGCCAGGAGGGCCGAGGCCGGGAAATAGGCATTGCGTGATTTGCGGGGGAGGGCATACTGCGGGAGAGTGCCCCCAAAGAGGCGACCACTGTTTCAGATGCGGCAAACGGGGGCACTTCCGCCGCAACTGTCCCTTGGGCGGGGGACCTGCACCCTCGGGAGCTTACACGCCCGCGCCACAGCTCTCAGGGCGGGGGAAAGCTCCTATGGCGTCAACTCCCAGGCCCCCCGCACCACGGCGTGAGGAGGATCGGCAGCCACAACCAGGCGGGAGGGTCTTCTCAATGACCAGCCAAGGGACCAATCCACCGGAGGACGCTCTTGCAGGTACTACTTCCGTTTCGAATTCCCGTGCTAGAACTCTTTTCGATACCGGAGCAACACACTCGTTCATCTCTCGTGACTTCGTTTTTATGCTCGACCTCGAGGAAACCCCCCTTCAAAACTTCTTGACGGTGCAAACGGCGGGGGGGACTTTGGAGGCGGTCAGTTTCGTGGCCGCCTGCTCGATTAAGCTTGGGCGATTAGCTTGTCCATGGGATTTGGTGGTAATCCCCTTGAAGGAGTACGACGCGGTGTTGGGCATGGATTGGCTCACGAGGTACCAGGCGCTCATCGACTGTGACAAGCGACAAGTGCGATTGCAAGAACCGGGTTTTCCTGAACATGTGTATATGGCGGGCAAAAGCATCACCTTCCCAGCGGTCATCTCAGCGGCACGAGCCAGAAGATTGGTAGAGGGCGGATGCGTGGCCTATTTAGCGTCGGTGGATCTGGCCACCCGACCCTCGTCGATACCTGCAGACATCCCGGTGGTGAGGGACTTCCCCGATGTTTTCCCCGCAGAACTGCCCGGAATGCCTCCGGAGCGAGAGGTGGAGTTCCCTATCGAGCTAGTACCAGGCACGCAGCCAATTACGAAGGCGCCCTACCGAATGGCCTTCGCGGAGCTAAAGGAGCTTAAAGCACAACTGGAAGACCTTTTGGATAAAGGGTTCATCAGACCGAGTGTGTCACCCTGGGGCGCACCGGTACTCTTCGTGCGGAAGAAAGACGGGAGCCTGCGTCTCTGCATCGACTACAGAGGAATAAACAAAGTTACGGTGAAGAATAAATACCCCCTACCCAGAATCGACGACCTCTTCGATCAGTTACGGGGAGCGACGGTCTTTTCCAAAATTGACCTACAGTCGGGCTATCATCAACTCCGAGTTCGACATGAAGACATCCCCAAGACCGCCTTCCGGACTCGGTACGGCCACTACGAGTTCACGGTGATGCCTTTCGGGCTTACGAACGCCCCCGCAGTCTTCATGGACATGATGAATAGGATCTTCAGACCCTTCTTGGATCGGTTTGTGGTAGTCTTCATCGACGACATTTTGATCTACTCCACCACCGACGAGGAGCACGAGGACCATCTACGAACAATCCTGCAAACCCTCAGAGAGCAGAAGCTGTTCGCCAAGCTCAAGAAGTGTGAGTTCTGGCTGCGCGAAGTCGGCTTTTTGGGGCATGTGATCTCGGCACAGGGAATCGCCGTGGACCCCAAGAAGGTGGAAGCAGTGGTGGACTGGCAGCCGCCGACGTCGGTGACAGAAGTACGAAGTTTTCTAGGGCTGGCAGGATATTATCGGCGTTTCGTTGAGGGTTTCGCAAAGATCGCTACCCCTTTAAACCGATTGACCAGAAAAGGAGAGAAGTTCATATGGACGGCCAAATGCCAGCAGAGCTTTGAGGAACTCAAGAGAAGGTTAACTAGGGCACCAATACTTGTGCTGCCGACGCCCGGAGAGGATTATGAAGTGTATTGCGACGCGTCACGGATCGGTCTGGGAGGTGTTCTGATGCAACAGGGGAAGGTAATCGCTTACGCGTCCAGGCAGTTAAAGGACTACGAAAAGAACTACCCGGTACACGACTTGGAATTGGCCGCTGTGGTCTTCGTTTTGAAACTGTGGAGGCACTATCTTTTCGGAGTCCACTGCAACGTTTTCTCAGATCATCAAAGTCTGAAATACATCTTTACCCAGAAAGAGTTAAACCTGCGGCAGAGGCGATGGCTCGAATTGTTGAAGGACTACGACTTGACGATTCAATATCATCCCGGAAGGGCAAACGCGGTAGCTGACGCACTGAGCAGGAAAGGGCATCAAGAAGGGGCATCGGAGAGCGCGCTAACGAAGCAGGACCACCTGATCGCGGAGTTCGCGCGAATGCAATTGGAGGTGGTACCGGCAGGCACGGTTATGCAACTCCTAACCTTGGTGGTCAAGCCGACGTTATTCGAAAGGATCCAGGAGGGACAGCAGACCGACCCACACCTACAGCGCATACGAGACAAGATCCTACTGGGCCAAGAGATTGACTTTGCGGTGGAAAGCGACGGCACCTTACGGTTCCGCGGACGGATCTGCGTGCCGAATTCAGCAGAGTTGAAGGAAGAGATCCTTGCTGAGGCACACCGAGCCCCTTATGCGGCACATCCGGGGGGCACGAAGATGTACAGGGACCTCAAACAGACGTTCTGGTGGCCTAAGCTAAAGGAAGACGTGACGCGACACGTGGCCCACTGCCTAGTATGCCAACAGATAAAGGCCGAGCACCAGCGACCAGCAGGGAAGTTACAGCCCTTACCGGTACCAGAGTGGAAATGGGACCAGATCACCATGGATTTTGTCACTGGATTCCCTCGATCACAACAGGGCCACGACGCAGTCTGGGTCGTAGTCGACAGATTAACCAAGTCAGCACACTTCTTGCCGGTTCATACAACTTGGACCCGCGAACGGTTAGCTCAAGTCTACATCAGCGAGATCGTGAGACTACATGGGGTTCCGGCGTCGATCACCTCGGATAGAGACACGCGCTTTGTCTCGAAGTTTTGGCAAAGTCTCCAGCGGGCCATGGGGACCAGATTACATTTCAGCACCGCCTTCCACCCTCAGACGGACGGACAGTCAGAGCGCACGATACAAACCCTAGAAGACCTGCTTCGCGCCTGTGCACTTGACTGGGGGGCCGGTTGGTCACGCTACCTACCCCTCGTGGAATTTGCCTACAACAATAGCTACCAGGCCAGCATTCAGATGGCGCCCTACGAAGCCTTATACGGAAGGCGCTGCCGATCCCCGATTTGTTGGGACGACTTGGGAACTGGAATCAAAAATGCGGGAGTGTTATCCCGACCTCTTCACTCCCACCCAGGTTTGAGTTTCGAGGACGAAACTCGTTTTTAGAGGTGAGTGGTGTAATAACTGCGAGTTTACTTTCCTTTTGGTACTACCGGTGACCTTTTTCCTTCTTCTTTCGAAACGTTCTTCAGCTAAGGGGCCCGGGATACTTTTGTCGTGCGTTGTTTTGGGCAGGCCGCCGGGGCTCGCGGGTAATTTTTAGAGGATAAAGCCCGCGAAATGAAGACCGGCGGCGCGATCGGATCTGATTTCCGACCCCGGAATCTCCCGGAACAATTTGCTGAAGTTGGCGGTAGCTCGGGTGTTCAGCACGTTTTTTTTTTAAGGTAAACCAGACCCGGATAAACCAACCTAACGTAATTTAATTTTAATTGGGGGAGACAAAATTTAATTTAATTTATTTTAATTTAAGCGGACTGGTAATTTAATTTAATCTAAACTTTTCTGCTTTGGGTTGGGTTCAGGCTCAAGTACGCCGATTCTGGTTATTAAATAGGAGTGGGGACTTAGGTCGGGAACCCCAATCCCCTCCTTCTTTCCTTACCGTAGCGTACGTACCCCGAGCGGAATCGAGGACGCGCCCCCCCTCAAGCTTTCCCCGTCCGTGGAGAAGGAAGAACACACCGCACGCTCACCGTAGAACCGGACTCCCAAGATCGGACGATCCTCTCTCCCCGAACCACCGCCGACACAACCAAGGTGAGATGAGGTCCCCTTCACTCTCCGTTTCTTTTGGGTTCTTGATATTCTTGATCGAAAGGGAGAGGGACACTGGCGGCGGAATCCCCGGAATCCGTCGCACGTGCGGAAGCCCTCCCCTCCTTCGGCGCCCCCGTGCACCCGCACGGGGCTGGGCGCACGTCCCAGCCCCGCGTGCGGGGTCACCCGCACGGGGCTGGGCGCACGTCCCAGCCCCGCGTGCGGGGTCACCCGCACGGGGCTGGGCGCGCGTCCCAGCCCGCGTGCGGGGTCACCCGCACGGGGCTGGGCGCGCGTCCCAGCCCGCGTGCGGGGTCACCCGCACGAGGCCGGGTGCGGCCTAGCCGCGTGCGGGGTCACCCGCACGGGGCCGGGTGCGGCCTAGCCGCGTGCGGGGACACCCGCACGGGGCCGGGTGCGGCCCAGCCGCGTGCGGGGTCACCCGCACGGGGCCGGGACACGCATCCAGCCCCGCGTACGGGGATGCCCGTACAGGGCTGAACCCGCGCACGGACCCGTGCGCGGGCGGGAATCCGCGAACCGCGACGGACGGATCGCCGGTCTTTCGTCCTTATCCGAGTTAAGCGCCGACTTTCCTCTGCGACAGGTGAGTGTGCGGGTTCGAGCGAGCGTACCGGGACGCGAGGGAGCCGAACGTGATCACCTACTAACGACAGGTGGGTTAAGTATGGTATTTAGCGTCGATCCCCGTTGGCTTTTAATTTAAATAATTCATGTATCGCTCATGCTTCGTGATTATCATCTTATAGTTGTTCATGTATCGCGGTTACTCCATATTAGTGCATAGACATGGTGATTATCGTCTTACTATCGTTCATGTATTGTGGTTGCTCTCTATTATTGTTCATGTATCGCGGTTACTTCATAGTATTGCATAGGCATTGTGATTATCATCTTACTATCGTTCATGTATTATGGTTGCTTTCTATTACTGCATATACCTTGTGGTTATCATCTTACTATCGTTTATATATTGTGGTTACTGTGCTCGAGGCTGCAACACGTGCACCCACGGTTTGGCCACCGTGAGGGGTGCACTTTTCCGGAAAAGAGGTCTATGACCCGTGTATACCCACGAGGTGACGTAGTGGGGCCCCTTATTAGTTGTGGGGTTGAGGCGCCGAGGTGCGAGCGGTGCGACCCGTCGGTTTAGTTGTCCGACGCGGTCGGGTTTGTGCAGGTACGGTATGGGCCGTCGGTTTAGTTGTCCGACGGGGCCCGGTATGGCAGGATATAGGTGCACAGGTTGTGGTTTCCCTCTGGAGAGGGTGGTTGCCCGGTTGCGGTCACGGTTTGCTTTACTGCTCTTTTTTATCCTGCTCTATTTTTTACTCGTTGCTGACGCCCCACTTCGTGACAGGGACTGGGCGGAGGGAGAGGTAGACGACGGAGAGGACGGGGCGGGAGCTTCCGGGTTGCCGGGAACCCTGGACAGTACTTCTTTATTTATCTCGCATTTCATTTACTTTGTTGATACGTGTGAGGTTCTCGATACCCTCGTGGGGTCGACGTGGATGTCGGTATTTGATTACTCTTTTATGCATTACATTCCTTTTCATCTATGTGGGCCATTTGAAAAAGAAAAGCAAAACCAAGAAAAGTTGCGAAAAACCGTTTTTAAAATCTAAGTGTCGTGTGGGCACTGATTTCAAAACTTGGGGATTTATGGATTGCGAAATGAGTTTCCAAACCTTGGGTGTCGTGTGGGCACCGTTTTCAAAACCCTGTGGATTTATGTTGATTTCAAAACTAGTTTTTCAAACCATAAGTGCCGGGTGGGCGCTCTTTCAAATCTGATGATTTATCCTTTCCAAATTGATCGGCCAAACGTTTGAATGGTTAGAATAATGATATATGTTACTGATTGTTGTGATTGAATGGTTGTGTGTGTGACTCGAAACATGTACTAAACGCTACGCCGTGCATATACAGGGGAGACTCTGTCCGTTTACAGAGCGATCCTGTATATGCGGCGGGTCTGGACACGCCCCGGGGAGAAAGGAATTTCAAACAAAAAAAAAAAAAAAATTTTGGACACACTAATCAAACCCTTTTTTTTTACCAAATACTTCCGCTGAATGAAACCTCCGGGGCGTGACATCACATCCTCCCCCACTAAAAGAAAGTTTCGTCCCCGAAACTAAAACAACTCAAACAGGAGTCTCAAAATCAAGGGTAGGGACTCAAAATCACCGTCTCTAGCTCCCCACGTCACCTCTCACTCCCCGTGATTACTCCTCAACAACAACAACAGGCAGTACGGCATGGCCTGGTTGCGCAATCCTCTCATCTCTCGAGCCAGAACTCGCAACGGGCGTCCCTCATACTCCAAACACTCACAGATCTCAAATGGAGCGAGTAAATCACGGGCGAGGGATCCAAAAGCTCATCACTCCGTGCTGAAACGTGGGAAAAACCTCAGGGACTCCATCAAAAAGCTGGGAGAAAAACAAAATAACCACCAGTGCCACACGCACCAAACCACATCCTGTGTCAACTCAACCAAGGCAAACCGAAACATACCCACACCATTATCCAAGAAGGAAAGAAGCCTTCACAAACTAGGGTCCTCACTCGGTCACTCCCGAATCCTGACTATCCGAGTGGACTGCTCAACCACGGTCTACCATCAAAAGGGACCCTCAGGGACACAACCACAAGCCCTGATTACCTCAAAGGTCCACACAGCGCCAGCTGTGGAGTCATCAAACTCAACCCCAGACAGCTCTCCTACTCCAAGTATCTGCCAACACAATGGCCCTGTCGGGGTAATCCAAAATGCTCAACAATAACCCAACGGTAATTCCACAGTCACTATAGGAGGCATCACTAGAACTCGCGGATCTCTCTCCCAATATTGAAAACACTAGCATTGGCGCTGGTATCAGTCTCATCATCCGATTGCCAAGCTCTCCTGGTACTGCCCAGTCCAAGAAGCTCCTCACCTCGACAATAATTGTCGATCTCGGCCAATCTCGAATGGCATCCATTTTTGGCCGGGTTTCTACAGCCGCCCCCAACGGCTAAAACAATGTGACCCAAGAAGGTATGCTTCTGAAGCTACAACTTGTATCTCAATCACTTGGCATACCGCTTCATCCACACAGGCAGGTAGCACATCTATAAGTGCTCCACGTACTCCAAGTCGCTCTGGGAGTAAATCATAATATCCTTGGGAAACACCGCTCCCAAACCGTCCAAGTACAACTGGGACACACAATTCCTCAAATCATTATAGCGGCAGGGCATTAATCAAACCAATTGGCCTCACTGTGAGCTCATAATGCCCTACCGTGTCCTGAACGCCGACTTGGCAAAATACTCAGCTGAAAGATTCCTATTGGGTACAGGCATCAAAGACGAACAACTGCCGGAGTATGACTCCATCAAAAGGTCCTAGATACCACCCGGACCTGTCTACACTCGAACCATAAAAGGACCCTCACAGTCGTGTATCAACGACGTGGCATCACCACCGTGCATCATCGGCGTGGCACTAGGTCAAACAGACCCTCTATCCATCAGATCCTATCACAGCGCCATCAGCTCTCTCAGCTCTACAGGCGATATCCAATGAGGTGCTGTCGAGGGTGGCGCGGTTCCGCGAACCACGTCAAACGCAATCTCTATCTCCCTAACCGGCGGCATCATCAACAGCTCGGGTAAAATCATACCCGGGATCTCGTGGCAACAGAGATATTCTTGAGTCCCGGTGCCGCCGTAAGCACCTCTCACACTGTCGCTAAAACCTGTGTGCTCTAACAATCACAACAACCAAACCTCCTCTCGTCTGCCTCGCAGAAATTCGATGTCCTCTCTCTCCTCAGTCAAAACATCCTGTGGCATTGTGCCAATCATTCTCATGCACATGGTCAAAATACCGACTGCCACAATTACCAATAAGTCTGCCGGTATAACTCGCGGCCTCAACTGCATTGGACACGATCCAAAAGCCTCCCCCATATGCACCACACCATCAGGAACCTATACCTCTAGTGCACGTGGTAACAAATCTGCCTCTAGTCTAGACAGGAAGGAAAAATACACCAATTCAGACTGCTGTAAAGAAATCATGCCCGCGACAACCTAGTCTACCGCCGTAGCGCCCTCCAACCGGGCGGTACAGACTCATCCGCTCAATGTAGGTGGTCGTCGTTCAGTCTGCTCCGACGTCGTGGCCCTATCTGCCTGGCGGTAAATCGGAGGAGCTCCTTCATCCCGAAGAGATAGCGGGGGTGCCGTCGCAAGCGGTATTGCCGTAAGCACTGCTCAAGGGCATGCTGCCTGAAAATGTCCTGACTGTCCACACGAAAAACATCGCCCCTGCCTGTGGTCACACTGCGGCGCAGAATGTGGGCCACCACCAATGACACAGTCATCCTGCTGCGGCTGCTGATACATCGGCTGTGGAGAACCTCCTGGTCTCTGTCTCCTTTGAGGCTCACGACCCTCAGACTGGGATCATGGCGGCCCCGGGGGTCTCGATCTACACGACTGTCCAAACTCAGGCGGCACTGGATGCCTCTCCCCGGAGCTGGTCCTTGGCGCTCCGCCTCTCTCTGACATGATCACTGATCCTCGGTCAACCCACCGAGCATGCTCAATCGCTGCATCTAACGTCGGCGCTCGCCGAGAATGCACCAAGTGATAGATATCCTGATGCAGCCCTTTCTCAACTAGCTCAACCTTCTGGGTCTCATCCTGGGCGACATGAGGTACACCGCTCAACAATCGTAAAACTCACGAACAACTCCTGAAGAGGTCGACTCCCCTGCTGCAGGCGTCTAGGATCCCCTTCCAGTTTCTGCTTACACTGTCAGGAAAAGAAGGCCCTGAGCAGCAAAGCACGAAACTTGTTCCAAGTCAACAACTGCGCTCCCGGTGGTCCAACAGGACGAACTAGACGCCACCAAATCTCGGCGTCCTTTCCACAAAGTGCGTAGCCAAGTGCACCTGATGCTTCTCCATTGCTGCTGTCCAGTTTTCAGCCTCCCATGGCTCCAAGCTCAATCCTGCCAATCGGGGTGGATCAGACTGCTGGGAATGACTCTATCGATCGATGATGTCCCAAAGCTCATCTACTATCCGCCATCCACCCTACCTCGGTGCCTCGGCACTACTCGTCGACACCGAGGGGCTGCTCGCTCCATCGGTGCCACTGGTACAACTGAATATGCCACTGCATAGGAAGAAAGTGCTGGAGGACACTCAAGCGGTACTGCAACTAGCTGTGCTCTCTGCTCCAACAAGCGCATCAACGTTCCATGGCCTCCTCCTGGCATCGGACAGCCTCCGACATCGGTGTCATCTGGGTCCATAACTCCTGGGTCTCGCTCTGCTCTGATAGCTCTACCTCCCGCTGCTCGGGTACTCACCAGATGCGGGGTGTGCCCTCTTCACAACACGACGTCTCAGGGGTATCGTAGTCCACTGCACAATAACAAACATCAGGACACAACAACCATACGACCCAATCCAGCGAAAGTCTAAAACATGCCATCCATTCCATAGCATTATGTTGTCTGCAGCTAACATAATCGCTTAGGAGAATAAACATGCCAATCACTCATCCCGTCTCTTGGGAGAGGTATAAAAACTCAATCAGGACTCTCGCTAAAAGTCACGACTCTCACATAGTCATCCTAATGTCCAACCACAAGCCTAGGGTTTCTAAGTCCAACATGACCTACAACCTAGGCTCTGATACCACTCTAATCTGTCACGCCCCGGCGTCGAAACTGCTACCCGGGCTCGCCAACAGATCCGCCGCCCATACGGAAATCCCGTATAGACGAAGCGACTAACCTGCAAAAAGAATCAACTACAGTATACAGATATCAGACCTGAAAGTAAACTACTGAAAAACTGAAATCCAATCACTGTACAACTGAAAATAATACAATATCCATCTCCCAAATACGATCGTATAAAAAGTCCTCTGATACAAAACTCAAAAGGGAGATATCTCCAATAAATACATCAGTGTACAAGCTCTCAATACAAAAATAACCTCACTACATCAGTCTCTCAAACTGTAAAATAAAATACAACTCTATACCTCACAACAAAGGTCTCTCAACAGAGGAAAAAGAAGTAAACTAATCTACAGAAGCTCTCCTCTGAAGGGGGTACCGCTACACTCCAACGACGGGTAGGGAACTAGCTCGCGACTCCCTCGAACCGGTCAGAAGGATCAGCAACTGGAGCACAGGAACAGGAGTAGAAGTTCCTGGGGAAAAAGACACCACGACGGGTGTGAGAACTACTTCCCACAGTAGTTCTCAGTGGGTGCCGTCAACAAGCCCAACGGTCTGCCCACTAAGTCTACTAGAGGCATAAAGTAACAATAATATAATACTGAAATGAAAGGGCTGGAAAAGTAACTCTACAGCTACTATGCCTCTATCTAGATGCTCAAAGAGTGGAACAGATGGAAACATGATGCATCTACTAACTCTTAAAGTACAGTCACCCAATCTACCTGACTGCCTCCTCGGGTCCAGTCAAACCTGCGCCTACCTACTGCCGTTACATCCCGGAGGACCGGACTGACGTAGGGCGTCCGTAGCTGCCAAAACTGGGCCAGCCAGAGGGGACTGTGTCCGTGACTGCCAAAACTGGGCCAGTGAGAGGGACGGCGTCGACAAGTCGCGATACCAAGTGCAGACCACCCCGGGCGTGGCACTCGAGGGGAGCGACCCCAAGAGGACAAAGGTATCCGTGTACTCTGTCGAGCTCAGGTGGCACTGCAGGCTATAGTCCAAAATCCACGCTCACGCTCTGAACGGAAAGACTCAGAATCCTCAAACATCTCGCACAACGGTCGGAGCACTCTCGACGACTCAGCTGATCAGCTCTCACGAATACGAGACACTAGCCTCTCTAATAACTCATAGCACAAAACACACTGGCTGGAGATACTCCACGGCCAGGATCGACCCACAACTCAGGGCTAACAAAACTGGTCGGACAACACTCAACGACCCGGGACCTCCGTCAACCCCGACGGTTCCCAACAACACAGGCCGGAAGATACTCGACGGCCCGGGACCACCGTCAACACAACGGCTCCCCCCGACAGAACATCAAACTCACAGAAGACACCAACCAGGGCCCGAAAGTTCCGGGAGACCAACACCTACAACCCTATCAACAAGAACAGGTTCCAGGCTCGGCCCCCGTGGCTTTCGTCCCGACAAAGGAACGGCCCCTAGAACCCAGACCACTCGAATCCTTTCGAGTGGGGAGAATTACAGGAAAAAGGTGACATTTGTTACTGAAACCCTTTTTCACTCAACCCACGCAGGGCGAGGACTAAAAGTAGTTCCCTTTTTGAAAAACTATCTTGATTTAAGGAGAAACTCATTTTAATGATTTTTAGTTCTTTTAGGAAAACAGTTAGAAAACAAGTATTTACCCAAACCCTGGAGGGCAGATGCCTTTGTCCAATCAAACAAGAACAGACTTCAGCGGCCCTTCGATGCTTGGAAGAAAACATCGATAGACTAAAATCATGTGTATGTCAAAAAGGTTCTGGGTTCTAGGTCCAGCTAACACAAGCATAGAACTGCCACTAACACAGTGGCGACAGCACAAACAGGGATACAAGACCTCCCGGGACTACCGTTTACCCAAAACGGCTCCCAGCACAGATAAGCGACCCACTACAACTACCAGACTCCACTGTGCTTCCAAGCACGAGTGCAAATGCATCCCACACTAAAGGAAGGTCCCGACCTCTCGGCCCATTACCCGGGCGAGGATAACACTATGTCCAGGAATGAAAGAACAGTGTGGAAGTCTAAACATAAATAACCCTAGCCCAAGTGAGGGTTTTCTACTGGTCTGGTTACACATGCAACATATGACGGGGTGCTAGGTCAAGTTCCAAGATAACTACAATTTAACAGATGATAGAGAGCAAGGAGGTCACAAGAACCTCAGGTAATAAAAGGAATAACAATTCCTACAATCTAGCATGCTACACAAGAAAATAAACTATCATGCATAGTCCTACATCAGTAGAATTACTGTACAGTCCATAAAACTTGGAGATAAGGCCACCCACCTCGGTAAGCCACCAATTGCTCGTAAACACTTGCAATTGGCCTCCACGCAATCCGCACGCAAAACGATGCCCGCTGCCGGAGTCCGCACGCAAAACGGAGCACGCTACCAGAGTCCGCAGGTAAAACGGAGCACGGTGCCAGAATCCGCACACAAAACAGAGTCCGCACGCAAAACGGAGCACGGTGCTAGAATCCGCACACAAAACGGAGCATGATGCCAGAATCCGCACACAAAATGGAGTCCGCACGCAAAACGGAGCACGGTGCCAGAATCCGCACACAAAACAGAATCTGCACGCAAAACGGAGCATGCTGCTAGAGTCCGCACGCAAAACGGTGCAGAAAAATACGGTCCCTAACACAGATAAGAGCAAGGGGTCAATCCAATGTCCAAAAGAACGCCCCAAAACTGTGCCAAAAACACCACAAAAACAACACGTGGGACCTACCTCGACTGCGTCGCGCCGCCCAACTAGCTAAATGGAATGCCTTGCGCGCTCCACGAGGCCGCCGACGCACCGCCGCACTCCACGCAAATCCCTCCCTCACTCCCTCTCGCACTCGGTTGGAGAAGAAAGAAAAGAAAAGGGAGGAGAAATGGTGTGCGGGGAGGAGAAGAAAGAAGAGAAGAAGAAGAAAGAGGAGGGAAGGTCTCCCATGGACCGGGTCCACGGTGCACCGCCCAATGGGGGCCCTCCACCCGGCGGTCCACACGCAGGGGCGTGCGCACCCGTTCCACGCGCGCGCCCCCAGCGCCACGCGGCCGCGTCCCTGCGCGCCACGCGGGCACCGCAGCCCGCGCGCCACACGGGCGCGTTACACCGCGCCACACCCAGGCGCGGGACACCCAGCGCGCCACACGGGCGCGCGTCACCCGCACCCGCGCGGGCGCCAGTGGGGGCCCGCCACGTGGCGGCCCCTGCGTCCCCCCCCGCGCAGAAGGCGCGCGTTCCCAACGCGCCAGCTGTGCGCAAAGCGCAGCGCGCCGCGCGCCTCGAGCCGCGCGCCGCTGCCGCCTCTTGATCCGTGCCGCACCTCGGGATCCGCGCACGCACCTCGAAAAATGCGCTCGTCAACCGGGCTCCGAAAAAAGCAAGTAAATAGTCCATTCTCAACGATTTCGCGCGCTGAATCCAAAAACGATGTCCGTTCCTCCAAATTCTCATCCGAAAATTTGCCGAAAGCCCCCGAAAAGCCCACTTGCTCCGATTTTCACGCTGGGTCCATTTCTTAAGTCCGAATTGCCAAATTCCAACTCTAAATAATTTCCGAAGGCATCCGGAGATGTGATCTTTTATCCAAACTTTGCCCTGAGTCCAAATTGACATCTGTGTCGCGCAAAACCACTTCTAAACACTCGACGGGTCCTCCAATTATCCACGTGATCCCTTTTTTAAGCCCGAAGTCCACCACTTGTGTCCAAATTGTGCACTAACTCCAACGAGACACCACGCAGGCCACCAAAAGCTGCCAAACAACCAGAAAACTCAATGCGGGGATCCGGGTCCTCACACTACTCCCCTCACCCAACTGACTAGGAAGGGGACCAAATTCACTTGGACTGAGCAGTGCCAGCAGAGCTTTGAGGAGCTGAAGATGAGACTGATATCAGCGCCGATCTTAGCATTGCTAGTGATGGGAGTTGGGTTTGTGATCTACAGCGATGCCTCTCACAGTGGTTTGGGTTGCGTACTTGTAACGCCCGGGGGGTTTTTGGGTAGAGCGAAAAATGTGAGATATTAAAATTTTTCTTTGCAGTGTCCCCAAGTGCGCGCCAGACCTGTCACACGTGCAAATTCCTCGACCCCAAGGGCGGAGTCTCCTTTGCACGTGCACGGCGGTTTCAACTTAGACGGGTATACCAACCCGTATGTAAACTCGTCCACACCTTAACCAAAATCGACATTCACAAACATAAGAGAAAGAGAGAGAGAGAGAGAGAGAGAGAGAGAGAGCAGCAACCGCTTAACACGGCCGTCGATATTTCGAAAGGATAAATCCATGGGTTTTCAAATCGGTGCCGACACGACACTCGTTGTTTTAAAAGCCGTTTTCGCAAGCATTTTTCCTGGTTTGAAAACAGGCCGAAAACTACAGAGTATGAAAGCAAACAAGGTCACCACAGAGATTTGCACATCCACACCACGCGACAGTCACACCCACACGCATCAAAAGCACTAAACAAGGTAATACAAATGAAACCTAACATAAGTCACTCATGCAAGCTAAACACAAGACACGTCCTCGTAATCCGTCCTCACGGTCGTCCCATGCCCGCGCCCGACCAACCTGTCACAGAGTGGGGAGTCAGCGACACTACCAAGATGCAACATTAATATAGGGAAATAATATATGCGATAATAGGAAACTAAAATTTACGCAAACCGAGCCACCAGCGCGTCCGTGCTCATCCCCTCCCAAGAGAGCCACGGTACCCTATACTGAACCAGACCTGTATAACTGCCCCCTCCTGTAACCATCAAATACGTGCACCTGCCTCTCATGATTTGCTTATACCCCTCCCCGGCGCTCGTGCAGTCTCTGAGCAGCCGTGAGAGGTCCCCATCACCACTAGTCGTGGGGTACACGGGCCAACGTGCCATCTTTCCGAAAAAATACACCAGTGCGGTGGCCAAACCACCGGTGTGCGTGCAAGCAAACCTTGGGCTCATAACGTGATAAGAGTGTGTGTCATAAACCAGAGCGACCCACAGTCGCCAGAGATATCAATAGTAAACATGCTTATGAAAAACGGGGGTTAGACACGATTATAAAATAGGTGTTGCTGTACTCATGCTAAAACATAAATTCTTTTACACATCCCTGGAGTGACAGAGGAGAGCACCCACCTGAACAGCGCTTGGTCGGAACGCCTGAAGTTGACTCACAGCCCCCCGAACGACACCGCGACCTACGGAGTCCCCAGAAAAAAAATAACCGTTAAGACCAACATGGCGAAGACGCCACAAACTAACGATTCAACCGTACAAAAAGCGATAACGAGACGCGAATGCGCGCGGCAAGAAACGAAAGGGGCCGCATGGCGGCGGCAGCAGGGCCCCGCGCGGGCGCGGCGCGGCAGCAGAGCCCCGTGTGGCACCCAGCAACACGGGCGGCGCAACAGCGGCGGCGGCCGTAGGGTCCCGCGCGAGCACGAGCCCCACGCGGGCGCGGCGTGGCGGCACAGCCCCGCGTGGCACCAAGACACGCGGGCGGCGGCGGCAGCAGGGCCCCGCGCGGGCGCGGCGCGGCCGCAGAGCCCCGCGTGGCACCCAGCCACGCGGGCGGCGCAACAGCGGCAGCGGCCGCAGGGCCCCACGTGGGCACAAGCCCCGCACGGGCATGGCGCGGCGGCAGAGCCCCGCGTGGCACCAAGCCACGCAGGCGGCGTGACAGCGGCGGCGTCCGCAGGGCCCCGCACGGGCACAAGCCCCGCGCGGGCGCGGCGCGGCGGTAGAGCCCCGCGTGGCACCCAGCCACGCGGGTGGCGCAACAGCGGTTGTGGCTGCAGGGCCCTGTGCGGGCACAAGCCCCGCGCGGCCGCGGCGCGGCGGCAGAGCCCCGCGTGGCAGCAAGCCACGCAGGCAGCGCGACAGCGGCGACGGCCGGAGGGCCCCGTGCGTGCACAAGCCCCGCGCGGCGGCAGAGCCCCGCGTGGAAGCAAGCCACGCGGGCGGCGCGACAGTGGCGACGGCAGTAGAGCCCCGCGCGGGCGTGGCGCAGCATTGGAGCCCCGCGTGGCACCCAGCCACGTGGGCGGCGCAACAGCGGCGGCGGCAGCAGGGCCCCGCGCGGGCACAAGCACCGCGCGGACGCGGCGCGACGGCAGAGCCCCGCGTGGCACCAAGCCACGCGGGCGGCATGACAGCGGCGGCGGCCGCAGGGCCCCGCGCGGGCGCGGCGCGGCGGCAGAGCCCCGCGTGGCACCAAACCACGCGGGCGGTGCGACAGCGGCGGTGGCAGCAGGGCCCTCCCGCGGGCGCGGCACGGCCGCAGAGCCCCGCGTGGCACCCAGCCACGCGCGTGGCGCAACAGCGGCGGCGGCGACAGGGCCCCGCGCGGGCACATGCCCCGCGCGGGCACATGCCCCGCGCGGGCACATGCCCCGCGCGGGCACGGCGCGGCGGCAGATCCCAGCGTGGCACCAAGCCACGCGGGCGGCGCGACAGCGGCGGTGGCCGCAGGGCCCCGTGCGGGCACAAGCCCCGCGCGGGCGCAGCGCGGCGGTAGAGCGCCGCGTGGCACCCAGCCACGCGGGCGGCGCAACTGTGGCGGCGGCCGCAGGGCCCCGCGCGGGCAGAAGCCCCGCGCGGGCGCGGCGGCAGAGCCCCGCGTGGCACCAAGCCACGTGGGCGGCGCGACAGCGGTGGCGGCAGCAGGGCCCCGCGTGGCACGCAGCCACGCGGGCGGCGCAACAGCGTCGGCGGCAGCAGCGCGGCAGCACGACGTTATGCGGTGGCGGAGCCCGTGGCTAAGGCGACACGATCCCCAAAACAACAAAAAGGAAGACCCCGGGAAACAGGCAATGCTACCTCGAGGTTTTTCCGCGAGGATGATCCGGTCCCGTCTCTCGAGGTACAAGGTTCCAGGTCCGCTCCCCGACCCTCCATCGGCCTCCGGTACACTAGGTTGAGAGAAGACGGGGTTCCCACTTCTTTTCTCCAGACGGCTAGGCTATTAGGGTTTCCTCTTGGGTCAAAACAGGTTGCTATTTATATAATTAGAAAACCATAACCCTCCCCAAACCCTAATCTCATATGGGACACCAAGGATAAGAGGTGGGTTAGGTCAAGGTAGGAACCAAAAACTCGTTCTATCACTCGTTGAACAAACGTTGCTAACCCTGAACCAACACGAGCCTACCCTCCATTGCCTCGAAAAGCGTGCGCAACAAGCGGCACGAATTCCGATGCACGGTACCGACGCCCCGGACTTCAGAATTCTATTCCGAAAGATCCGGGAGTCGGATTCAGGATCTGGGTGCACCACCGTTCAACGTTTACCGAGCCCTATCTCCTAAAATTAAGAACGAATGCCAACGCCCTACATACTAAGGTTCGCGATAGGGGACGCTACGAGTCTATACCCATCCCTACAAAGTTCAATGGCGATGATCGAAAAGTACGGATACTACAGTACTGATGCAGCATGGTAGGGTAATTGCTTATACTTTGCGACAGCTAAAGGATTTCAAGAAGAATTACCCTACGCATGATCTGGAGCTTGCCGCTGTTATTTTTGCTTTAAAATTATGGCGACATTACTTGTATGGAGAGCACTGTGAGATCTACACCGATCACAAAAGCTTGAAATATCTGTTCACTCAGAAGGAGTTGAATTTGAGGCAACGCCGGTGGTTAGAGTTACTGAAGGATTATGATGTGAGCATTCTGTATCATCCCGGCAAGGCCAATGTCGTGGCAGATGCTTTGAGCAGGAGGTCAGTGCAGAGTTTGAGTATGATGATTACACAGCAGGCACCGCTGGTCGAGCAGATGAGCCGATTGTAGATCGAGGTTGTATCCCCTGGGTCTCTGCTAGACTTATGTTTATGGTCGTGCAGCCCACTCTGTTGGACAGGATTAGAGAGGGACAGAGTGAGGACCCCTACTTGATGAGGATTAGAGGGCAGATTCAGATTGAGCAGATAGGGAATTTCTTAGTGGATGCTTCGGGAGTACTGCGGTACAGAGACCGAGCATGTGTACCTATGGATTCCGAGATCAGAGAGCAGATTATAAGAGTGGCCCATTATACACCTTATACCATTCATCCCAGTGGGACTAAGATGTATAAGGACCTCAAGACACACTTTTGGTGGAATGGGATGAAGCGGGATATTGGAAGGTTCGTGGCCCACTGTTTGACTTGTCAGCAAGTAAAGGCAGAGCACCGGGTTCCTGCTGGCAAGTTGTAGAGTCTCCCAATCCCCGAGTGGAAATGGGAGCATATCACGATGGATTTTGTCACTGGACTGCCGAGGGCGCAGAGTGGAGCTGACGCGGTATGGGTAGTTGTGGATAGACTCACCAAGTCTGCTCACTTTCTACCTGTGCAGGTGACTTGGCCTTTGGAGCGGTTTGCTCATGTGGTGGCCCAGGTCCCCGTGCAGTTTTTCTATGATCCGTGATGTTAGAACACCTAGTATTGGTGTGTCGGGACGTGACATGTCAAATGGACACGTTGGACGGACCCAGTGAGGATTTGGGAGCAAGCCTGGCTTCCGACGACTTTTGTCAGAATTTTGGAATGTATCTAGGCTAAACGGAAGCCGTATTTGGATTCAACACGAAAAAACGCTTGAAAACGGCTATTTACTTGTATTTTTTCGGAGTCCGAACGCCCAAAAACGGACCTCCGGAAGTTTACAGTGTTTTCGGTGCACGGGAGAGGCTGTGGACCGGCGGGAGTGCCACGTGGCAGCCCAGGATTGGCCGGCGCATGCTTCCGGTCCAGGGAACCGGGGCGCTGGTGCAGTGGACCGGCGGAGGGACACGTGGCGGCCTGTTATTGGCCGGCTCACGCTGCGCGGACCACGGGGCTTTGGTGCTGGTGCAGTGGAACGGGCGGGTGACACGTGGCAGCTTCCTATTGGCGGGTTTTTGCTGTGCGGTCCACGGAGTTGGGCGGTCGAGTGCGTGGACCGGGGCGCGCCACGTGGCGGCCCTGGATTTGCGGTCTCACAGCGCGCGGAGCACGCGGCACCGCGGCACTGACGCCGTACGCACGCGGGCGCGGGACGCGGCGTGTCGGCCGCTGGTTGGCGGGCGAGGCGCCGCCCACGTGCGCCACGCGGCGCCCTGCCATTGGCGGGCGCCGCTGGTGCAGTGTTTGGGCGGGAACACG
Source organism: Tillandsia fasciculata (assembly GCA_029168755.2). Classification (NCBI taxonomy): domain Eukaryota; kingdom Viridiplantae; phylum Streptophyta; class Magnoliopsida; order Poales; family Bromeliaceae; genus Tillandsia; species Tillandsia fasciculata. The sequence continues at coordinate 6,558 of JAQOTM010001039.1, read as the reverse complement.
CGGCGGCGCCCGATTCGCGGGCACCGCTGTTTCCTGTCTGGGGCCACGTGTCGCGCTGGGTGAATCCGAGCGCTGACTGTGGGCTGGGCTGCGGCCCATTCGGGCGCCCAATTTCGGGGGTGCGCCCGAATGTTTGGTGGGCTATAAAAAGCCCACCACCCCCTCATTTCTCTTGTTTTTTCGAGTTTTAGAGAGTGATTGAGGGAGAGTGACCTGAAGAGAACTTGTTTCCCTCTCTGTCCTCTACCTCTCCAGAGAGTCCCGGAATTTTTCGAGTTGCCGACTGCGAGTTCTCTGCGACGCGGCGCGCTTCGACGATTTCCATTTTCAGGCCCGTTTCCGTCGCAGTTCAGTCAGAAATTTCCCGAGCGCCAACCAATAGGAATTTTTGAGCGATTTTTGCGATAACTTGTTCCTAAGAGGTAAGGCTTCGATTTTTGCGTTGATTGTTTTGCTCCGTTTTGGACTTTTGGCACGGTTCCCGAGGCATCATTTGACCCCATTTTTTGTGATGGATTTCCTGGATAGCATGGGCTTGTTGATTTTATATCTTGGCCTACGAGCATCGGATCAAGGCGTATAAGTACTCGTTTTCGATCTACTCGTCGCGAGGAACGCAACCGTAATTTTTCTGGATTTTTTGGACCACTGTACAGAGGTGAATTTCCTTTTTTTTCGTGCTGTTGGGAAAAACAGCAAAAGCTGTGTTTTAGGATTTGTGTTTACACCGGGTGCGTTGCTCTGTACAGTTGTGCACTATTTTCGGCGGGTTGCGCAGTTAGAGGACTGTGGACAGCGAGGAGCCTTTTTAGGTGTGGATTTGCGTGCTAGGTGGGTGGTTGTTTCTTACCTCTTACTACGATTTACTCACTAGGACTATTAGAGAGACCCCTTATTTATTTGGCACCCCAATAGAAATCATGCTTAAATAAATGATTCTGATTAATCATTGGCCTATTTTGGGGGTTTGATATACTATGATGGTGATATGTTAGCATGCCATGTTGGCACTTAACCTTTCATGAAAATAGATGATTAGATGGAACAGGAGGACATATTGATGTGCGGGTGCTATTTTGATGATTTATTATGGATCATGGATTATAGACATATGTAGTCGGTTAGTGATTTTGACATGATGATTATATCTATGTGGAACTACTATTTGATACACTCTTTTATCTTTCATGAGGACATTTGTATGGTTGTATGGACATCTAGATAGGCCACTATTTATTGCTACACTATCATATTGGGACTTGACTTAGGAGAAACCATGATTGTTCCTTATCTCCTTTTCATTTAGACTTTTGATTCATGATGCTCGGGTTCGAGCAGGGGTTTGGGATAGTGTAGTCGGGACTTTGAGTCTGGGACAGGTTGTACTTGATTATGGATTGTGGGGCATTGTGGCAACCGCGGACAGTAGGCGGTTGACCGGATATTGTCTATTTTATCAGATTTGGACTTGTGGGGTATTGCGGTAACCGCGGACATTAGGCGATTGACCGGAGGTTTATCTTTGCATCAGATTTGGGGGATCGGGGTTTCATTAGTGGATGGGTTTTCTACTTTCATCATAGTCATGATCCAGTCCTGCTTTTATGATACTTATGACATTGTTACTTTCCTCGTGTGGGTAGCTCCCCTCGAGTGCCACTCAGGAGCGTGCGGGGTACCAAATAGGTACCGGACGGCATTGACTCATTGCTATCACTTTGGCGCAGATCAGGCTGCACGATGATGATAGCGGCAGCAGGCGGTACCAGTTTTTACTGGTGGCTAGATTGGGTTTATTTGGACAGATGCGGTTACTGATGCATACATATAGTCATACTTTTCGGGACTGCATTTAGAGGCATAGTAGTGGTAGTTTCCTTTTTCAACAGTCTTATTGCTTACCACTTTACCTTTCCCTTTGCCTCTGGTAGACTTAGTGGGTACGTCGGAGTTTGAGGCTTTACCCACAGGTGGAGGCTACTGGTTTACTAGTGGTTCTCAACCCCATTGTTGTTTTTCCTCTCTTTCTTTCCTTTATTTTGCAGAGTCTTCTGCGGGAGCTGCTGGGCTATCGGCAGCTAATCGAGGTAAGGGGATCGCTGAGTAGATAGATCTCCTGTGAGGCTGAGAGCTGCTGTTTGACAGATATTGTACCCATTTTATTCAGACTGTAGTAGTTTACTTTTATTTTGAGGTCTGGCTTTGGCCAGCTAGGTGTATTATTTTGGTGAGCTGGGAGTTTATTGTATTTATTACAGCTTTATTTTATTTCCAGTCTGAGATATTATGTAGTTCTTTTTAGTTCAGCTCTGTATTATGCTCTTTTATTGTATATCTTATCTGAGCAGGTTACCGACGCTTCGTGTATATGGAAAATTCTGTGTGCACGGCGGATCTGTTGACGAGCCCGGGTTTTGGTTTACACTCGGGGCGTGACAGATTAAGTTGGTTTCAGAGCTTAGGTATAGGTCAGTTGGGACTTAGGAAACCCTAGGCTTATGTTGGACCTTAGGATGATAGGGCATGAGAGACGTGATGATCTTAAGCGAAAGTCGGTGATTGGGTTATTTGACTCTTCCAGTGAGTGAAGAGGGATCGACATATCCTGTTTCTGTGGACAGTTATGTTGGCTGCAGACAACATAAAGCTACAGAAATAGGGGGATGTCTTTGACTTTCGCTAGATCGGGTCGTGTGTGTTTGGGTTTTTGATTGTGTTTCTTGGTGGTAGGATGTCTCCCCGTCGTCGTCTTTCCACCCAGAGTTAGGGTTTTTGATTGCATCATTGCATGGGTTGATGGGTTATAAGTAATTGGATCTAAATAGGGGAAAAAACACCTAGAGGGGGGTGAATAGGTGTAAACAATAAACACTCAAAAAATCATTGCGCAAATAAACCCAATGCGGAAAAATAAAAGAACACGCAAGATTTTTACGTGGAAAAACTCCAAACCGGAGTAAAAAACCACGGGACCGATAACACGGCGAAATCCACTAGAATTAACACACGTACAAGGTGATATAACGTACTCACAGACGACTCAACCTTTTACATACGCTCCTAGTAGATCTTCCCGCTCGCTCCACGACGCTTCTCGAATCCACGATCCGCGCCCAACGCTGAATCCACAGCGTCCAACGTCGAGTCCACGACGTCCAACCGAATCCACGGTCTTCACCCAATGGCACGCTTCGAATCCACGAACGTACCTCGCTCCGAATCCACGAGAGCGGTTGCACCTTGAATCCACAAGGCCACGCGAGTCCACGCGCCGATTTTGGGGTAAATCGTTGTTTGTTTTGGGTGGTGATGATCCGCCGAATACTTAGATTAAAGATAGATCGGAAATACCATCTAAGTATTCATTGATTTGATTCTACTCAAAATGTGAGTATGGAAAACCTAGAATCAAATCAATCAATATAGATGAAGAAACATAGAATAAATCTATTGATTTCCTTTCTTCTCTATATGTGGATTTTTCTTTTCGGCTATTTTCTTCTGTAATAGCTTATGCCCTAGAAATGAATACAGGGCCTATTTATAGGTTAGAAACCATTGGAAGAAGATAGGATCAAAAACAGCCTTTTCTGGAAATTTTTACCGACGGCGATCCGGATTGGAATTGACGATCCGGATTGCAGAAGCAAGAAAGACGATTTCCAGAAAATGCCTGTTCGGGATCCGGATCGTAAAGTCCGATCCGGATCGTTCATACAGTTTTACCAGAACATCAATGTTCGGGATCCGGATTGCAAATCCTGATCCGGATCGAGGAAGCAAACAGGTAAAACTAGTGTTCGGGATCCGGATCAGAGGATGCTGCGATCCGGATTGAACCAGTGTATGAACCAACACCTTCGGGATCCGGATTGCCGAGTCCGATCCGGATCCTGAACATGTCCCATGTCCAGTTTTTGATGTTTATGCAATAAAAAATTCTTCCAGGTGTTTCTACACTATAAGAAGTATTCGGATCATCAAAAATCTTTAGTTAAACGTACCTGATCCCTTTGAATTCTTCTTTCTTGAGATTGAGGTATACGATCCAAAGTTTCTTCATTTTCAATCTTCAAGACTTAATACATTCACGAAATACGCCAACTCAAATTCCGTAACTGTCACGCCCCGGGGGTTATATTTTAGCGGAAACGGTACACAGAGGTAAGCGTAAGGTGCGTACAAAATTTTTTCTTTAAAACCTCCTTCCCCGGCGCGTGCCCAGACCCGCCACATATACAGATTCACTCGAAAGTCGGGCAGAGTCTCCTCTGTATATGCACGGCGTCGCGGTTATTACAACCGTCAAACACAAGCAATCACTTCCAATTAATCACAACAGTTCGAAGTAGTATGGTGCATGAAGACAAACAATACCCGTGGCCAGTCAAGTTGAAAGTATAAACTCACTGTTTTGAAAACAGACCCACACGGTCTGAGGTTTTGAAAACCGATTTGGAAAACGGCATAAATCCACAAGGTTTGGGAAAAACGGGCCCACCCGACCCTAGACTTTTGAAAACAGTTTACGAAGTCCTTTTTCTTTTGTTTTCTAGTTGATTTGTTTAGAAAACGGCCAACCGGGAATGATAAGGAAACAGTAGTGCGTAACCAGAATGAAAGTACTCAACATCCACACGACCCCACGAGGGTATCGAGAACCACACAATAACCTACAAATCCGAATGAAATGCAGAGAAAGTAAGTACAACAGCATACTAGGGCCGCCTCGGCCCGACTGCTACCGCCTCGGCCTCACCGTCGCCTACCTCTACCCCCTGGAGGTACCTGTCACAGAGTGGGTAGTCAGCGACACTATCACAAAAATAGTACTAAAGCAGTAAAGTAGTACCAAACCATAAGGTAAGGCTAGCTGAAATAACCGCTCTACTCGTAACGGTAACTCGCAACCACCTGTACCACCTGTAACATCTGCAACCCCGGTAACACCTGTAACACCTGACCGCGTCGGGATCCAATCCCGGCGGTCCCACACTGACCTTATCGGGATCCAATCCCTATAGGTCCCACCGCTCGCACCTTCGTGCCTCAAACCCCACACCTACGGGGGCCCCACTACGTCACCTCGTGGGTAAACAGGGTCAAAGACCGCCTTTCCGGAAAAAGAGCACCCTTTGCGGTGGCCAAACCGCGGATGCGCGTGTCGCACTCGAGCATAGTAACAAAACACGGGGTAATATAGTAAACCATAGAGCCATCAGTGTTAGTACAGGTTAACATAATATTTAATATCCTCCCCGGAACACTAACATTACTAAACCTCGGGAGAAAAACCCACCTTGTTGTCGCGCTCCTGACCGATGTTAGGTTCTCTCGCGTCTCGGGTACCCGCCCGGGCCTACACGAATCTCGATTTCGTTGGCTAGGGTTGAACGAGGGAAGACTCGCCCCGTCTGGTGTGCCCGGTCCCAAGGCAAAGGATGTACGGTGTTCCTCCTCCTCCTTGATTGCTCCACCGGTTACTCCACGCCGATTGACAGCGGTAAGGAAGGTTTGGGGAATCGAAAGTTTGGGAAATGGTTTTCGCTTTTCTTTTGGGGTTTCGTACGCAGGGGGTTTAAGGGGAGTTGTGGGGAAGTGGCCGGTAGTTGGGGGAAGTGGTGGGAAGTGGGGCGGTTAGTGGGTAGTTGTGGGGAAGTGGTGGAAGTTGGGGCGGTTAGTGGGTAGTTGTGGGGAAGTGGTGGGAAGTTGGGGCGGTTAGTGGGTAGTTGTGGGGAGTGGTGGGAAGTTGGGGCGGTTAGTGGGTAGTTGTGGGGAAGTGGTGGGAAGTTGGGGCGGTTAGTGGGTAGTTGTGGGGAAGTGGTGGGAAGTTGGGGCGGGAGTTGTACGACGGAAATAAAAAAAACGCGGAATTGATTAAAACGGGTGCGAACCGGGGTCCGACCCGCCTCAAAAACCGTGCTGGTTGCCTGAATCGTTAGCCAACTTCCGGAATTTATTCTGGAAGCACCCGACGTCGGAATTCAAATCCGATTGCACCGCCATTCTCCGTTTCGCGAGCTTTATTAACTAGAAATACCCGCGAGTCCGACGGTCTGACCGGGAACAAGAAATTATGGATCACCCTCCGAGTCTAATTGAACAATAAATAAAACCAAAAGCGGACTCAAGCAATTATTTTAAACCAGTGGTTACTACATCACTCACCTCTTAAAACGAGTTTCGTCCTCGAAACTCATTCCTGGTTCTCGGTGAAGAGATGGGGGTAACCCTCCCTCATCTTCGATTCCAGCTCCCCACGTCGCCTCCCGCTCCTCGTGGTTGTTCCAGAGCACTTTCACGTAGGGATGACTCGGTTTCGAAGTGTCTTGCTTTCTCTTGCTAGGATCCGCACCGGGTTTCCTCGAAGCTTAGGTCCTCCTTTAGTTCGAGCGGAACGAGAACGAGTGAGGGCCAAACTCATCGAGGACCCGAGCGCGTTCCCCTGGCAGTTCACTTTTGAGGGTAACGCTCGTCTATGGTGGAAGACGGTGCGCCCCTGATCCCACCACGGGCACCGTGCTTCCATCATGGACGAGTCAAAAAGGAATTGTTTGG
>JAQOTM010001389.1:0-40398 GCA_029168755.2 Tillandsia fasciculata | reverse complement strand
CAACTTTATCTTCACGCCCCGGAACCCGTGCTCGCCAACAATCCGCCGTGCACACGGGATTTCCCGCGAACACGAAGCGCTGGTAACCTGCTCCGATATATATGAACAGTAAAGAGCATAATATCGAGCTGAATAGAAGAACACATAGTATTTCAGACTGGAATACAAATACAACTGTAATAAGTACAATAATCTCCCAGCTCACCAAAATAGTACATCCAGCTGGCGGAAGCCAGACCCAAAATAAAAGGAGAATATCACAGTCTGAGTGGAGGGTGCTTATCTGTCTAATAGCTCTCAGCCTCACAGGAGATCTATCTATTCAGCGATCCCCTTACCTTTATCAGCTGCCGATGGCCTAGCGGCTCCCGCAGACGACTCTGCAAAAGAAAGAGGAGAAAGGGACAGAAAAATAACAATGGGGGTGAGAACTACCAGATAAACCAGTAGCCTCCCCTAGTGGGTAAAAACCTCAACTCTGACGCACCCACTAGGACTACTAGAGGCAACAGGAAAGAACAGTTGTAAGCTATAAAGACTGCTGATAAAAAGAAACTACCACCACCATGCCTCTAAATGCCAAGAAAATGTATGAATCAGTGTATAAATGCCTGTCTGAATGAACTCAATCTGGTGTCACTAGCAAAACTGGTACTTCCTGCTGTGCCTTGCCAAATCGGGTATAACGCCGATGGGGAATAGTATTTGCCAAATCGGTATGCCGATAGGGGATAATGTTGGCCAAATCGGGGGTGCCGATAGGGGATAATGTTGGAACACACTCCGGAGTGGCACTCGAGGGGAGCGACCCACACGAGTAAAGTATCTCAGTAATAAGTATCAGAGGTGCCATAAATTAGCAGGACTGGATCATGACTATGATCAAAGTGGGAAAACCATCCACTAGAAAACCCGATCCCCAACTGATGCAATAAACCAGACTCAACCCCAATCTGATGCAAGGATAATCATCTGGTCGACCGCCTACTGTCCACGGTCACCGCAATACCCCACAAGTCCACAATCTAGCACAACCTTGGCTACACTATCCCGAACCCCTGCTTACACTTGAGCAACAACATCTGAATGCAAAGGACAACAATAAAACATGTTCAAATCCCTAATATGATAGTGTAGCAATGAATAGTGGCCTTACCTGATGTCCGGGCATGCATGCAACTGTTTTATTTTTAAAAGTTGTAAAATAGAGTCAAAGGTTTAAAACAATTGATTTACTGAATAAAAGTCATTTGCATGCGAGATCACAGTGTCCCAATATAAGTTATCATATCATTTGTGGGGTTACATTAATTTTTAGAGGAGTTTATCCCAGCGGTCCTTGTCATTTGTCATATTAATTTGTCCCAATGGTTCTCATTAATTGTCCTGTTAGTTGTCCTGTTAGTAGTCCTGTTAGTAGTCCTGTTAGTTTGTCCCAATGATTCTCATTAATTGTCATATTTTAGAGAATTTCTAGTAATCCCAGTGAGCTTGTCAAAAATGAGGTAAGCAACAACCGCCCACCTCGAACAGCTCAAACAACACCCCAGGTAGTCTCCTGGTTGTCCACAGTCCTCAATCCTGCAAATCAACGCTCCCGGTATAAATACAAATCCCAAAAAGCACAATATTTGCTGTTTTTCAGACAGCACGGGAAAAGAGGGATTTTTCACCTCTAAAATGAGCTCCTAAAATCCCAGAAAAATCACGGTTGCGTTCCTCGCGAAGAGTAGATCAAAATCGACTCTTTAAACGCCTCGATCTGATGCTCCTACGTCAAGATAAAAATCGGAGAAGTCGGTGCTGTCCAAAAATTACCACAGTAAAAAGGGGGGTCAAAGAGGACTTGGGAATCATGCCAAAAGTACAAAACGGAGCAAAATGATCAATACGGAAATCGAAGCCCTACCTCTTACGGTCGCGCTGTCGCAAAAATCGTCCAAAAATTCCTCCTGGTTAGCCCGCAGTGAATTTTCGACGGAACTGCGACGGGAAATGGGCCTAAAAAGAAAATCGTCGCAGTGTGCCGCGTCGCAGATATCTCACTATCTGTAACTCCTAAATTCTGAGATTGTAGAGAGAGAAGAAGAGAGAGAGAGGAACAACTTTCGTAGAGGGAACTTTTTCTGATTCTCTCTCTAAGGCTCGGAAATCAAGGTGCAAAGAGGGGGGGTGGGGGCTTCTTATATAGTGGGCCAAAGGGAATATTCCCACACGAGATCCTGATCCGAACACGAAACACCGAAACGGGCCAACCAGGAAGCGCCACGTGTTGCCCAAACAGGAAACAGCTTGTGCAGGGCCAACCAGATTTCGCCACGTGGCCACGTGGTCCACGTGATCGGTCCGCGCTCCGGGTTTTCCGGAAAATGTCGGCCTATAGGAGCGTGCCACGTGTCACCCTCCCACGTGACTTCTAGAAGCCGGCCAGCCAATCGCGTGCCGCCACGTGGCAGAGGAAAAACTCGGTGCTCCCGGTGCACGCCAGGTCCATGGACCGCGCGCCCGCGCCTGCTGCCCGCGCCTGCCCGCGCTGCCCGCGCCTGCCCGCGCCGCGCTCCTCCGCGCTCCGCCGCTGCCCCGCCGCTGCGCCGCTGCCCGCCGCCGTGCGCCGCCGCCCGCCGCCGCTCGCCGGTCGCCGGAACAGTAATTCCGGCGGCCGGAGTTACTGTTCCGGCTGAACAGTACCCGAAAGCCGAAAAATAAGGTAAATATACCGTTTTGACCGTTTTCGCGCGCTGAGTCCGATTTCGCCATCCGTTTTGCCAAATTCTCATCCGAAATTTTACAAAAAGCTCCCGGAAAATCCCATTGGCTCCGATTTTCGCGCAGAGTCAATTTTAAATATCCAATTTCGATTCTACAGGCTTCGTTGCATTGTACAAGCCTCCTACAGTCACTATTTAAGGTTGCGCAGTTCTGCGGGAGTCCGGATCATCACATGTCCCCCTGATGATAGACCTATATAGATATGAGATCCTCGATGATGATGCAGACTTTCATTTTATAGCAGATTTCTTTTCAGTATTGTAGTTCCTGTTTTATTTAGATATTAGAACTGATGCTTTATTCCGATTATTACTGTTGAGCAGATTATGGTTTAGTTGTGATATTTGTTGCTCTCTGATGATGATTATACTAGCCTAGCCGAGCATGTATAGGGGAGTCTCTGTCCTTGGATAGAGGGTCTCCTATATGTGTGGCGGTCTGTTACGCCCAGTTTGCGAACTCTGATTTTAAAAAAAAAAAATTCAGACCGGATTTTTAAAACTCGGAGCGTGACAAGTGGGCCCTAGGGGACCACTATTATCCTAACCGCACATTTTTTAATCCAATGACTAAAAACTTGATAGCACTAATGACTTTGTGCTATCGATAGTATTCCAGCCTAATTCTATATATATATAATTGAGCTCTTATGCTTTTAAAAGTACCAAGTCATTAGTGCTTGTAGGTTTTTAGTTCTTGGATGAAAAGATGTGTGGTTAGAATGATAGTGGGCCCATTGGATTAAGTGAGCGATTGGTGGAATAGAATGATCTAAGGGATGAAATTAGTTAAATGAATAGATCTAATGGTAGAAAACTTATAAGCACCAATTGCTTGGTGCTTGTACAAACACAGTAGCCGAAATATATTATATATTATATATATATATATATATAATATATATATATATATATATATCTATTATATATATAATTGAGCTCCTATACTTCTAAAAGTATCAAGTTATTTGTACTTGTGATTTTTTACCCTTAGATGTAAGAATGTTGCGGTTAGGATGATGGTGGGCTCCTTGGGCTTAGTGGGCGATTGGTAGAATAATATGATCTAAGGGACAGAATTAATCAAAGGATTAGATCTAACGGTAGAAAACTTACAAGCACCAATTATTTGGTGCTTGTACAAGCACAATATCCACACACACACACACACTCTCTCTCTCTCTCTTCTCCCTCTCTCTCTCTCTCCTCTCTCTCTCTCTCTCCTCTATATATCTATATATATATATATATATAATATATATATATATATATATATATAATATTGAGCTTCTATCCTTATAAAAGCACCAGTTATACAAGCACAATAGCCCATCTCTCTCTCTCTCTCTCTCCTCTCTCTCTCTCTTCTCTCTCTCTCTCTCTCTCTCTCTCTCTCTCTCTCTCTCTCTCTCTCTCTCTATATATATATATATATATATATATAATATATATATATAATATATATATATATATATATATATATATATAATTGAGCTCCTATCCTTGTAAAAGCACCAAGTTATTTGTGCTTATGAGTTTTTTACCCTTAGATGTAGGGATGTGTGGTTAGGATGATGGTGGGCCCGTTGGATTTATTGGGTGGTTGGTAAAATAGTATGATATAAGGGGTAGAATTAATCAAGCATAGCAGCCGAACTATATCCCTTATATCATACTATTTTACCAACCACCCACTAAATCCAACGGGCCCACCATCATCCTAACCACACATTCCTACATCTAAGGGTAAAAAACTCATAAGCACAAATAACTTTGTGCTTTTACAAGGATAGGAGCTCAATTTTATATATATATATATATATATATATATATATATATATAATTTAAAAATAATTGTATAATATAGAAAATGAAAAGAATCTGTAAAAATACAGTATAGTATTGTGTAATTAAGCCAACTAAAAAAATAAATCAAATGACAGTTTATACAAGTTCAGCTCTTTGTATATTTTTTTCTCTTAATCTATAGACCTCTAATGTAGAGTAGGGTTGGACGGATGGATTAACTGTGGGCAATAATTGAGTTCTATTGACTTGTAAGTCTTCTCTATAAAACCTTCATTTCATTTCCTCCCTCTTTCCCGAATCATTCAAGAAATCAATCCTTCTTAATTTTACTTTACTATATACTATTTACCTGTTAAAGATTGCAAAACAATTATTAATCTCTAAAAGGTTAAATTGCTATAAAATAATTTTCCTTTCAATAATAACATTCAACATTCCTTCTCGCGATTGCACTTAAATTTCTTTTTATACACTCATGCCTTGAAGTTGAATTAAATAGATAGAAATTATGAGACAAGAGTCTATTAGGATTTAAACTTGAGATCTTTCGTTTTGATATCATGTTAATTAATATGAAACAATAATTATTTTTTTAAAACCTAAGCAATCAGAGATCAGAATTATATTTTTGCTTAAGGATTTTTAATAGGTGGATTTGATTTAAATATGAAAAAATTTAAAGACCCATTTGGAAGTCAAAATAAAATATTTAAAAATAACTTATTCGATATTAAAATTTTCTTGCGCCATCTATTTTTTACTTCTCAGAAGATCTTGGTATTCATAATTTTCTAATATAATATATTTTATCTATTCATGACTCCAAATAGCCCAAATAAACAATGAGAAAAAAGGCAAATGAATAATGGGAAAAAAATTGTAAGGCGAGAGTTTGATTTTTTTTCTTCTCAAAAGGTCTTGATATTCGTAATTGATATTTGTAATTTTATAATATAATATATTTCACCTAACAATAGGAAAAAAAGAGCTTGTCAGTGATATTTGTGATTTTATAATATAATATATTTCACCTAACAATAGAAAAAAAAGAGCGTCTGACGCTCCAATTTTTCAAGAATCGTCCATTCTAGAACTTACTCTATCTTTAATATTTTTTTTAATCCTCTTAACCTTTTAAATTTTATTACCATCCAAAATATTATAGTCAGATTAAAAAATTTAATATTATTATATATTTATATATAAGACTATAATTCTTATTTTCTGATAAAACTGTAATAATTATATAAAATAACTATTTACAGATAAATCAAATATTTTTTTCATTATATTTTTTTTGTTGTGCTTATCACTTAATCTCTAATAAAGTCTAAAATATCTAGAAAGATAGAATGAATAACAAAGAAATATTTAAACACTATGTGACAATAATTTCTTCCTGGTATAGCGTGGCGTGGGGCCAAAATTTTCTATGCTTTCACATGTCTTTCAAAACATGCTAAAAATTTTCTATACTTTCACATGTCTTTCAAACACATGCTAAAAATTTTCTATGCTTTCACATGTCTTTCAAAACATGCTAAAAATTTTCTATACTTTCACATGTCTTTCAAACACATGCTAAAAATTTTCTATGCTTTCACATGTCTTTCAAAACATGCTACTTTCTTTATTAGCTAGCTTGCAGTGTATTTACTCTCTTCTTCTAAGAAGTATACAAAAAATTTGTTTTTTCGAAATTATTTTTTGACACTTGCTATTATATTTACTCAACGATAATGAGTAATTTAAATTAGATAAAATTTTAATAAAATTTTATATTTATCATGAAGAGTAATAAAAGTGATTTTGATTTAAACTTTAAATCTTCTTTCACCTTTTTTTTTTTTTGAGATTTTTATTTTTTTCATTCATTTTGAGACTACACGTTCACTAGGCAAATAAAATTAAAAAATATAAAATTTAATTTCTAAATAATTTTAATACTGTAAATTACGTCTAACGAAATCGATCGTCGAATCGAATGTTAAAATTATTTTTTAAAAAAGACTCATTTAAAGTTTTTATTAAGTTATTTTAAATTTTGTTGTTATTTTTATTTACTTTGTTATTTTTTATGCCGGAATGTTTTTTCACTTTCAACCAATATTTATTAATAATTTCTGTACAGAATTATAAATTCATTTCTTATAGTGTAGGTACTGAAAAAACGGAATAGTTAAGTTGTGTCTTTGATTAAAAAAAATAGTATAATGTAAAAAGTGAATTTTTTTTCTAAAATATAGTAGCACGGTAAGAAATTTAATATTTAAGACTTTTTTTTGGTATACTTAATAATGCTTAAAAATATTTTTAATGTAGTCTAGCGTCATATTTAAAAGCGTCGGTTCAAACATTAACAAATAAAGAATCGCCACATATATTCTGACGCTTATGCCAAATTTCAATAAAATATATTTTGATATTTTAATACCGCAAAAAAATAAAAATAATAATAAAATTTATTATTTGTGTAATATAATAAAAAATTCATATGACGATATTTTTTGAAATGTTAGCATTTGCTATATTGTAGGAATACTTTAAGGTCTCGTTTGGCAACCGGTATAAAGGGGGATAAGGAGTTTATCCCTCCTTTATACCCAAATAGCATTTAAGTGTGGGAGAACAGATGTTCCCCTCATACCAGATTATTCCGGTATAAGGATAGAACAGCTGTTCTACCTGTTGTTTATTACTATTATTTTTTTTAATTAAAATTTTTTAAATTATAAGATATTTAAATTTATAAAATTTTAAATTTTTTTATTTTATTTTATAAATTTTAATCCCTTCTATTATTTTTATTCCTCTTTAATTTACCAAACATAATTTTTCTTATTCTGGTACAACCCTTATACTCAATCAAACACAAAATTATTATAATTTTTGCTTGTATCTAAACTTATATCTATCTCCGGAAGAATCAACTTTTGCTTATATCCGAACCAAAGGAGGCCTAAGACGCTTTTTTGAGCATGGATGTAAAAAATGTTCTTATGTTAAAACTTTTTTTTATAATGATAGTAAGTATAGTATAATTAAGTCAAATAAAAATTTAAATATTTATTTATAAAATTTCTAAAGTTTTAAAAAAAAAATTCTACTTTTTTTTCTTTAATCTATCCAACTCTAATATTGGGTAGGCAGTTCCTGGGTCAAAAAGGCTGTGGAGTTGGGCCGTACTGATGGATTCCTTTGTCGGCAATAATGGTGCTCGCTTGACTCGTAGTCTTTATGATATATCCATTTCATTTCCGTGTCAAATTTTCCCTTATGCAATTAAAATTGATTAGAAAACCTTTTTCAATGAGAATTAAAGAAAACCAACGATCAATTCCCTTGTGCAATTACTTCTACTTAATTTTTCAAAAAGTAACATTTAAAAATCCAAACCTAATTCAAATAATGGGATCTACAGCAGTAAAAAGACTACAAATTTTTTTAAAAAAAAATTAATTTTATACAGCTTTCTGTAAATATATCAAATATAGATATATTTCTACAAAATTTAATTTTTCATAAGTTGTTCATATACGTCTCTGTCATCAATAGTTGATGTACGTCTCTACCATCAATAATCGTTTGAAAATTATATTTAATCATAGATTAAATACTTAACCTTAATTAATTAGTAAGATAAATTTATTTTTTAATATTTTTTGTATTATTTTAACAATTAAAATTTTTGGAAGGTCATATTTGAACGAGCAAAATTGTAAAGATATATTATAATGACCCGCCCCACTAATAATAATAACTCGTTAGGCCCAAACAACAACTCAAAATATTTAAATCTATTTATTATTACTATTGTCCATATCTTTTATAAATCCAATCACAACTTCATTCTTATCCGATATGGGACTATTGGAGTGTCACAAATTCTACCTATTTAGGCCGACGTC
The DNA here is from genome assembly GCA_029168755.2 of Tillandsia fasciculata. NCBI lineage: Eukaryota > Viridiplantae > Streptophyta > Magnoliopsida > Poales > Bromeliaceae > Tillandsia > Tillandsia fasciculata. The sequence goes on along the minus strand of JAQOTM010001389.1, from coordinate 31,913 downwards.
CTCATCAGCCCAAACACACACAGCCTAAGATCACTAGGCGATGTGAGACTTGTCTCGCTAGCCTCGTCATTAAGGCCCTGACGTAGTCCGTCAGCTTATCTTTCAGATTCTGACCCAGTCGAGACTCACCACGCACTTCCGGCTGGTGACCAGTTTTAGTACCAAATGTAACGATCCGGTTCACTAACAATAATAACTCGTTTGGTCCAAACAACAACCCAAAATACTTAAGTCCAGTTATTATTACAAGTGTCTATAACTTCGATAAAAAAAAAAAATAATAAAAAATAAAAAATAAAAAATAAAAAATTGGACTGATTTTTAAAACTCGGGGTGTGACATAAATCTACTATTCGTTATGTTTACATGGAGCTGTATAAATATAAAATTAACCGAAGGAATAATTATAAAAAATTAAACTTTATAATAATATATTTACTATTCGATATGTTTATATAAAGTTGTATAAAATTAATCCAAGAAAAAATACAAAATTTTGAAATTTTCTTTTATGTACGTGACATCAAGTAAAATAAAAAATCAATAATTATTCACCTTTTTACTTTTTGTTTCTAATTTTTTTTGTGTAGCTTGCATTATATTTCCTCCTTTTTTTCCATAAAGCATACAGTAAATTGCTCTTTCTAAAATTCAAAGTAGATAAAATTTTAATAAAAATTTTTTATTTATCATGAAGAGCAATACCAATACTTTCGATTTACATTTTAAGTCTTCTATCACTTTTTTTAATGAGATGTTTTTTTTTTTTTTTATTCTGTTTATTTTGAGACTACTCGTTGCTAGGCAAATAAAATTATAAAATTATAAAATTTAATTTTTAAATAGTGTCAATACTATAAATCATGTCTATCGAAATCAATCTCCGAATCGAAAGTTCTATCGTTAGGAATGTCAATGGATACGGATATCCGAAATTTTAGCCGAATCCGAATCCGAATGGTATGGATTTATCAGATGTTAAACGGATATGGATTCGGATATGAATATAAAAAATGAAAATCCGACGGATTTGGATTTGAATATGAATTTTGATTGTACACGATCCGAACCCGAACCCGACCCGAATCCGAATTAATTTTACGTTATATAATATATGTGTATAAAAATATTTAATATTATATTTTAAAATTTTAAATTTAATATAATATATTTTGAAATATTGTAAAAAAAAATAATTATTTCGGATTTGGATTTTTGGGTTCGGGTTCGGGTTCGGATTCGGATTCGGATTTTGAATTTTTTGTCGGATTCGAATTTGGATATGAATTTTTAAAATCCGTCGAATTCTGGTTCGGATTCGGGTTTGATAGTGGGGTCGAATTCCGGCCTAGCTCAATTTAATAATATTCTTTAAAAATTTTATTATAATATAATAAATAAAAATAATATTAAAATACAACTTGTGGCATCTTTATCTATTTAAAAAGTAAAGTGGGCATATTACCGCTTTACTTAATAAAGTTTTAAATTATTAAACGTTATTTAAAATAATCAACAACACACCCTCACCAATGATAAGAGTTGATTCAAAGATTATTTGGTTTTCTAAAAAGATATTTTAAAATTTATTTTTTGGTTGAAAAATATTTTTTTGTCCTATTTAGTATCCAAAAACAAAATAATTTTTTTTATTTTTTTTAAATTTTATCTGAAAATAATATTTTTATCTTTCAAATTATTTATTAGAAATATAGAAACTGTATTTTTTTTTTTTTCTTTTTTTTGGAAAAACAGATTTTCATCTTTCTTTTCCTAGATATAAGCACACATACTCTATTGGCTGACAACTTTCAAGAACTATATATATATTCCTTCTAAATCTTTCTTCTTTGCAAGCTGTACATCTCTTCCTCATTCTCCTACTACTGCACTCTAGGAGTTTGATCAATTGCCTGAGTAGTGGTGAAGCAGCTGGATTTAGAGCTATCTGGAGGATTATAGCTGTAACTTTCACAACCGAATTGGTGGCGTCGACGATCACTGGGAATCGCATTAACACTAATTGAATTTGCCTGACTTGTAAGTTTTATCCATGAAACCTCCATTTTATCTATTTATTTCACTATTTACTTAAGTCGCGGGTTCTATTAGTTCCTTCGCTGATTTCGGGACGATCCGTCCGTCGAATCAAAAATCAGTTTATATTATTTTCAATCGATTCGACGAGACGGTCGCACTGGCGATTTCAGATTTTCGAGATCAAACTCGGATCTGAAAGACGAAAATAGTGCTTCGAAAACTGTGCAACTTGCATACCGGTATACGACCATTTAGATTATTTTTTGTATTTTCTTATTCATATTCACATTTGAATTCTATCTTCTTTATTTATTTCAATTTTAAATATCTCGATTATTACAAGAGGTTTACCAATCAAGATCAATGGTAAGGGTGATGTTGGAAAACACATACATATACTACCTAATTACAAAATTTGATGACATTTGGCAAATCTTTGTTTTCTTATTTAATTTTGTTGCTTAGGAAATTAGACAGTAGGTAATTTGGTAAGTAACAAATCTTTATAAATTTGAATTTAAAACTTAACTTAATTTTAAACTTTACATTTATAATAATATAAATTAAGTTCAAATTTAAATCTGAATTTAATTTTCAAAAAGAAAAGATTTATATTTAAATTTATAATACATTTCAATTCAAATTATTAATCCAATATTAAAATAACATGAAAGATCAAAAATATTAATCTATTTTAAATTTGAATTTAATTTATACTGTACTTATAAACCCAACTTTTATTACTTATTTAAATGGAAAGGTTTCTATTTTTTAAATGAAATTTAAATTGTTAATTCAATATTGAAACATCATCAAAGTTCAAAGATATTTAAATTTAGATTTAATTTATATTATTATGGTTAAAAAATAAATTTTATTAACTATTTAAACATAAAGTTTTTTGAAAATTAAATTCAAATTATAAATTTGAATTTAATTTTTTCTATTTTTACTTCAAATTATCTTTAAAATGAATTTTTTCTTTGCTAAATAACAAATTAAGTCAATCACACTTGGATGGTAGACTTTAATATTTAATTTTGGACTTCTGTCAAAAGAATTTGTATATCCGAATAAATAGAGGTACAATCTTGACATGCACCTATTGTCACGCCCCGAGTTTTTAAAAGCAGGCTATTTTTTTTTTTTTTTTTTGAAATCAGAGTTTAAATCATTCAGGCGTGAACAGATCGCCACATGTATAGTAAATTTCCTGTCCAATTGGACAGAGCCTTTCCTATACATGCACGGCTAACCACTTACAGTCAATACCAGAGTAGTCTAAACTACGCATGCAAAGTTAGTCAATTTATAATAATTTAAAATGTAATGCGGAAAATGAAATATACTGATGACGTAAGGGTCGGTACTATCGCAACAGCCTCACCAACGTGTTCCGACATCCCAACACCCGAACGACCTGAAAAACAGTCACCCAGGGGGTGTGAGATACATCGACAGTGTATCCCAGTGGGCACGACGAGCCGAGAAATAGCTAATCGTACCTACTAGATACAATAATCTACGGATAGTAAATAAATCCATAGGTAAAGCTGAATAATCAATAAAATGTCTACGGATAATCAGGATATAACTGAGCAGATATGGGTACAAAAATAACAGTAGAATATGCCAGAATATCGAAATATAAGCTATGCATCAACAAAGAAACAGTAAGTACCCAACCGATACCACTATTGGTTCCGGGGACCTCAGGCGAAGATATCTATGCAAAGCCAATCACAATCATACTGGTTTCCACCTAGCCGAGTTGAACAGCAAACCCCGTACCATTGATATAGCCGAGAGGATCCTCGTACCTAAAGGTACAGCCGAGAGTTTCCTCATATCGGTACAGCCAAGGGGTTCCCCGTACCCAGTGATACAGCAAGAGGGGATAACTCACGGGTCAACCAGACCCTTTACCGGTAAAGAACGCAATGTGGGTGATCAACCCCACAGCGTACGCGAGTGAACAGCAGGTGCACAATCATCACAATGCGAATGCTCAAGCTTACGGTCCACAAACCGGGTAATCGGGAACATGCCGGAAATCCCCACAGGGATGCAAATATCTGTATATCTATCAATCGGGGTCTATCATGCATAACTGGAAAATAAAGCAATTATTTCTGGATATAAATGCAGTATACTAATCATTAGATATGAAGGCAATCAACATGCATGATCAGACCATAAAAATCTACTGTACTGATAAGCAGATGAACAAGAACAATCCAAATAATATCTATCATATAGGAACATGAAACATATAGGCATAATCATCAAGGCTAAATCCAAAACAGACCAAATCATCAGGACTAAATCAGGAATAGGCATAATCTGGGCTAAATAGAAAAACAGGTGTCCGACTGGACTAAAGCAAACAGAGGGCCAAAAAGCTAAAGCCCGGACCGAAGGTAACCCACCTCAAAGTAGGCTGATCCTGACCTCCCGCTGGTCTACTGAGACGCTGGTGCCGAACAACTAGGCCCTGAACATATAACTAAAATCAGTGACTGACTCGCTCAAACCCATCCCAAATAACACATATACTCTAAACTAACACTATCATGAAACACTTAATACAATTTAGACTTAGATTCGAAAACCACATATACTCTAAACTGACCCACTGACGGTCCACAACTATCCAAAATCTGTTAAACCACACCTGCTGACCCCTAAACATCACATTTTAGATGTTCAGGTAGACAGGGTCGACATCATGACTATTTATGTCCACAAATTACCAAAATGCCCCAGCAACTCTTTTAAAGCCCTATTTGGACTTCGGGATTTTCCGACGATAATCACAAGACACTAGACCAACCAAGACAGTGTCGAAGGTAATCTGGGACAACAACAACGATCAAAAATCCAAACCGGAACGCGAACTCGCGCCGAAATCCGTAAAATCGACGATTTTGCCGTTTTATGATACAGTATTCAATTTCTGTCCAACTGGGGCCTACGGAACTTAAACAAAATGCCTAGTCAGTGTGTAGTTACTGTCTAAAGACAGCCAGCATGTTACAATTACGTTTTGATACCTAACACAATCTAAATTTGCATAAAATCATGATTTTGAACTACTGTTTCGATCTGTTCTCTAAATCCGGGTAACCAAAATTAGCGCCGTAAGTTTCAGCGAGTCTGGTTCGACGAGACGGAACCCGTGCTCACAAGCTTGGGCCAACAAGAGGCCCACAAACAAATTTGGCCCATAATCATTTAAACCCTCAATTATCACTTTACTAATACTCACATATTACTTGACCAGATTTGAAATAAAAGTGAGCATCATGCTCTGGATAATATACTGAGTCGAGGGCTCACCTTGGACACGTCGGAGATCGGCCGGAGGGATCGTCGGAGCAACCCACACTCAAAGCAAGAGCTCGGGTTGGGATTGCATGGAACAAAACAATTTCAAATCTGGAACAAAGTGAAGCACGAGTTAAAAAAACTTCCCAGAGGAGCTCCGGACCAGGTCCGACCCACGGCCGACGTCCAGAGGCGGCGGCGGCCGGAGAAACGCAATAATTTAACTTTCAAATTAGCAAAGTTGGGCCAACTCAAAACACAAAGATTCTTGGGCTCAAATAAAATGATAGGAACTCATTAAAAGGTGTTTAGGGCTCACCCGAATCGATGGCCGGCAATCCGAAGCGGCGTCGGCGGCGGTGGTGATGCTCGGGCCAAAGAATGGGTGCAACTACAAAACACAAAATTCCCACGTTCAAGTTTGCATGCAAACGAATGGGAAGCTCCAAATTAACCATAAGAACATACCCGAGTCGGTTTCCCACCTCTCGGAGCTCCGGAATGGCCGGAAATTAAGTTCGCCGGAAAATGGGTGCGTTAATGGCAAAATCCGGTCGGCGATGATCGGGACGATGCAAGATGGACCAAAGTGCTCTACTTTAGGCCTGGGTACTTCCTACGGTGGTGTCCGGCGACGGGGTCGAGCGGCGGCGCCGGTTGGAGGACTTCCGGCGAAGTGCACAAAAGCCGGTTCTAGGGCTTTGTCGTGCAGCGTGGATCCTCAACGGATGATGACCAAATTTGATACACTTCTAGAAGTCACCAAGAAGACGAAATCCAACGGTCCGATCTTGGTTTCAACGGTCCGATGAATCCCGAGATTAAGATCGGTCAAACGAGGGTTTCCGGCAACCCTATACTCCCGCCGGCTACCGGAGGCACGACGACGACTCGGGCTTCACAGAGAGAGCCCACTCAACATCAGGAACCACACACACACACTCATGGGCCAAAAAAACAAAATCTTTTACAAAAACTAACCTCGCCGGAATAAGCAAGGAAGAAGAAAAGCTTCGCGGTGGTGTGCGGCGGCGGCGACCGTCGGGTTCACCCCAGCTCGGCGTCAACTGCGCAGAGGCACTTCCAGATGCTGTTTGGAACCATCCAAGGCCTCTGGGAAAGACTCTTCTCTTTCCCAACCGAAGTGAAGGAGAGCAACGTGGTTCTCCTTCTTCTCCGGCGACGAGGCGGCGGCCGGTGTGCTACCTCCGTGGAGTGCGGCGGAGGGAGTGGAAACGTTGGGAGCTGGCGGCTGGGCTAAGGCCTCGGGGTTTCAAAGTAATCCAACCGAGTTTTGAATTTATTTGAATATTGTATGCACAAAATGCTATTTCACCCCTCACCTTGTGATATTTAGAGCCCAGTCCCTCACAGTAGCTAAATTTCGCACTTAGGTCCCTCACCACAGCCGCACGCAATTCGGAGCATAAAATAAAGGGGTCTGTGTGCAAAATACGGCATTTCTCGCTGTTTTTCACGTTTTTCGAGGCATTTTAGTCGCCAAACGGAAAAACGGACATCGCCACGACGTCCGGCTCGACGAAACCTATCAGGTAGCGTTTTTTATTTTTCGAGAAAGTGCCCGGATAAATTCTCGGTCCATCAATACTGTACAGAAATACAGTCTATCACGCTTTTCGAGACTCTAGGGTCGTCAAACGAAAATTCCGTCAACGCCATTGCGTTCAGATCGACGAAACTGATCAAATCAAGTATTTGGGTCGCTAGTCCAAACAGCGAATCGGCCCACGCTGCAACCGTGGGAGATTCAAAATAGGGGTTACTGTTCATCTACAGTAAATCACTAATTTCGCTCAGTTCGACGAGACGATCACAACGGTCATCTCGGATTTCCAAGATTACGTCCGGATCAGAAGATAGCCTTTTTGTCTCGTAAATAGTGCAACTTGCACACTGGCGATTGACCAAATAGGTCAACATAGGTCTTTTGAATTCAAAACCAATCTAAAATTTCACTTTTAATCTATTTATTAAAAATAAGATATTTTCGGGCTAAAATTGCACTACTAATAATCTATTTTTGCCGTTTAATAATTTCTGAAAATTATTTAAACCTTTTTTTTTAAAAAAAAAATAACCAGTTTCAAATTCACGATTATTACACCTATTAGATCAATTTGAATTGAATACTTTGTCTAAATACAAATTAATTTTGGTCATAATATGTTAAATCTAAAAAGTTTTGGATAATTTTTTAGCTTAACTTTCAATCAATTTTGAATTAGGGTTTTTAGACAAAACAAGTTGGATTTGCATATTGGGTTAGAAAAATGGGCCATGATTCAAAATAGGTCCAATTGATGGGTTTAAATTGGGAGAAGTGAATTTATTTAGGAATAAACTTATAGTTTATTTTTATTTTATCATCTTCGTTAAATAATATTTTATTTTGCCTTCTTATGATTTAGCTTATTTTTACTTTAGCATTCCATGATTTAAAAAATCACTTTGCCCCATGTAGTTTAGCATATTTTTTTACTTTACTACTCTATCGTTATTTTAAAATTTTTTCTTTACCATTCTATTTTGACATAGAAATTTTTTGATAAAATAAAAATTAAATCACAAGGGTGCAAAGTTAAATTTTTTTGAATCATGGGCGTAAAGTAAAAAATGTGTGAAACCTCTGGAAGGTAATTTGAAGTTTATGTCATATTTAATTAATTAGATGGATTGAATGATCATATCAATATTACACTAATTGAGCTATCCAATTAAATAAATCATAACTCAAATAGGTCAATTTTGGGTTGACTATTCATTTTCAAAAGGTTAAAATAATGATAAATCATATTCTTTCTAATTAAAATTTAACTTTGATAATCCAATTTTAATTTATTAAGATTTTTGTCGAAAATTTTATAGTTTATTGTATTCAAGTCTTACCAATCAATTTAATTGGTCGGCTAGTATAACGATCCAGCCCACTAGCAACCCAAAATACTTAAGCCTAGTTATTATTACTAGTATCCATGTCTCATATAAGCCCAATCACAATTCCATCAACATCCGTTGTGGGACTATTGGGGGCGTCACATACTCTCCCAAGGACGTCAGCCCAAACACACAACTCGCCGCACACTTCCGGCTGGTTATTGGCTCTGATACCAAATGTAACGACCCGGCCCACTAACAATAATAACTCGTTGGGCTGGTTATTGGCTCTGATACCAAATGTAACGACCCGGCCCACTAACAATAATAACTTGTTGGGCCCACACCACAGTCCAAAATGCTTAAGCCCAGTTATTATTACTAGTATTCATGTCTCATATAAACCCAATTACAATTCCATCCACATCCGATGTGGGACTATTAGGGGCGTCACAGCTAGTAACGTGTTGTTGATATAACAATAATATAGCTGTAGTATAGCTAATAATATAAAAATAACTATAATATTATATTATTACCACATCAACATCAAATTATTATTTAGCCATCTTCATTGAATCATAATAATAATACTTGACTGTAATAATTTAGGGAATTTGAATTTGAAATTACAAATAATTAAAATTATACTATCAAATTAAGTTGTGTTTTTTTATTTCAAATAATCTATAGTGTGGGTATTCTATACAAGATTAAACATCTAGGGTTTTTTTTTTTAGTTGTCAAAACAATGAGAAATTATTGCTTGCACTGTGTAGAAGTACATCTTATACTTCCTGCTCCTAAAATTTATAACAAAAATTATAAAGTTAATATGTAATCTATTGAATATGTTTTATAATAATTTAAAATATCATATCAAGTATTATAAAATTTAAATATTTTTTTTAATAAACCGAGCAATGCTTACTTTTATATCGTAATCTTTTAGATTACTTGATCCAATTTACATAGTGTACCAATACACCTACTAGTGTGGGCAATTTTTTCTGTCACAATACTTGAAAAGGTTATTTGATTTGTAAAGCTATAGATTAACCAAAGTATCCTTAACATTAGTAAGGATTGATAAATGAGTGCACAGCCCCGGTATAACCGATCACTTCAAACATTTTGTATGGTTGGATTAAAATATATCAACGGTGATGGTAAGAAAGTGGCATTAAAAGTGGTGGTAAGAGAGTGGCATTAAAAGGAATGTATAGGAGCATCTCTCTTTATTATAATATGAGTTGAGCTGGAATGTTATCAATAGCAAACGGGTTTCGTTGCCATTCATTTATTTTAGATGATGAAGCTTTTAAATCGAGAATCAGCACTGTTGAATATGATCTAAACCATTTAAACTATATAGAAATTAAATTTTAAATCTTTTCGACATCGTTGACCTAATGATCAAAGAGTTGCAAAATTAATAATTTCAACACCATTAAGTCTTTTGCTAGTTTAACGGTGTAAAGAGTTCTAAATTAATTGAATTTTAGTTTTAAATTTTTTTAAACTATTTAAAAAATTTTGATCTTAATTATAAGACTTCTATCATTGCTTTATGAAGAATATTCATTTTCAGTTGTTCATTTTTGTGTCCACTTAATGGACAAGAAAAGAATATTGATAAAGCATGAAATTTAATTTTCAGATAGTTTAAATAGTTTAAATTATATTTAACGGTACCGATCGTCGCTTTAAAACAAATAAATGGTAACGGAGCCCATTTGCTATCAATAGCATTCTTGCTCAATTCATCATAATATATAATAAATAAAATTAATATAAAAACACATGGCAATTTCTGAAGTATTTTAATCTATGAGCTCGTTTAGTTTAGATTCTAAAAAAATAATTTATACAAAATTAATTATAATTTGGAGAATTGATTTTAATTAAAAGCTGAACAATATTTGGCTGAGTTTAGATAGAAGACGATTTTTCTGAAGTAATTTTATAAAGCTGTTTGTAAATAATAATTTTTTTTTTCTAAATTTTACTTTAAAATAATTTAAAATTTAAAATTTAAATTTAAATTTACACAAAATTTTAAAATTTAAAATATTAATTTGAAAATCTAAAATTGAAAATTTAAATTTAATTTTTTAATTCTAAATTTTTAACTTCAACTTCATATTTTAAAAATAAAATTTGAATATTTAAAATTTAAAACTTAAAATTTGAAAATTTAGAATTAAATTTTGAATTTTGAAAATTTAAAATTTAAAATTTAAAATTATAAAAATTTAAAATTTGTAATTTGAAAATTAAAACTTATAATTTTAAATTTTAAATTTCAAATTTTAAAATTTAAAATTTATCTTAAATTCTAATTTTGAAATTTAAAATTTGAGTTTGAAATTTAATATCTAAATTTTAAATTTTAAAATTTGAAATCTATAATTTAAAAGTTAAATTTTAAAATTTCAAATATAAAATTAGAAATTAATAATTAAAAATTGAATTTAAATTTTAAATTTAAAATCAAAATAGAAATTTAAAATTTGAGTTCAAAATTAAAATTAGATTTTTAAAAGTAGATTTTAGTTGTTTCAGATTTTGAATTTTAAAAATTAAAAAATTAATTCTAAAGATTAAAATCTGATGCTCAAAAGTAGGCATATTTATGAGCCAAACATTCTATTAGCCAAAAATTATTTTTAAATTCAAAATTTCTTTTGGATAGCTACACCAAGCACCCACTGTTTATAAGTAAAGTGAGTATATTTATGAGGCTCAGTTTATTTGATAACCAACAACAACAACAACAATCGTTGTTAAAATAACCAAAAACATTCTTCGGATGATAAGAGTTGATTTATAAATTTTTTGGATTAAATATTTCAAAAATTATTTCTTGACTGAAATTTTTTTTTATCATGTTTAGTTTCTAAAGAAAATAAAAATTTTAAATAAAAAAAATTTTATCTGAAAATAGTACTTTCATCTTTCAAATTATTTATTAGAAATATAAAAATTGCATTTTTTTTTTTTTTTTGTATTTCGAAAAGTAGCTTTTCATTTTTCTTTTCCTGGGGAATCAAATAAAGCAGTCATACTCTATTGCTTTGCCATGCAAAAGACTCCAAGATTCTAATCTCAGCTTCCTCCATATTAGATGACAACATTCAAGAACTCATATATGCATTCCTCCTAAATTTTTCTTCTTTGCAAGGTGAACATTTCTTTCCTCTTTCTCCAATTTCTGTACTCCTGCAGGAGTTTGATCGATTGCCTGAGTAGCGGCGAAGCAGCTGCACTTAGAGCTATCTGGAGGATTATGGCTTTAACTTTCATAGGCCAATCGGTGGCGTCGGCGATCATCGGGAATCTCATTAATAAATGCTTTTCCTATCTCAACGCGGTCCCGATAGCCAGTGGTGTGCCTGACGAGCTCGACCGGCTGCAGAACGCCCTTCCGCAGGTCAAGGCAGTCTTAACTGCGGTTGAGGAGGGTGCGTGGTCGGCCATGATGCAGAACGAGGGGCTACGTGTGTGGCTGTGGCAGCTCAGAGACGCCGTGAAGGATGCAGAGGACGTGCTCGACGAGCTGGAGTACTACGAGCTGGAGAAGAGAATACGAGATGGAGATGACAAGGTGCGTGGCAATAGTCTCTTTGGATGCAAAAGAAAGATTGGTAGTTTTATTAAAGGTATCTTTCCCGATGACACACTGGGGAGGTTGAAAGAGGCCGTCAAGAACTTAAATATGGTCATTGACCGTATGGTGCCATTCATTCAAATTGCTTCTGGGTTTTATGGCCCTAGCATTAAGCGTCAGAAGCTCGAGGAAGTCAAGAATGCTCGCGAGACTAGCAGCTTGTTAACCGAAAGTGAGGTGTTCGGAAGAGACAAGGAGAGGGAGACGATAGTCGAATGGCTGATCAAACCGGTAGATGGCGAGTCTGAAGGGATCACTTTCAATGTCTCTGCTTATACCATTGTTGGTATGGGTGGGCTTGGGAAGACTACTCTTGCCCAACTAATCCATCAAGACGAAAGAGTGCAAAGGTACTTCGACTTGATTATGTGGGTTTGCGTTTCTCAAGACTTCAATGCAATTGTAGCAATAAGAAAGATGCTAGAAGCTATAAATCATGGGAGTTCTGGTGATATTCACTATCTAAATACACTCCATGAGGATCTTAAAAAAAAACTTACGTTAAAGAGATTTTTGCTTATACTGGATGATGTTTGGAATGATGATGATACGATGGAGTGGGAGAAATTGGTTGCTCCTTTGAAATTCGGGCAGAGAGGAAGCAAGATTTTGTTGACAACTCGAATGGATTCAGTTGCGGATATGGCGGCAAAAGTGATGAAATGCAAACGGGAATCATTAAATCTAAATGAGTTGGAGGAGAGCGACTGTATGTCGCTTTTCAATAAGCATGCGTTCCTTGGTGTGAACCCGGATGGTTATAAAAACTTGCAGCCGATTGGTGAGCAAATAGTGAAGAAGCTTGGAGGGTGCCCATTGGCAATAAAGGTTATGGGAGGACTACTAAACTCCAGCAAGGATTATGAAAACTGGAAGAGAATCTTGAATGAAGACACTATGAAATTACAGCAAGGAAAGGACGACATCAGGACAGTTTTAAAATTAAGCTACGACCATTTACCCACAAACTTGCAAGGCTGCTTTAGATATTGCAGTATATTTCCGCAGGATTATGAGTTTAAGAGGAAAGATTGGTCTACATGTGGATGGGTTCAGGTTTGATATCACAGTCTATTTGTGGAGGGTAGAGCCCGGAGGACATTGGAAGGGAGTATTTAGATCTTCTAACAAGAAAATTATTCTTTACTTGCAAAACGAAAGATGTTGGGCATAAAATTTATAAACGTTATGTTATGCACGATTTGATGCACGACCTAGCACAATCTGTTTCTCTAGGGGAATGCATTAGAATAAGAGGTCATGTTGTAGGAAATACTATTCCACCGACAGTTCGACATTTATCTTTTGAAACCATAAATCTTCATTCCATAGAAGAGATCCCCAATCTTAAGAATTTGCGCACTCTTGTCATCTCTGATAAAGACAAACATGAGCATAATGAAGATTATTTACCTGTGTTTAATAAGGTTATAAAAGGATTTAAAAACTTACGGCTATTGAGCTTAAGCGTGAATTTGAATATAATAAATTACCTGATGCACTTGATAGCTTGATACACCTTCGGTACCTATCTATTTTGACTAATTTTGCCTTATATTAAAGTTTCCATTATCAATCTCTTTATAGGCTTTATCACTTGGTAGTCATGAAGTTATCCTTCCGTCAAATTCCTCCTATGAATGTTGAATATGATGGCTTCACTAACTTGGTCTGTAGTAACCGTGATTTTTAAAATCCAAAGTTTAGGATTATTTAAATGGCAAAAATAAAAAATTATTGGGATAATAGTGGCCCAAAAATATCAATTTTTGATCGGGGTCTGATCTCGAAAATCCGAGATCACCATTGCCACCGTTTCGTCGAAACATGAAAAATTGATATACATATATTTTCGATCCGACGGTCGAATCTTCCAGAAATAAGTAAAGAAGCTGGCGGACCCCACAACTTAAAGTGAATAGTAACCTCCTATTTTAAATGCCCTTTGGATCACTAACGGCCGTTTTGCCGTCTGGAACCCTGACATAGGGGTATGAGTAGTCAATCTTAGCTATTTTCGATGTTCTGAACGCGATGGCACCGACGATTTTCGCGTTTGGCTATCCGGGTGCATCAAAGTGCGTGCATCAGACTACAATTTGTCGAACTTTATGGCCCGAGATTTTTTTCGAGCGCCAAATCAAACAAGCAAATACGCTACTTGACAGGTCTCGACAAGCCGGACGTCGTGACGAAGTCCGTTTCGCATTTCGACGAATGGATTGCCTCGAAATGTGTGAAAAGTGTCGAAAAACCAATAATTTTCTAAGAAACCTATATATTTTATGTACTAAAATCTAAGAGGGATTTAGGTTGAGGTCCTGTCAGCCTAATGGACCTACTGTAAGGACCTTGGAGTTTAGGGTAGATTGTACAAGGATTAAATTGCAAAGTTGCAAAATCTAGCAATAATTGCAAATGACTCTTGGGTTCTTGTGGCTGGAGCACGAGGGGTCTGAGGGAGTTCCCGAAGCATCAACTCCCCTCTACTTCTCCCAGACCAAGGCTGGTGCACTGGGGTAGCCGAGGACACAACCCAAGAGAGAACAACCCGAGAGAGAGAGAGGGAGAAGAATCTTGGATCAACCTTGAACCAAGTTGGAACAGGAGTTCCTGAGGAGTCCCCCTGTGTCTGTGGTGCAACCTGGGTGGTTGCCGTGGCCGAGCAAGGAAGAAGGACAAAGAACCGGCTACTTCCTTCTTCATCAACTCCGGCGAGGTGAGTTTTCCCGAACCACGGTTTGCACGAGCCCTAGACCAATAGCAGTGGACCCCTTAGGACCCTAGGATATTCTCTACACAGCCCCAGGCCCCCATGCACACTGGTTAGCCGGCGGGAGCAAGTTCTCGCCGGAAACCTAAGGAAGCTCCGCCGCCGCCGTTCTCGTTAACCAGGGGACAAAAATGAAAAATAAAATTATTGGTATGGACTGTAGGACCTGTAGGTCATTTATACAAAATTTGAGCGAAGATGGTTGAGTATTCACGTAGAAAATTAAAACCCTAAATTTCGGGAATATTGCACTTTGGCCGAGCTCACTGCTCCGGCACCGGCGAGCCCCTCCGACGCCGGAAACTTGCCCAGAACTCTTCCTGGGAGTGAGAGGATCTCAACCAGGCATTTTCATGGCTTCCATGCATCCTGAAAATCAAGATGCCATGGTTGACCCGAGAATGAACCAAGAAGCCTTCGCCGGCGTTCTGGCCAACTCCGGCCGGGATGGTCTTGTCTGGAAGCTTCCTGTGGTCCATTAGACCATTTCCATCCAAGTTGGAAGACTCCATAACGCCTCAGTGAAAATCCGCCATTAACGGTGGTGGAGCTCAAACCGAGCTCTGCCCAGCCGCGCCGCCGCCGTGCCCTGTCGCCGGGCACGGGTTCAGGTGAGTTTGGGGAGTGATTTAGCAGCATATTGGCCAAGTGGTTGGGTCCCAGAGCCCCTGTATGGATGGTCATGATTTTCAAAGCAAAAAGCTCCATTATCTTCTTCGTTGCTCCGGCCAACCTAGGTTGCCGTGGAGGCCCAGGGTTACAGGAAATGTAGAGTAAACTCTTTAGAACATTTCCTTCCATCTAGGGAGGCCCCAGGAGCCTTCTTTGCAGAGAACCAACTCGGGAATGGGGTTGTATGCTTGTATATAAATAGCGCACACTAAGTGCTTGATGAAATGCCACAGAGAAGGAATCTTTGGAATTGGACCTTGATCAAAATATAAAAATTTCTCCAAATGATCCCTTGAACTTGATGCTCACTTCAGATCAAAGTTGATCTGTGTGGATTGATATTTGGAGCATTGTGTATGTTGTTAGTGAGCAAGGTGCTGGATATGGTTGATCCAACCGTGTTGGGCTGCAAATAGGCCAAGCCCCAATGTTCTTGAGTTGCTGTGAGCATATGGTTCAAACAGAATTGGATTTGGCACAGTATAAGTTAAGTTTTTGTGTTGTCAAGCCCTAGGGTTAGTATTATGGCCCAATGTAGTAACCATAATTTTTAAAAATCCAAATTTAAGTCTAAAATAATTTTCAGAATTTTTTAAATAGCAAAAATGGGCAATTAGTGGGTCAATAGTGGCCCAGAAATATCGACTTTTGATCGGGGTCTGATCTGGAAAATCCGAGATCACCATTGCGATCGTCTCGTCGAAACATGCATAGAAGTTTCATATTCAGATGTTTTCGATCTGACGATCGGATCTTCCAGAAATCAGAAATCAAAAACGGGCCCTACAACTTAAGTTGTGAATAGTAACCCTTATTTTAATCCCTTCGCAACCACTAGCGCCCGTTTCACTGTCTAAAAATTTAATATTGGAGTATGAGTAATGGATCCTAACTAATTTCGACGTTCTGAGCACAATGGCACTGACGGTTTTCGCGTTTGGCGACCCGGGTGCATCGAAGTGCGTTGTCAGACTGCGACACATAGAACAAGATGGCCCGAGATTTTATCTGAGCGCCAAATCAAGCAAACAAATATGCTACTTGGCAGGTCTCGACGAGCCGGACGTCGTGGCGGAGTCCGTTTCGCGAAATGGCGAGCGGATTTTCTTGAAATGCGTGAAAAGCACCTAAAAATGGATTATTTTGCAAGAAATGTTGGTATTTTATGTACCAAAGTTAACAAGCTTAATCCAGTGAGGTGTTGGGTGCATATTACACCTATTGAGAAGATTTTGGAGGCTAGGGTTGAGTGTGAACCCGGGTTGGGATTATTTTACAAAAAATTAAAAGCATTAAGTGTGAATGTCTTTTGATCTTCCTTGGGCTGGAGTACGAGGGGTCTGAGGGAGAATACGAGGCATCATCTCTACCTCTGTAATCTCCACTTGGTGTCTGGTGCACTGGGGTGGCCAAGGACACAAGCCCAAGATAAGCAACCCGAGTGAGAGAGAGAGAAGAAAGAAGATGGAACCAATTCGTTCCAAACTTTGATCGAGAGATCCAAAGGTGTTCCATAGTACCAGAGGAGTGTTGATGAAGCGCGGAGGGGGGGGGAGAGTGACCGGCTTCTTCCTCATCTTCTCCAACTCCGGCCACGGTAAGAACTTTTCAACCAATGGTTCTTAGCACCCAGGACCTCTAGCAGTGACTTAATTAATACCTAGGCATGCTCTGCACCAATCCCGAGCTCCCCATGCAAAGCGCATGGCCGGCGGGAGCCAACTATGGCCGGAAACCTAATAAGGCTCCACCTTGACATAACTATGTAAATAATGAACCAACCAAGCTGAAAATTGGTATGTAGGGACTGTAGGACATTCTTAATAATTCTGAAAAATTTTAATAAATATGGTTAAGTATTTCAAGAGATAATTGATGCCCTAGTTTTCGGGAAACATGCATGTTGGCCGAGCTTCGTGCTCCGGCGCCGGCGGGCTTCTCCGACGCCGGCCACCTACCCAGATCACTTTCTGGGACCAAGAGGATCCCAACCATGCTTTTGCATGGCTCCCATGCAGCCCGAATGAGGGTCGGCCATGGATGACCCGAAATTGGAACCCAATGTCGCCGCCGGCGATCCGGCCATCTCCGGCCGGGGAGGAAGTGTCGGGAATCTTTGTATGAACCAGAGGAAGCTTCCATGAAAGTTATAAGGCTTCTTATGGCTTCTGTAAAAATCCGCCATTAACGGGCTTGAGCTCCAAAATGGAGCTTTGCTCCCCGCCGCCGCCGCCGCACCCCGTTGCTGGCCAAGGGTTTGGAAAGCTTCTATGAGGTAGTTAGTATCTTTTAGTGCTTTTGGTTTGATCCCAGAGCTTCTGGTTGAAGCATCACAAATTTCAATGCAAGGGGGTCATCTTCTTCCTCCTTGAGCCCGGCCAACCCGAGGTTATGGTTGCTCCAAAAAGGTTGGGAAATATTCCAGCAACTTGGAGGAACACTTTCCTCCAAGTTATATTGGCTCAGGTGCAGAAATTACAGAGAACCAAGCTTAAATTTTGGGTTATAATATATAGTGTATAAGATGCATGCCATATGTTTGTGAAAATGCCACACAGAAGAAAACTACAGAATTAGACTTGGGTGTAAATATGAAAGTTGTTCAAAATGATCCCCTGAGCTTGACGCTCACTTCATACCAAGATGGTTCTGTGTGGATCAAAGAATGGAGCATTGTGAACTTGTATGTGACCTTGGCTTTGGATCTCCTTGATCCAGCAGATCTGGGCTGCAACCAAGGTGAGCCCTGGCATTTTGACACTGTATAAAGACATTTTCATATACAAAGTTTCATTAAAAGAGGTCTAAATTAAAAGTTATAGTATTAACTACCTTTAAGAGTAATTTTGGCACAAAACAATGCTCCGGGCTGTTTGCGAAGCCACGATAGTGCATTCCTGGCTATTTTGGGGTCACTGAACGCGATGCTCGTGTTAAAAACAGTGTTTGAAGTCCTGGAGAAACAAAAATGCAAAATGGCTAGGTTAGAGGGGTAAATTATGGCCCGAAGTTTGCCCCGGGCATCGTGCTGCCACAAATGGGTGAGCACGGCATTCAGCAAGTCAAATGTCACCTGCTGGAGGTGACGGCTCGTAAAAATGATTTATCGTTTAAGAGAACGAGCCAAAACAGTGGTTATTTAGTGTATAAAACACATTCTGGATAAGCTTGAGGGCCTTGCTGCAATTGTAGCAATACAGAAAAGCTAGATAAATGTTCTAAAACATTATTAATCTTTCAAGTGGGTTGTTGGGGGTTCTTGAAAAGCTAAATTGCTTAATATTGCGTTAATCGACGGAATAGTCAATTCGCGCTAGTTGCACTTTGAGGATTGATAGATCCTGAGTTGTCACCTGGTATTTTGTAGGCCCCAGTCATCAGGAACCAGCCTATGATCCGTCTTGTGGTTATCGCGACCGTCTACCTTCAGGTGGGTTATCTTCGGTCCGGGCTTTATCATTTCGGCCCTCTGTGTACGGTATTGGTTGGACCCCTGTTCTTGCTTACCCTAGATGATTGATTGAACCTGTCTTCCTTTGTTGAGATTATACCTTGCATGATTGGTCATTTGCTAGGTTATATACCTGATTATCAGTACTTCCTGATTATATCTGATCCATGATATTTAGTTGCTGCTTATTCTTGCATATGAGTTGAGACTCAGTTGATTCTGATATTGCATTCCAGTGGGGATTTTCCTCGGCGTTCCGCCGTTTGTCCGGTCTACCGACCGTGAACTGAGTTTTAGCATTATGATTGATATGGAGTCTATACCTGCTCTTATTACTTGCTTGCATATCATGCTTGTATTCCAGCAGTTGCTTGTTTATCATGATTGAGTTATATCCTGATTTCTTCAGCAGTTGATATGCATTTCCTGGACACATGCCATGCTTGATTGGTCACTAGCATAGTTCTATACTTGTCTCTATTCTTCACTGCATGTTTAGAATAGGTGAGATTACTTCAGTACTTGGCATGTTATACTTGTATCCCAGTGGGAATTTTCTGCGGCTTCTTGCCGTCTAGTGGACCATGGTTTGAGCATCAGCATTATGATCGCCGTCGAGCCAAGCTTTCAGTCACGCACACCGACGGTTTGGCCACCGTCACGGTGTTCGTTACCGGTAGAGAGGTCTGATCGACCCGTGAGCCTAGTGGGGTTATGATAGCTTGATTGGGTGTCCAAAAGGGGCTTTAGCCTGAGGGCCCAATGACCAAAAGGGGCTTTTGCCTGAGGTCCGACCAAAAGGGGCTTTTGCCTGAGGTCCATATGCTCCATGGCAGTTAGCCTGAGGCCCTTGTGGCCAAAAGTGGCATTGATTGGGTACTTGTGGTTTCTATCAGTTGATGCATGATTAGCTATTCCTTATAATTGCTCAGTTCCTGTTAAGTATACATCAGCATGCCTTTACTTATAGTATCATGATTATTGAGTTGCTTATCCTACCTGCGATTTCATGAGTATATATATCTGCTGATCTTCATGATTGCCTATCTGATTTCCATGTTACCATCATGATTAGATATCTGTTGATCTCATGATTATATATATTGGTTGATCTCCACGTTGCCTATCTGATTATTCTAACCCCTGATTATTACTATCCTCTAGTATTGTATACCAGTAGGTACGATCTGCTATTTCTCGGCTCGTCGTGCCCACTGGGATACACTCCGGTGTGTCTCACACCCTCGAGTGACTGTTTTTCAGGTCGAGCGGGTGTTGGGATGTCGGGACGAATTGGCGAGGTATCGATATAGAGGTTGACCCTGGACAGCCGAAAAGTTATGATGTTGAGTGAAAAGAAATTGTAATTCAGTTGTATATTTGTAAAGTTAACTTGTAATATTTGTTCAGAGATGTACGTAGTTAGTACTCTGATGTTGTTGCCAAGCTAGCCGTGCATATATAGAAAAGACTCAATTCCATAGGGTATTGGGACTCTTCTATATATGTGGCGGTCTGTCATTGCCCTGATTGGTTGTAACTCTGATTTAAAAAAAAAAAAAAATTATACACTGGTTTTTGAACTCGGGGCGTGACAGATTAGATGGTATCAGAGAAATAGGAATACGATGTCTAGGTTTGGCTAGGAACGAACCCTAGGATGACTTGTGTTCACGAGAGAGCGCTGGGTTTGGCATAGCTTAAGTGTTTCATGTTCATGTTGTGGGCCGCGGTCATGGTTTCGACCGTGGGCTTGATGTTTCAGTAGAGCCAGAGGGCTCAGATCAGTGCATGTGGTTGAAAGATTGACCACCGGTTGCTAGAGGTTATATCATCGGCGTAGAGACTGTGAAGGGAGGTATATGATGTACCTTCAGATGTGCGTTGTGTCCCCAACTAGTTGTTGGCGACAGATTTATGATATTTCGCTTTTCTTTCGGTAAGCACGTTGGCTGCAGACAACGTACTGTCGAAAGAATTGAGGAAATATTTTGCCCTGTGATAGGGAATATCAGATTGGGTCTAAATGGGTAGCTTGAGAGTTAACGACGCTCTGTGACTGATTGTCACTATTGCAACTCTGTTAAAAGGCTTAATAGTGGTTTAGTTAAGTTTCGGGGACGAAACTTCTTAAAGTGGTGAGTGATGTAGTAACCATAATTTTTAAAAATCCAAATTTAAGTCTAAAATAATTTTCAGAATTTTTTAAATAGCAAAAATGGGCAATTAGTGGGTCAATAGTGGCCCAGAAATATCGACTTTTGATCGGGGTCTGATCTGGAAAATCCGAGATCACCATTGCGATCGTCTCGTCGAAACATGCATAGAAGTTTCATATTCAGATGTTTTCGATCTGACGATCGGATCTTCCAGAAATCAGAAATCAAAAACGGGCCCTACAACTTAAGTTGTGAATAGTAACCCTTATTTTAATCCCTTCGCAACCACTAGCGCCCGTTTCACTGTCTAAAAATTTAATATTGGAGTATGAGTAATGGATCCTAACTAATTTCGACGTTCTGAGCACAATGGCACTGACGGTTTTCGCGTTTGGCGACCCGGGTGCATCGAAGTGCGTTGTCAGACTGCGACACATAGAACAAGATGGCCCGAGATTTTATCCGAGCGCCAAATCAAGCAAACAAATATGCTACTTGGCAGGTCTCGACGAGCCGGACGTCGTGACGGAGTCCGTTTCGCGAAATGGCGAGCGGATTTTCTCGAAATGCGTGAAAAGCACCTAAAAATGGATTATTTTGCAAGAAATGTTGGTATTTTATGTACCAAAGTTAACAAGCTTAATCCAGTGAGGTGTTGGGTGCATATTACACCTATTGAGAAGATTTTGGAGGCTAGGGTTGAGTGTGAACCCGGGTTGGGATTATTTTACAAAAAATTAAAAGCATTAAGTGTGAATGTCTTTTGATCTTCCTTGGGCTGGAGTACGAGGGGTCTGAGGGAGAATACGAGGCATCATCTCTACCTCTGTAATCTCCACTTGGTGTCTGGTGCACTGGGGTGGCCAAGGACACAAGCCCAAGATAAGCAACCCGAGTGAGAGAGAGAGAAGAAAGAAGATGGAACCAATTCGTTCCAAACTTTGATCGGGAGATCCAAAGGTGTTCCATAGTACCAGAGGAGTGTTGATGAAGCTTGCCTTGGCCGCGCGGAGGGGGGGGGAGAGTGACCGGCTTCTTCCTCATCTTCTCCAACTCCGGCCACGGTAAGAACTTTTCAACCAATGGTTCTTAGCACCCAGGACCTCTAGCAGTGACTTAATTAATACCTAGGCATGCTCTGCACCAATCCCGAGCTCCCCATGCAAAGCGCATGGCCGGCGGGAGCCAACTATGGCCGGAAACCTAATAAGGCTCCACCTTGACATAACTATGTAAATAATGAACCAACCAAGCTGAAAATTGGTATGTAGGGACTGTAGGACATGCCTAATAATTCTGAAAAATTTTAATAAATATGGTTAAGTATTTCAAGAGATAATTGATGCCCTAATTTTCGGGAAACATGCATGTTGGCCGAGCTTCGTGCTCCGGCGCCGGCGGGCTTCTCCGACGCCGGCCACCTACCCAGATCACTTTCTGGGACCAAGATGATCCCAACCATGCTTTTGCATGGCTCCCATGCAGCCCGAATGAGGGTCGGCCATGGATGACCCGAAATTGGAACCCAATGTCGCCGCCGGCGATCCGGCCATCTCCGGCCGGGGAGGAAGTGTCGGGAATCTTTGTATGAACCAGAGGAAGCTTCCATGAAAGTTATAAGGCTTCTTATGGCTTCTGTAAAAATCCGCCATTAACGGGCTTGAGCTCCAAAATGGAGCTTTGCTCCCCGCCGCCGCCGCCGCACCCCGTTGCTGGCCAAGGGTTTGGAAAGCTTCTATGAGGTAGTTAGTATCTTTTAGTGCTTTTGGTTTGATCCCAGAGCTTCTGGTTGAAGCATCACAAATTTCAATGCAAGGGGGTCATCTTCTTCCTCCTTGAGCCCGGCCAACCCGAGGTTATGGTTGCTCCAAAAAGGTTGGGAAATATTCCAGCAACTTGGAGGAACACTTTCCTCCAAGTTATATTGGCTCAGGTGCAGAAATTACAGAGAACCAAGCTTAAATTTTGGGTTATAATATATAGTGTATAAGATGCATGCCATATGTTTGTGAAAATGCCACACAGAAGAAAACTACAGAATTAGACTTGGGTGTAAATATGAAAGTTGTTCAAAATGATCCCCTGAGCTTGACGCTCACTTCATACCAAGATGGTTCTGTGTGTGTGGATCAAAGAATGGAGCATTGTGAACTTGTATGTGACCTTGGCTTTGGATCTCCTTGATCCAGCAGATCTGGGCTGCAACCAAGGTGAGCCCTGGCATTTTGACACTGTATAAAGACATTTTCATATACAAAGTTTCATTAAAAGAGGTCTAAATTAAAAGTTATAGTATTAACTACCTTTAAGAGTAATTTTGGCACAAAACAATGCTCCGGGCTGTTTGCGAAGCCGCGACAGTGCATTCCTGGCTATTTTGGGGTCACTGAACGCGATGCTCGCGTTAAAAACAGTGTTTGAAGTCCTGGAGAAACAAAAATGCAAAATGGCTAGGTTAGAGGGGTAAATTATGGCCCGAAGTTTGCCCCGGGCATCGTGCTGCCACAAATGGGTGAGCACGGCATTCAGCAAGTCAAATGTCACCTGCTGGAGGTGACGGCTCGTAAAAATGATTTATCGTTTAAGAGAACGAGCCAAAACAGTGGTTATTTAGTGTATAAAACACATTCTGGATAAGCTTGAGGGCCTTGCTGCAATTGTAGCAATACAGAAAAGCTAGATAAATGTTCTAAAACATTATTAATCTTTCAAGTGGGTTGTTGGGGGTTCTTGAAAAGCTAAATTGCTTAATATTGCGTTAATCGACGGAATAGTCAATTCGCGCTATTTGCACTTTGAGGATTGATAGATCCTGAGTTGTCACCTGGTATTTTGTAGGCCCCAGTCATCAGGAACCAGCCTGTGATCCGTCTTGTGGTTATCGCGACCGTCTACCTTCAGGTGGGTTATCTTCGGTCCGGGCTTTATCATTTCGGCCCTCTGTGTACGGTATTGGTTGGACCCCTGTTCTTGCTTACCCTAGATGATTGATTGAACCTGTCTTCCTTTGTTGAGATTATACCTTGCATGATTGGTCATTTGCTAGGTTATATACCTGATTATCAGTACTTCCTGATTATATTTGATCCATGATATTTAGTTGCTGCTTATTCTTGCATATGAGTTGAGACTCAGTTGATTCTGATATTGCATTCCAGTGGGGATTTTCCTCGGCGTTCCGCCGTTTGTCCGGTCTACCGACCGTGAACTGAGTTTTAGCATTATGATTGATATGGAGTCTATACCCGCTCTTATTACTTGCTTGCATATCATGCTTGTATTCCAGCAGTTGCTTGTTTATCATGATTGAGTTATATCCTGATTTCTTCAGCAGTTGATATGCATTTCCTGGACACATGCCATGCTTGATTGGTCACTAGCATAGTTCTATACTTGTCTCTATTCTTCACTGCATGTTTAGAATAGGTGAGATTACTTCAATACTTGGCATGTTATACTTGTATCCCAGTGGGGATTTTCTGCGGCTTCTTGCCGTCTAGTGGACCATGGTTTGAGCATCAGCATTATGATCGCCGTCGAGCCAAGCTTTCAGTCACGCACACCGACGGTTTGGCCACCGTCACGGTGTTCGTTACCGGTAGAGAGGTCTGATCGACCCGTGAGCCTAGTGGGGTTATGATAGCTTGATTGGGTGTCCAAAAGGGGCTTTAGCCTGAGGGCCCAATGACCAAAAGGGGCTTTTGCCTGAGGTCCGACCAAAAGGGGCTTTTGCCTGAGGTCCATATGCTCCATGGCAGTTAGCCTGAGGCCCTTGTGGCCAAAAGTGGCATTGATTGGGTACTTGTGGTTTCTATCAGTTGATGCATGATTAGCTATTCCTTATAATGCTCAGTTCCTGTTAAGTATACATCAGCATGCCTTTACTTATAGTATCATGATTATTGAGTTGCTTATCCTACCTGCGATTTCATGAGTATATATATCTGCTGATCTTCATGATTGCCTATCTGATTTCCATGTTACCATCATGATTAGATATCTGTTGATCTCATGATTATATATATTGGTTGATCTCCACGTTGCCTATCTGATTATTCTAACCCCTGATTATTACTATCCTCTAGTATTGTATACCAGTAGGTACGATCTGCTATTTCTCGGCTCGTCGTGCCCACTGGGATACACTCCGGTGTGTCTCACACCCTCGAGTGACTGTTTTTCAGGTCGAGCGGGTGTTGGGATGTCGGGACGAATTGGCGAGGTATCGATATAGAGGTTGACCCTGGACAGCCGAAAAGTTATGATGTTGAGTGAAAAGAAATTGTAATTCAGTTGTATATTTGTAAAGTTAACTTGTAATATTTGTTCAGAGATGTACGTAGTTAGTACTCTGATGTTGTTGCCAAGCTAGCCGTGCATATATAGAAAAGACTCAATTCCATAGGGTATTGGGACTCTTCTATATATGTGGCGGTCTGTCATTGCCCTGATTGGTTGTAACTCTGATTTAAAAAAAAAAAAAAATTATACACTGGTTTTTGAACTCGGGGCGTGACAGATTAGATGGTATCAGAGAAATAGGAATACGATGTCTAGGTTTGGCTAGGAACGAACCCTAGGATGACTTGTGTTCACGAGAGAGCGCTGGGTTTGGCATAGCTTAAGTGTTTCATGTTCATGTTGTGGGCCGCGGTCATGGTTTCGACCGTGGGCTTGATGTTTCAGTAGAGCCAGAGGGCTCAGATCAGTGCATGTGGTTGAAAGATTGACCACCGGTTGCTAGAGGTTATATCATCGGCGTAGAGACTGTGAAGGGAGGTATATGATGTACCTTCAGATGTGCGTTGTGTCCCCAACTAGTTGTTGGCGATAGATTTATGATATTTCGCTTTTCTTTCGGTAAGCACGTTGGCTGCAGACAACGTACTGTCGAAAGAATTGAGGAAATATTTTGCCCTGTGATAGGGAATATCAGATTGGGTCTAAATGGGTAGCTTGAGAGTTAACGACGCTCTGTGACTGATTGTCACTATTGCAACTCTGTTAAAAGGCTTAATAGTGGTTTAGTTAAGTTTCGGGGACGAAACATCTTAAAGTGGTGAGTGATGTAGTAACCATAATTTTTAAAAATCCAAATTTAAGTCTAAAATAATTTTCAGAATTTTTTAAATAGCAAAAATGGGCAATTAGTGGGTCAATAGTGGCCCAGAAATATCGACTTTTGATCGGGGTCTGATCTGGAAAATCCGAGATCACCATTGCGATCGTCTCGTCGAAACATGCATAGAAGTTTCATATTCAGATGTTTTCGATCTGACGATCGGATCTTCCAGAAATCAGAAATCAAAAACGGGCCCTACAACTTAAGTTGTGAATAGTAACCCTTATTTTAATCCCTTCGCAACCACTAGCGCCCGTTTCACTGTCTAAAAATTTAATATTGGAGTATGAGTAATGGATCCTAACTAATTTCGACGTTCTGAGCACAATGGCACTGACGGTTTTCGCGTTTGGCGACCCGGGTGCATCGAAGTGCGTTGTCAGACTGCGACACATAGAACAAGATGGCCCGAGATTTTATCCGAGCACCAAATCAAGCAAACAAATATGCTACTTGGCAGGTCTCGACGAGCCGGACGTCGTGGCGGAGTCCGTTTCGCAAAATGGCGAGCGGATTTTCTCGAAATGCGTGAAAAGCACCTAAAAATGGATTATTTTGCAAGAAATGTTGGTATTTTATGTCACAAAGTTAACAAGCTTAATCCAGTGAGGTGTTGGGTGCATATTACACCTATTGGGAAGATTTTGGGAGGCTAGGGTTGAGTGTGAACCCGGGTTGGGATTATTTTACAAAAATTAAAAGCATTAAGTGTGAATGTCTTTTGATCTTCCTTGGGCTGGAGTACGAGGGTCTGAGGGAGAATACGAAGCATCATCTCTACCTCTGTAATCTCCACTTGGTGTCTGGTGCACTGGGGTGGCCAAGGACACAAGCCCAAGATAAGCAACCCGAGTGAGAGAGAGAGAGAAGAAAGAAGATGGAACCAATTCGTTCCAAACTTTGATCGGGAGATCCAAAGGTGTTCCATAGTACCAAGAGGAGTGTTGATGAAGCTTGCCTTGGCCCGCGCGGAGGGGGGGGGAGAGTGACCGGCTTCTTCCTCTCTTCTCCAACTCCGGCCACGGTAAGAACTTTTCAACCAATGGTTCTTAGCACCCGGACCTCTAGCAGTGACTTAATTAATACCTAGGCATGCTCTGCACCAATCCCGAGCTCCCCATGCAAAGCGCATGGCCGGCGGGAGCAAACTATGGCCGGAAACCTAATAAGGCTCCACCTTGACATAACTATGTAAATAATGAACCAACCAAGCTGAAAATTGGTATGTAGGGACTGTAGGACATGCCTAATAATTCTGAAAAATTTTAATAAATATGGTTAAGTATTTAAAGATAATTGATGCCCTAGTTTTCGGGAAACATGCATGTTGGCCGAGCTTCGTGCTCCGGCGCCGGCGGGTTCTCCGACGCCGGCCACCTACCTAGATCACTTTCTGGGACCAAGAAGATCCCAACCATGCTTTTGCATGGCTCCCATGCAGCCGAATGAGGGTCGGCCATGGATGACCCGAAATTGGAACCCAATGTCGCCGCCGGCGATCCGGCCATCTCCGGCCGGGGAGGAAGTGTGGGAATCTTTGTATGACCAGAGGAAGCTTCCATGAAGTTATAAGGCTTCTTATGGCTTCTGAAAATCCGCCATTAACGGGCTTGAGGTCCAAAATGAGCTTTGCTCCCCGCCGCCGCCGCCGCACCCCGTTGCTGGCCAAGGGTTGGAAGCTTCATGAGGTAGTTAGCACCTTTTAGTGCTTTTGGTTTGGTCCCAGAGCTTCTGGTTGAAGCATCACGAATTTCAATGCAAGGGGGTCATCTTCTTCCTCCTGAGCCCGGCCAACCGAGGTTATGGTTGCTCCAAAAAGGTTGGAAAATATTCCAGCAACTTGGAGGAACACTTTCCTCCAAGGTATATTGGCTCAGGTGCAGAAATTGCAGAGAACCAAGCTTAAATTTGGGTTATAATATATGTGTATAAGATGCATGCCATTGTTTGTGAAAATGCCACACAGAGAAAACTACAGAATTAGACTTGGGTTAAATATGAAAGTTGTTCAAATGATCCCTGAGCTTGATGCTCACTTCATATCAAATGGATCTGTGTGGACAAAGAATGGAGCATTGTGAACTATGTATGAGCAAGGCTTTGGATCTACTTGATCCAGCAGATCTGGGCTGCAACCAAGGTGAGCCCTGGCATTTTGACACTGTATAAAGACATTTTCATATACAAAGTTTCATTAAAAGAGGTCTAAATTAAAAGTTATAGTATTAACTACCTTTAAGAGTAATTTGGCACAAAACAATGCTCCGGGCTGTTTGAAAAGTTGCGACAGTGTATTCCTGGCTATTTGGGGTCACTGAACGCGATGCTCGCGTTAAAAACAGTGTTTGAAGTCCTGAAGAAACAAAAATGCAAAATCGGCTAGGTTAGAGGGTAAATTATGGCCCGAAAGTTTGCCCCGGGCATCGTGCTGCCACAAATGGGTGAGCACGGCATTCAGCAAGTCAAATGTCACCTGCTGGAGGTGACGGCTCGTAAAAATGATTTATCGTTTAGAGAACGAGCCAAAACAGTGGTTATTTAGTGTATAAAACACCATTCTGGATAAGCTTGAGGCCTTGCTGCAATTGTAGCAATACAGAAAAGCTAGATAAATGTTCTAAAACTTATTATCTTTCAAGTGGGTTGTTGAGGGTTCTTGAAAAGCTAAATTGCTTAATATTGCGTTAATCGACGGAATAGTCAATTCGCGCTAGTTGCACTTTGAGGATTGATAGATCCTGAGTGTCACCTGGTATTTTGTAGGCCCCAGTCATCAGGAACCAGCCTGTGATCCGTCTTGTGGTTATCGCGACCGTCTACCTTCAGGTGGGTTATCTTCGGTCCGGGCTTTATCATTTCGGCCCTCTGTGTACGGTATTGGTTGGACCCCTGTTCTTGCTACCTAGATGATGGATTGAACCTGTCTTCCTTTGTTGAGATTATACCTTGCATGATTGGTCATTTGCTAGGTTATATACCTGATTATCAGTACTTCCTGATTATATCTGATCCATGATATTTAGTTGCTGCTTATTCTTGCATATGAGTTGAGACTCAGTTGATTCTGATATTGCATTCCAGTGGGGATTTTCCTCGGCGTTCCGCCGTTTGTCCGGTCTACCGACCGTGAACTGAGTTTTAGCATTATGATTGATATGGAGTCTATACCTGCTCTTATTACTTGCTTGCATATCATGCTTGTATTCCAGCAGTTGCTTGTTTATCATGATTGAGTTATATCCTGATTTCTTCAGCAGTTGATATGCATTTCCTGGACACATGC
This sequence comes from Tillandsia fasciculata, assembly GCA_029168755.2. NCBI lineage: Eukaryota > Viridiplantae > Streptophyta > Magnoliopsida > Poales > Bromeliaceae > Tillandsia > Tillandsia fasciculata. The sequence goes on along the minus strand of JAQOTM010001389.1, from coordinate 2,521 downwards.
CATGCTTGATTTGTAGTGGCCCTAGTTCCCATGCAGTGTTTTTCCGATGGATTCACTGTTAGAACACCTAGTGTTGGTGTCCCTGGCCCACAGTGCATCAATTGGGTGCTATTGGTGGACCTGTGTGCTTTATTTTACTGTATTGGCCTTCGGCTGGGTTTGCCGAAGTTTCTGAAAGGATTTAGGCCAAACAGAGGTCGTAGATGGATTCAGCACGGAAAAACGCTTGAAAACGACTATTTATTTGCTTAATTTGGAGTCCGGATGCCCAAAAACGGACACCCGGAAGTTTTTGGTGGAAATTGGTGCATGGGAGGGGCCGTAGACCGCCGGGATGCCACGTGGCAGCCTCTGATTGGCCGGTTCAGGATGCGCGGTCCACAGAGCGGCGCGGCGGGGTGCACAGACCGGCGCATGGACACGTGGGCACCGCCTGATTGGCGGGCCCAGGGCGCGCGGTCTACTGGGTGGAGCGCGGCGGTGCATGGACCAGGCGGGAGGACACGTGGCAGTCACCGGTTGGTCGGTGCACGCGGCGCGGTCCACGGAATTCCTGTCGAAGGCGTGGACCGGGTGCAGGGGGACACGTGTCACTTCCTCGTTGGCGGGTGCAGCGCGCGGGGTGCACGGAGCGCGGGCAGGTGCCTCGGGATGCGTGCCAACGTGCGACCCACGTCGCGCGGCAGCCGCGCACGTCGCGCGGTCGGGGTCAACGGGATGGACACGTGGCGCCCGCTCATTGGCGGGCGCCACCGCCTTACTGTGCCCGGGGAGCAGCCACGTGGCGGGCGGGGAGCGGCCCGCTTCGGTGTTCGCTGTTCGGGCGACACGTGGCGGCTTCCGCGGGCGGGTCGGACGGATCTGGGATCCCGTTCCGACGGCGTGTATCGGGCCGGGCCGCACTGTGCGCGCCCGGAAGTTGTGGGCCGGCCGCACTGTGCGCGCCCGAAAATTTCGGGCGCCCGAAAGATGGGCCCGAGCCCAATAAGACTTGATTTTTGGACTTTTCTTTGGAGCCTATAAATAGGCTGTCTTGGGCTGGCATTTACACCCTTTTTCAGTGGGATTTAGCTCTTGTGTTCTTCATGAAAAATCCTCCTCTCCCTCTTGGCTAACTCCTGGTGAAGTTTCAGAAAAATCTGGAAGCCGTGGCGACTGCGTTTCCTACCTCGTAGTGCGGAGCGACGTTCTACAGTGTGAGGCCCATTACCGTCGCATTTTCTTCCGGGAGACCTACAGAGCTACCCCACATCCATTTCAGCGATTTTGCGGCGTGGATTCACGAAAGGTAAATCTTCGACTTTCGTGTTGAGTGTTTTGTCCAGATTTGGGTTTTTGGCAGGATTTCGAGGTACATTACTGAGCGCTGTTTTGTTGCAAGATTTCTGGACAGCACCCTTCGCGGAATTTTATCTTCACTTCTGGACATCGGATTTCGACGATTCAAGAGCCTATCGACATCTACTCTTCGCGAGGATCGTCGTGATATTTTATTAGAATTTTGGAATTTTATTTTCAGGTAAAATTCGCGTGTGAACAGTAACAGCCCATGCAGATTTTAGTATGTGTTGATTATGTGAGAATTTGTTGTAATTGTGAGTTGTTGTTGTACCCAGGACTGTAAGAGCACTTTTTCTGTGCTCCTAGCTCTGTGGGATCTAGAAAGTGTCGATTCTGGACTGTATATCTGTATCATCTCGGACTGTTAGCGAGTTCAGGTGGGTGTTTCCGCTTTCAATTCTATGGACTGCACTCTATTCTGCAATTTTAAATGCATGCATGATAGTATGTGAGCTAATAAAACTGTGCAATTTATATGTTAGTAACCACAGTTAATAATTGCTAACATTGATAATCTTTTGGAACTCTTGATCATATGAACACACAATTGGAGAAAGACTTGACTTAGCACATCTGTTGGACATTGTATGTCATCCTCAGACAGCTACTATTGGATTTATGCCTTTACTGTAGTTCTCCCATGTTATTGTTACTTTTGTCATCTGGGACATAGTGGTCTTCCCTGAGTTGTGGGTTGGGAGGTTTAGTAGCTTTGGATGCATTGTACTCGGTCTGGGGACCGAGTAGAGTTACAGCAGTCTATAGTTTGTTCATCATTTGAGATAGTGATATGTGGGAACTGAGATCTTGGTGATGATCATAGTGACAGTGTGGTTTCTCTTTAGTGAGTGAGTCAGGGATTGGATCATAGCCTGCAGGAGCCATTCTTGAGATCGACAGAGATGCGCAGATATTTTGCTCGGTGGGGTCGCTACCCACGAGTGCCACTCCGGAGTTGGGCTTGCTACTTCTTTCGCGGCTTGTCGATGTTGGTGTCCCTCTGACTGAGCCAGTTTTGGCAGTCATGGACATCGTCCCTCTGGCTGAGCCAGTTTTGGCAGCTATGGACATACCTACAGCAGTAGGTAGGCGCAGGTTTGACTGGACCAGTTTTGGCAGTCAGTTGGGTGGGTGACCTGAGTCGAGTATCAGTAGTGACATTTTGATCTTCGATCTTTTT
>JAQOTM010000137.1:298930-352672 GCA_029168755.2 Tillandsia fasciculata | reverse complement strand
ATTTGGATTCAGCGCGGAAAAACGCTTGAAAACGGCTATTTACTTGTATTTTTCGGAGTCCGGACACCCAAAAACGGGCCTATTTTAGTGGGCCGGTTCACGGGACATGCGTGTGCACCGGGCGCAGCGAATTTTGTCGCTGCCACGTGTCGGGCTGCCATTGGCCCGACACGGGCGCGTGGGGCGCGCTGGTTGGGCGGCGCAGCAGGCGGCTTCCCTCTCTCTTGCAGCCGCCGGCTTCGTGTCTCCCAAAACGTCCCCAGAACCCTTTTTGCAGAGGAAGTTTTAGCCTATAAATAGCCCATTTCTCTCCCATTTTTGGACTTTTGAAATCTGGCCAAATTCCCTGATTTTTCCAGAGCATCCCCATCTCTTCTCCTTCTTCTCCTTCACCAGTTTTCGGATTTGGGGTGTGCTGTGGGTGCCCGTAGCTGTGCAATTCGTGGATGAACCATTTGAAGCTGATTTCAACCATTTTCGTCGCATTTCAGTGCAGGAGCTCCACAGAACTCATCCCTTGTGATTTTGGCCTAATTTTTGGTTCTGCATCTTCACAAGAGGTAGATCTACAACTTTTGTATTCAACACTTTGGCTAGATCTTGAGTTTTATTGAAGTTTTTAAGCCATCTTTGGGACCCTTGTGGACAGCCTGGGATTTCGGACAGTGCTCAGTGTTTTCCCTCCCCTGGACAGTAGGAATGGAATTTTGAGATGATCTTTGTGGGGAAATCTTCAGGACTCAAATATCTACAACTTTGGTATGTATCACTTTACCTAGATTTGAATATTTCTGGGAGTTTATTAGCCATCTTTGAAGAACTTGTGCACAGCCTGAGATTTTGAACTGAGCTCAATGTTTTCCCTCCCCTTTTTCTAGTTTTTCCCGAGTTTTAGAGAGAGAAACTGAGGGAGTGGCCTGAAGTGAACTTGTTCCCCTTGGTGCTCTGGTTCTAATGGTGGATCCCCGGAATTTCTGGAAGCTCGGCAACGGCGATATCATTTTTACAGTTCGCCTCGGTTTTCGCCCCATTTTGGCCCATTACCGTCGCAGATTATTCAGAAATTCACTGTGAGCAAACCAGGAGGAGTTTTTGGACGATTTCTTCGACAGCGTGTTCCTAAGAGGTAAGGCTTCGATTTTCGTGTTGATCACTTCGCTCTGTTTCGCACTTTTGGCACGTTTCCCGAGACATCTTTGACCCCCTCTTTTGCTGTTTGGGTGTTTGGACAGCGGTACCTTCGACGAATTGTTTCTCGGCGTAGGAATATCGGATCGAGGCGATTCAAGAGTCGATTTTGGGCTACTTTTCGCAAGGAACGCGCTCGTATTTTTCTTGGAATTTTATGAGATTTATTTCGAGGTGAAAATTACTGTTTTCTCAGTGTACAGTGTGCAGTTTTTCTTCACAGTTTGATGTTTGGATTACCACCTTGCCGAATTTATAACTTGACTTACCGAACTCAGATTTGGGCGTGCAAGGTACCGTTTCGAAGCTATCGATGCGAGGATCGCTGTGATATTTTTCTGGGATTTTTCTGGGCACTTTCTGCAGGTGATAATTTAACAGTTTCGGGACTGTTGTTGTATGGGTTAATTAAAGCAATATTTGGGAGCCTAAGTGTATTTAGTGGACTTTGTGTTGTGCCAGGAGTGTTTCGGGTGTACTGTATTTGTTGGAGCGCAGGATTGGAGTTTTTGGCATTTTCAGCTGTACGGACCCGGACAGTTAGCGCTTCAGGTGGGTGGTTGTTGCACGCCTCTACTTCTGACCTGCTCACTAAGTTTATTAGAAAACCCCACTTTTGAGCATATTGATTGATTATTATGCATGATTGCCTGATATAAATGTGAGCCTATCATCTGAGATTAATGGTGTGAATATGGCATGTTGGGGACATTATGGGAATAATATTTCTGTTGGAACATGATCATTGGAATAATTTATTAGTGATGATTGACATGCTACTTTAGCACCCAGATTTTATGAAAATGGATTAAATAGATTAATTGGTGGGACATAACGACTTAATTATGTGCGGGTTTCACTCTGGGGATTTATTATGGATCAGGGATCATATACATGTGTAGTTGATTGACAATTTTAGCATGATGGGTATATCTATGTGGATTTATTAATCGTTACACATGTGAAACTGTTATTCGATATATTCCCTCTTTCATCTTGTATGAGGACTTTTGCATGCTTATTTGGACATCTAGATAGGCCACTATTTTATTGCTACACTATCATATCGGGATTTGACTTAGGAGAAACCATGATTGCTCTCTTTCTCCTTTTTATTTAGACTTTTGAGTCATGTTGCTCGGGTTCGAGCAGAGGTTTGGGATAGTGTAGCTGGGACCTGAGGGTCAGTGATAGGGTGTACCTGATGTTGGATTGTGGGCTATTGCGGCAACCGCGGACAGTAGGCGGTTGACCAGATCTTGATTATTTCACCCAATTGTGGGTTGGGGGTTATCGCGGTGACCGCGGACTTTGGGCGGTTGACCGGATGTTTACTATTGCATCAGATTGGGTATTAGATTTCTCTAGTGGATGGTATTTCCCACTTGTGAGTATTATTGTATCGGATCGGGGTTTCATTAGTGGACGGAGTTTCCCACTTTGATCATTGTCATGATCCAGTCCTGCTATTGTGAGATATTGGCTACAGAGATGCTTGATACAGTGATACTTTACTCGTGTGGGTCGCTCCCCTCGAGTGCCACTCCGGAGTAGGCTTTAGACCGTGTTGGGTTCCGGTCAGTTGGTGAGTTGTGAGTGATGGCAGAGCAGGCAGTACCAGTTTACTGGTGGCACTAGATTGGGTCTATTTAGCCAGATGTTGTTTCCTGGTGCATTCATACCGTCATTTCCTTCGGTATAGCATTTAGAGGCATACTTGTTGTGGTTTCCCCCTTTTATTCAGTAGTTCTGTTTACAGCCTTCTACCTGCCCTTTTCTTGCCTCTAGTAGACTTAGTGGGTACGCCGGAGCTTGAGGCTTTACCCACAGGGGGAGGCTACTGGTTTACTAGTGGTTCTCACCCCCACTGTTGTTTCCTCTTCTTTTCCCCCCCCTGTTTTGCAGAGTCCTCTTTGGAGTTGCTGATCTTCGGTCGTTGTTCGGGGCGAGGGAGTCGCGAGCTAGATCGTTACCACCCGAGGAGTGTAGCTGTATCCCCTGGTTGGAGATTCCTCGTAGCTGTTGGCTGGTTTTTACTGTTTATCTGGAGGAGAGAGATCTTTTGTATTTGGAGAGACTGATGTACTATAGTTTTAGTTTATCTCCTTTTATAGTCGAGAGATGCTGTACTGAGGACATTGTATGATGATTATCTGTATTTGAGGGAATGGATATTGTACTCTATTTCATGATGTATAGTAATTGGATTTTATTCTACAGCATTTTATTTCAGCTCTGATATTTGTGTAGCTATAGTACTATCTTTTGCAGGTTAGACGCTTCGCCTATGCGGGTTTTGGCATAGGTGGCGGATCTGTTGGCGAGCCCGGGTCGCAGTTTCGACCCCGGGGCGTGACAGATTAAGTTGGTATCAGAGCTTAGGGATAGGTCAATTGGGACTGTAGAAACCCTAGGCTTATGGTTGGACCCTAGGATGACTTCGTGAGAGTCGTGAGTTTTGCGAGAGTCCTGATTGAGTTTTATACCTCTCCCAAGTGATGGGATGGGTGATTGGCATGTTTATTCTCCTAAGCAATTATGTTGGCTGCAGACAACATAATGCGGCGGAACGGTTGACATGCTCTAGACTCTCGCCGGATTGGGTCGAGTTGTGTTTTGTGCGGTGGTGCAGTTGGTCGGGGTGAGCGGTGTCTCCCCGACGCGTTGTGCGGATTGGTGTGCACTCGTCGCAGCGGTGGAGCTCGAGCGGATTGTTTTTGGGGCCGGATACCCGGATAGAGGTTAGAGAGCTTCAGGCCCCGATGGCAGGATTGTCTGAGGTTTATCAGCGGCAGAGTGAGCCGCTGGTCTAGGTGACACAGTTGTCGGAGCAGTGGGCAGCCCGACAGTGTTTTTCTCCTGAGACCACCTGGTTGTTGTATCCTCAGCGGCAGTGATTTCTGAGGCATCGATGGAGCGAGCGGCCCCGTGCCAATGTTTGGTGTTGCGGCACCGAGGCAGGGTGGATTGCTGATAGTGGGGGAGCTGTGGGACATCATTGATGGATAGAGCCAGTTTTGGCAGATGAACCCCCTGGTTTATGGATTTGAGTTGGAGCCTTTGGAGGCAAAATCGTGGTTGGTGGTGAGGGAGTGATTAATTGAGGGTCCCCCTGTGCTGGGAAGTTTTTGCAGTTGTTGAACTGTACGCTCCAGGTTTCGAGGGACGAAGCGCGTAGGATGCGTGCGACTGGCAGTGGATTGCGCCAGAATACCCTTTTGTTATCTGATTCCCCCCTGTCTTGGATTTTGGATTTTAGATGCCTCGATGGAGTAGGCATCGTGTATGGAGTGTACTGTTGCAGTTCCTTTGGATAAGGATCTGCCGCCAGAGGCGAGTTCTGGATAGAGGCGCTTGGCGCTAAGTGCTGGGGGACAGATCGGTTGGCTGTGGCACTTTCGTTTTCCTTTCCTGGATGGTGGGCATCCTTGTGGACGGATTATGTAAAGCTTACCCAAAGGAAGGTTACCCCTTTGTGATTATTAACCTGCATGTTTGGGGCACAATGGATGTGTTTGAGGGGTGAGCTGAGTAAGGGATGATTGAATGAGGAATTGCAGGAATCAATTGTGTTTGTCGTATGACGATCGCAATAGTGGATTTTCTGAGATGTCAGAGGTCAGGTGGACCCCGGTGGCAGCATCAGCGTCGTCATCAGAGTGGCGCAGCGGTAGCGTGGATTGTTGTCTGCGAAGGGCTTTATTCCTCGCCTCAGTGTGAGTAAGGCGGAGAATTGTACTCCTTTTGTGGATAGCCTTGATTTTCTGGCAGATTAGTGACGACCACCTGCATTGAGCGGTTGAGACTGTGCTGCCTGGGTGGAGGGCGCCAAGGCAGTGGATCGGGTCGTCGCAGGTGTGATTTCATCACAGCAGTCGGAGTTAGAATATGTTGCATTCCCGCATGGACTGGAGGTAGATTTGTTACCACATGCACTAGAGGTACGGGTTCCGGTTGGGGTGGTGCATGTGGGGGAGGCTTGTGGATCATGACCAGTGCAATTGAGACCTCGAGTGGTATCGGCAAACCTATTGGTACTTGTACCTGGTCAGTGTTTGACCCAGTGCGTGGGATTGGTTGGCACAGTGCCACATGGTGTATGACTGCGGAGAGAGAAGGTTAGGATCTTCTGCAAGCAGGCATTAGAGACTTGTTCATTGAGACAGTCAGAGCACACAGGTTGCAGCGACTATGCGAGAGGTGCTTACGGCGGCACCGGGATGCAAGGATATTCCTGTTATCGTGAGATCCCGGGTGTGATCCCACCTGAGCTGATGATGATGCCGCCGATTAGAGAGATTGAGATTGCGATTGACGTGGTTCTGGGAACCACGCCAACCCCGTTAGCACCTCATTGGATATCACCTGTAGAGCTGAGAGAGCTGTTGGCACAGTCACAGGATCTGATGGATCGAGGGTCCGTCCGATCTAGTGCCACGTCGTTGGCACACGACAGTGAGGGTCCTTGTGTGGCGCGACCGCAGGCAAGTTCGGATTTTACTTAGGACCTTTTGATGGAATTATACTCCGACAGTTGTCTATCTGGATCATACAGCTGAGTATCTCGCCAAGATGGTGTTCTGGACCCGGTAGGGGCATTATGAGTACAGTGAGGATAAATGGAATGACTAAGGCCCTGTCGTCTTTAAGATCTGAGGAATTGTGTATTCTTGCTGCACTTGGAAGAATTATTTGAGATATTCTTCAGGGATATTTTGATTTTACCCCATCTCTGTGTGGTTTAGAGCTGGTGGAGCACTTGTAGATGGTGTAACAAGGTCTATGAGGAAGAAGCTGTATGCCAAGTTGTTATGGTGCAAGTTTTAGCTTCGAGAGCATATCTTCTTGGATCACTTAGTCTAGTCATAGGAGGCGGTGGTGAAAATCCGGCCAAAATGGATGCTATGCGAGAATGGCTGAGACCGGCAGTTATTTGTTGAGGTGAGGAGCTTGTGAGCCGGATAGTGCCAGCAGAGCTTGACGAATTGGTGATGAGATTGATACCAGCCCTGATTTCAGCATCGCCAGTGTTGGGAGATGGATTTGTGTGATACAGTGATGCCTCCCATAGTAGCTATGAAGTAACATTTGGATTTATGGCAAGCATCCAATATCACCCCGATAGGGCTACTTTGGTGGCGGATACCCGGAGCAGGAGAGCTATTTGGGGTTGAGTTTGTTGACTCCGCAGCTGGCGCTGTGTGGACTGTCGAGGCAGACGAGGCGTATGACGGTGTCGCGGAGGGCTCTTTTCCTTTCGGAGTTGCCTAGCACGTCACTGGTTTGGGAGTTGAGGACACAACTCCCAGAATTTGATGAAGTGATCGTCTGAAGCAGGTACCCTTTTTTCGAGCCTGGAGGATTGGATTTACCAGCTGCAAGGGTACTAAATCTTCTCGAAGATTGATTTACGATCTGGTTCTCTCGACTGCTTATAAGTTGTGTGCTGATGCCGGAGAGTTGGGGAGGTGATTCTACACCCTGATGGTTTTTGGATTAGAGATCAGAGTTTACGTGATCAGTTGGAGGACTTATATCTGATGCCTCGGGAGTACAGAGATATTCGGATCGAGCTTGTGTGCCGATGGACTTGTGGTTGGATTATCTGAGGCCCTGGGAGGAGCGGAGGCTTGTACCGATGCAGATTACTTGGTAGCTCGAGCGGTTAGCCCGGTGGTACTTGGTTGAGTTGATACGATTTTTTCGGAGTGCCCGCCTTGATTTTGTTCTAGTTAGAGACCCGAGAACCGCATCGCGTCTCTGGAGGAGATATTTGGCAGCCTTGGGAGCTTGAGTGGTGGATGATTGGATATTTACCCCCCTTTATTTGGTTGAGATTCCGTGTTGAGGAACGACTTTAGTTTCGAGGACGAAACTTTCTTTTAGTGGGGGAGGATGTGATGACCCGGATCTTTATTGGGAGTTTATGGCTTGATCAGTGGCTTCTGGAGGACTATCTTGGGATATGGGAGTGTTTGGGTGTGTATCGGACTCAAGAAGTGGACCCGGCGCAAAAATCGGATCAAGTGAGCTTTTTCGGGGGCTTTCGGGTAAATTTCGGTTGAGAATTTGGCAAAACGGAGGCCGTATTTGGATTCAGCGCGGAAAAACGCTTGAAAACGGCTATTTACTTGTATTTTTCGGAGTCCGGACACCCAAAAAGGGGCCTATTTTAGTGGGCCGGTTCACGGGACATGCGTGTGCACCGGGCGCAGCGAATTTTGTCGCTGCCACGTGTCGGGCTGCCATTGGCCCGACACGGGCGCGTGGGGCGCGCTGGTTGGGCGGCGCAGCAGGCGGCTTCCCTCTCTCTTGCAGCCGCCGGCTTCGTGTCTCCCAAAACGTCCCCAGAACCCTTTTTGCAGAGGAAGTTTTAGCCTATAAATAGCCCATTTCTCTCCCATTTTTGGACTTTTGAAATCTGGCCAAATTCCCTAATTTTTCCAGAGCATCCCCATCTCCTTCTCCTTCTTCTCCTTCACCAGTTTTCGGATTTGGGGTGTGCTGTGGGTGCCCGTAGCTGTGCAATTCGTGGATGAACCATTTGAAGCTGATTTCAACCATTTTCGTCGCATTTCAGTGCAGGAGCTCCACAGAACTCATCCCTTGTGATTTTGGCCTAATTTTTGGTTCTGCATCTTCACAAGAGGTAGATCTACAACTTTTGTATTCAACACTTTGGCTAGATCTTGAGTTTTATTGAAGTTTTTAAGCCATCTTTGGGACCCTTGTGGACAGCCTGGGATTTCGGACAGTGCTCAGTGTTTTCCCTCCCCTGGACAGTAGGAATGGAATTTTGAGATGATCTTTGTGGGGAAATCTTCAGGACTCAAATATCTACAACTTTGGTATGTATCACTTTACCTAGATTTGAATATTTCTGGGAGTTTATTAGCCATCTTTGAAGAACTTGTGCACAGCCTGAGATTTTGAACTGAGCTCAATGTTTTCCCTCCCCTTTTTCTAGTTTTTCCCGAGTTTTAGAGAGAGAAACTGAGGGAGTGGCCTGAAGTGAACTTGTTCCCCTTGGTGCTCTGGTTCTAATGGTGGATCCCCGGAATTTCTGGAAGCTCGGCAACGGCGATATCATTTTTACAGTTCGCCTCGGTTTTCGCCCCATTTTGGCCCATTACCGTCGCAGATTATTCAGAAATTCACTGTGAGCAAACCAGGAGGAGTTTTTGGACGATTTCTTCGACAGCGTGTTCCTAAGAGGTAAGGCTTCGATTTTCGTGTTGATCACTTCGCTCTGTTTCGCACTTTTGGCACGTTTCCCGAGACATCTTTGACCCCCTCTTTTGCTGTTTGGGTGTTTGGACAGCGGTACCTTCGACGAATTGTTTCTCGGCGTAGGAATATCGGATCGAGGCGATTCAAGAGTCGATTTTGGGCTACTTTTCGCAAGGAACGCGCTCGTATTTTTCTTGGAATTTTATGAGATTTATTTCGAGGTGAAAATTACTGTTTTCTCAGTGTACAGTGTGCAGTTTTTCTTCACAGTTTGATGTTTGGATTACCACCTTGCCGAATTTATAACTTGACTTACCGAACTCAGATTTGGGCGTGCAAGGTACCGTTTCGAAGCTATCGATGCGAGGATCGCTGTGATATTTTTCTGGGATTTTTCTGGGCACTTTCTGCAGGTGATAATTTAACAGTTTCGGGACTGTTGTTGTATGGGTTAATTAAAGCAATATTTGGGAGCCTAAGTGTATTTAGTGGACTTTGTGTTGTGCCAGGAGTGTTTCGGGTGTACTGTATTTGTTGGAGCGCAGGATTGGAGTTTTTGGCATTTTCAGCTGTACGGACCCGGACAGTTAGCGCTTCAGGTGGGTGGTTGTTGCACGCCTCTACTTCTGACCTGCTCACTAAGTTTATTAGAAAACCCCACTTTTGAGCATATTGATTGATTATTATGCATGATTGCCTGATATAAATGTGAGCCTATCATCTGAGATTAATGGTGTGAATATGGCATGTTGGGGACATTATGGGAATAATATTTCTGTTGGAACATGATCATTGGAATAATTTATTAGTGATGATTGACATGCTACTTTAGCACCCAGATTTTATGAAAATGGATTAAATAGATTAATTGGTGGGACATAACGACTTAATTATGTGCGGGTTTCACTCTGGGGATTTATTATGGATCAGGGATCATATACATGTGTAGTTGATTGACAATTTTAGCATGATGGGTATATCTATGTGGATTTATTAATCGTTACACATGTGAAACTGTTATTCGATATATTCCCTCTTTCATCTTGTATGAGGACTTTTGCATGCTTATTTGGACATCTAGATAGGCCACTATTTTATTGCTACACTATCATATTGGGATTTGACTTAGGAGAAACCATGATTGCTCTCTTTCTCCTTTTTATTTAGACTTTTGAGTCATGTTGCTCGGGTTCGAGCAGAGGTTTGGGATAGTGTAGCTGGGACCTGAGGGTCAGTGATAGGGTGTACCTGATGTTGGATTGTGGGCTATTGCGGCAACCGCGGACAGTAGGCGGTTGACCAGATCTTGATTATTTCACCCAATTGTGGGTTGGGGGTTATCGCGGTGACCGCGGACTTTGGGCGGTTGACCGGATGTTTACTATTGCATCAGATTGGGTATTAGATTTCTCTAGTGGATGGTATTTCCCACTTTTGAGTATTATTGTATCGGATCGGGGTTTCATTAGTGGACGGAGTTTCCCACTTTGATCATTGTCATGATCCAGTCCTGCTATTGTGAGATATTGGCTACAGAGATGCTTGATACAGTGATACTTTACTCGTGTGGGTCGCTCCCCTCGAGTGCCACTCCGGAGTAGGCTTTAGACCGTGTTGGGTTCCGGTCAGTTGGTGAGTTGTGAGTGATGGCAGAGCAGGCAGTACCAGTTTACTGGTGGCACTAGATTGGGTCTATTTAGCCAGATGTTGTTTCCTGGTGCATTCATACCGTCATTTCCTTCGGTATAGCATTTAGAGGCATACTTGTTGTGGTTTCCCCCTTTTATTCAGTAGTTCTGTTTACAGCCTTCTACCTGCCCTTTTCTTGCCTCTAGTAGACTTAGTGGGTACGCCGGAGCTTGAGGCTTTACCCACAGGGGGAGGCTACTGGTTTACTAGTGGTTCTCACCCCCACTGTTGTTTCCTCTTCTTTTCCCCCCCCTGTTTTGCAGAGTCCTCTTTGGAGTTGCTGATCTTCGGTCGTTGTTCGGGGCGAGGGAGTCACGAGCTAGATCGTTACCACCCGAGGAGTGTAGCTGTATCCCCTGGTTGGAGATTCCTCGTAGCTGTTGGCTGGTTTTTACTGTTTATCTGGAGGAGAGAGATCTTTTGTATTTGGAGAGACTGATGTACTATAGTTTTAGTTTATCTCCTTTTATAGTCGAGAGATGCTGTACTGAGGACATTGTATGATGATTATCTGTATTTGAGGGAATGGATATTGTACTCTATTTCATGATGTATAGTAATTGGATTTTATTCTACAGCATTTTATTTCAGCTCTGATATTTGTGTAGCTATAGTACTATCTTTTGCAGGTTAGACGCTTCGCCTATGCGGGTTTTGGCATAGGTGGCGGATCTGTTGGCGAGCCCGGGTCGCAGTTCCGACCCCGGGGCGTGACATTGGCCATCTCAATAGTGTTTACAACTGACAGGCTACAGTTTTGTGTCCTCTATATTGAGTAATTAAAATTTGCTTACTTTTTATTTCGTATTCACAATATGGTGTGTGTGCAATGTATGTAATACAGAACTGAATTTGTTAAGAACTATATAGCACATATTTTACGGGGAGGAAGGGCATTGGATGCTGTTTTGTAAGGTTGGCACACATATAGTCAAAAGGTGACAGCTTTAGAGGTCACAGGTAAAGAGGGGACAACTGTATAGTGTGTTTCAGCACACCTATACTGAAAAGGTGACAGCTATAGAGGGGACAGCTGTATATTGTCTTTTCCCTTTGGGCACACGTATATTAAATATGGGGAAAGCTAGAGAGGCTTCCGGTACAACCATATATAATACCGGAACACCTATATAGGAATACCGGATCAGCTATATATCTTCCCGTACAATCTGCCCACTTTTGCTAACAGCATACAATGTAAGGTCTATATGTATAAAAGGCAATATATACATATAGCTGCTCTCACCAGGTGACACATATATGTCCTATATATATATATGCATGCTATCTAATTCATACATATATATCCAGTCCACACATATATCACAGCTTATTATATTTCAGTATTTGTCAAATTTCACAAGCTTCCATGTCAAGCGCTACCTCCACACGCCCGAATAACACATATTGTTTTATGCCATGGAAGGATGAATTTGTTGATGCTAATATGTTGATGGATCGTGCAGCAAAGGTGGTCATTCTGGCCTACGATACAGAAAATGATTGTTCAAAAGATGGAGTGGCTTCTTTCCTAGCTGAACAGGTAGGCGGTATTCCCGATGATTACGGATTTGCACAATGTGAAGGTGCCAATTACCTTATATATTTTCCTACTGCTATGATTCGGGATAGAGCCATAGAGCGGTCTATTCTGCAGACCGAGAAACTGACGATTACGATAAAGCCATTTGAAATCAACGAAGGTCGAATCCGTGAACGGTATGCGTATATGGTATGGATTCGCTTGCATGATTTACCTGCCCATTGTTCGGACTACGAACAAATCAAAAATATTGTATCTAGTTTTGGACGTTTAGTTGATGGTGATTACCGCTGCCATCTCCGCCAAAATATCAACTTTTACCGGGTCTTGATCAAATGTATTGATCTACAAATAATCCCAGAGTGTGTAACGCTCATTGTGGGAAATCGCGAATGAAAAATAAATGTGGAAATAGAGTCGTGGCAATCCTGCACAGGGAACGGCCATCCGTAATGTGTTGGCAAGGTGACGTCTCCTTTTGCCAAATGGATATGTTGTTTAATAATTATCGATACTACTTTTTCTTGCAAGTACGCAATCATAACTAGGTACTCGCAATATAATGTTTGTGATATGCATGAAGTACACATCTGTATCTATTGACAATGACCTGTACATATATATAACTTGTACAATCCGATGGGATAAAATTGTAGGACATTTTATGGGTAATTATGCATCAAGTTGTATTCGTGCTTTGTACCTTTTCTATTGTATAATATAACTCTACCCGATTGACTTATTTTATTACTGTTTATTTAATCCCGGGTATATACAGAAGTATATGTACAAGCAGGGACTAAAATATTATTGTATGTGGTTCAGTATAAGACTTGTACAGGGGATGAAGAAACAATGGATGTCGACAGTTCAACAGTAATAGTAAGAATAATATAGGGGATTATATTTAAAATAAATAAATAAATGTTATACAGTAATGATTTTAAATTTGTATTTGAAGATATTTAGTAAAAAAATGTTATTACACAATATATATAGATATTTTTCTGTATAAATGAACAAAAAGAAAAAAAAAACTTAATAAGTCATTTATAAATGTATTAAGTAATTTATAATATATATATAATATATATATAAATTTTAGAATTTTGAACTGCATACCGTTAGATTTTGAAATTTCAAAAGTGTCCACTATCCTCTAGTTAAAGGAAGGAAAAGGAAATGTCTATTGGTACACTCCTATTTAAAACATCAAAATATTATATGATTTAATACTCCGGGCAGGGTAAAGGCACCCCACCTTCTCTTTCCGTGTTCTCACGCCGTCTCACACCTGCCTCCTCCCACCCCGCCCACCAGGCCGCATCAGATTGCCTCCATCGGACATAAAGTTTCCTCAGCCCCGGGCCGCATCACCGCGTACGAACGACATCGGAACCCCTCCAAGGACGCCCGCTGATCGCCAGGCTGCAAAGCCCTGAGGAATCCAACCCCTTCCAGGACAACGGCCGATCTACTGGTGATCCCTCCCTGCCGCGTTCTGCTCATCATTGTCGTCCAACTATACGAGTATGTAGGTAGATTCATTTAAAAATTTATGTGTTAATTCAAAGTGTTTAGGAAATCGGGGTAAAATTAATATTTGCCCTACATTAATATAATTTATTTTTTCTGAAGAAATGACATATTTCCTAACATTTGTAAAAGTTGTGAAATGTTCGTTCCATTCGATTTAACTTTTGCTTAATGTTAATCATAACTCCTTAATATTTATTGTGTAATGTGTGTAATTATTTATCATTGCTCCAATGAGTTGCCCTTCGTGTATGTTTTAATTTGAATAATTGGGCAAAATAAATTAGTATTGTACTGGTAAACCCCTGTTTGGGGTATACAGTCATATATACAGCTAAATTCTTAAATTAATGCTATATACAGCTATATTCTAAATGGTTAATGCACCTATACAGGTATATAATGATAATTTATGCTATAGAGGGGACAGCTAAAGAGGATTCCCGTACAGTATATATTTCCTAGTTGAATATGTCGAATTACCCTCTCATCCCAATGCACAATTGTTTACCTTTCACTAAATCTGCATGAATTTAGTACGTTGACTTGCAACATAGTGGTAAAATCTAAGAGATTTTTCCTATCTATGTTTTCTTTCTTTTCCGAATATTTGCATGGATGTATAAGTATTATAATGATATTACACAATAGATGGATTCGAGCTTTACATCCTCGAGCAATGGGGCCAGGCCAAATACTCCTTATTGCCATTGTCAATTGCAATGTGTCATGAGAACATCATGGACGCAGAACAATCCAGGCCGGCGATTTTACGGCTGTTCGAGATATGGGGTAATCTTTGTAATGTACATAATAATTTGTTATCCATGCTATATATCAAAAACTTACCATCTAGACTGGCCTCCCATATTTGCAGGGCCATGGGGCATGCAATTATTTCAGATGGTATGACGAGCCGTTTACGAGCAGAAGTATTTCAGTATTGAATGGATTAATAGTAAGTAACAATAAGTTGCGCAATGAAGCTGCAGCTGCTGCAAGGAAAAGAAGATGGGGGTTGTACATATTTGTTGCATATTTTCTTATCAGTGGGATTTTTGTTTCTTGGTGTTATAACTGTATGTTGAAATCCATACTATGACTATCCCTTTCCTTGTAATGTATTTGAATATTTTTGTCTATATATGAATGTATTTATATTCCTCTCTAAGTAATAATTGCTATGTGTTGTACACTGTTTATCTAAGATGTATATATTTAAACCGTAAACCAATGTAATCGCATCTTATAGTATTGCATATATATCATCACACTTTATATTGTAATTACAAGTGTGTGGCTTTCGGGTTTAGTGGAACTCAATCATATACCGGAACCATGTGTACCGGTACGCATGGATGGGTACCGGTACTGTCCGAGGATTGCAAGCGTGAGGCGTTCGGGTTCTGAGGATCTTGGATGTGTACCGGTACTAACTAATCAGTACCGGTACAGAGTGAGTAATCAAAGTGTACCGGTACGAAATATTGAGTACCGGTACTGAGGGACAAATCCATGAATACTACTTTCGGGTTTTGAGGAACTAGGACGTGTACCGGAACCATTAGTACCGGTACTTAATTATGAGTACCGGTACTAATTGACGCTTGCAAGTGTGAGGCTTTCGGGTTATGAGGAACTTGAATGTGTACCGGAACATTG
The DNA here is from genome assembly GCA_029168755.2 of Tillandsia fasciculata. Taxonomy (NCBI): domain Eukaryota; kingdom Viridiplantae; phylum Streptophyta; class Magnoliopsida; order Poales; family Bromeliaceae; genus Tillandsia; species Tillandsia fasciculata. Next base: position 337,824 of record JAQOTM010000137.1, on the reverse strand, counting down.
GCTTGCTCAATCAGAATCGGTACTCACTCTTTACCGGTACAGATGGTTTTTGTATAGGGATATACTTTTTGTACACCCCCAAGTGGTGTGTACATCCTACTATTCAAGACACCAACCAACGCTAAGCCTCCCAGGAAAGAAGGGCTATCCCCTATAAAGCTGTCCCATATTGAATATAGGTGTGCACACTTTTCAAAACAGCATCAAATGCTAAACCTCTCAAAAGGCCCTATATAGATGTACGAAACCCATCTATACATGTTCCGGTAAGCGTATATGACTGAGTGGAAACCCTCTTTAGATGTCCCCACGAAACCATTAAATTTGAATATAGCTGTTTATATGACTGTACGAACCCAATATATAGCTGTTCCGGTGTTCATATATGGTTGTACGTAAACCCTCTATAGATGTAATCAGATTTAATATAGGTGTGCCCAGAAGGGAAAGACAATATACAGCTGTCCCATCTATAGCTGAGTTCTTTTGAGATAGGTGTGGTGAAAGTCCCGGTACACACTACTACCCACTTACCCACTTTCCAAAACTACAATCAATGCTATTCCTCCCCATATCACACTATTACCCACTTACCCACTGTTCTAAACACCATATTCTAATATAGATTATTCTATATTAGAATATGCTATATAATTAGCCCTTCGCAAAAGTGCTCAAAACCGCTGTATAGCCTCCTAAGGAATTATGGCCTATAAGAGTAATCGCTTTGTATACCAATATCCGCAATATTGTAGTTAGGTACTCAATCTCACCCTACAACCCGCTCACTCTATCTCACACTATCTTCATCTCCCTCTCAATTTCACGCTCGTATACAATTATACTTATCATGGCAAGCTCTAGCTTTAGCCAAACCTCATATTCCTCCCGTCCTCGCAACACCTACTGCCTCATTCCTTGGACGCCTGCGCATGAAGAGACTGATAGTCAATTGGAGCGGACGGCGCAAATAGTTGTCGATGCCAATGCAAACGAAAATGAGCGTTCGCGGGCTGCCGTGGCCGCGTTGCTCGCAAGACGGATAGGAGGAAGGCCTCATGATTTCCAACTAGCACGAGGTCCTGTCGGAAATTATATTGTAATTTTTCCTACAGTGACAAGTATGCATATTGCTATTCGTTGTTCTCCAATTCGCAACAACACATTCGCGATGACGGTATCTCCATTGGATGGCAATCGTGGGACAATAACGCAAACATTACAATACTATGTATGGATTCGCCTACATAATTACCCGATTTATTGCCATCAGTACGCAGAGGCTGAAACAATCGTCTCTAGTTTTGGGCGCTACATAGGTGCGGATGATCCTAGCCGACATTTCGAAAATTTCAAATACTATCGCGTGCTTATCAAATGCATTGATCCTAACATGATTCCGGAGCAAGTAACACTATATGTAGACAATAGAGAATGGATCATAAGAGTTGTGATTGAGTCCTGGGAGCGTTGCGAGCCAACAGATAACCCATGGATGTAGATTGTAAATTATATCATGGATGTAACTGATTATTATTCACTCTTAATGATTATTCTTCACCATAAGTTTTGAACATGCAGATATGACTGTGTAGAATCACTCTAGGGGTGTTCCTTCAAAAAATTGGCAGAATTTAGTAGATGGGTGTTCCTTAAAAGTGTTAAAGCAACAGCTATTAGATAAGTGTTGAACATTCATATTTACAAGATTGAGGACTTGAAATTAGACTGCATACAAGTGTTCCCTTTTATATATATCAGTGTGCAGAATCCCTCTATGGTGTTCCTTAAAACAATTGGCATGAATTACGTAGATGGGTGTTCCTTAAAAGTGTTAAAGCAACAGCTATAGAAAAGTGTTGAACATTAATATATACAAGATGGAAGACTTGAAATTAGACTGCATACAAGTGTTCCCTTATATATATATATATATATATATATATATATATATATATATATATATATATATATATATATATATATATATGTGCAGAATCCCTCTAGGGGTGTTCCTTAAAACAATTGGCAGAATTTAGTAGATGGGTGTTCCTTAAAAGTGTTAAAGCAGCAGCTATAGATAAGCGTTGAACATGCATATAAACAAGATGGAGGACTTGAAATTAGACTGCATAAAAGTGTTCCCTTTTGCATATATGACTGTGCAGAATCCCTCTAGGGATGTTCCTTAAAACAATTGGCTTTGGTTTAGTAGATGGGTGTTCCTTAAAAGTGTTAAAGCAACAGCTATAAATAAGTGGTGAACATAACGAGATACAAGATGGAGGACTTGAAATTAGACTGAATAGAAGCCCTGCATCTATGGGTGTACCAGCTTGATTGATATATATTGGATGGCGGCAATGATTAGTTCTTTTATATAACATATGGGTGTAACAGTCTGCGAATTTATATATCAAAGGACAATGAAAGATGGAAGAATATCGAGATACATAATTACACGTGGTATGACAAATTGGAATACAGATTTGCCATATAAACTCAAATATATACATAGATCTTATAAGATAGATATTAAATATAAAAATTCATAGATTAATATAGGAAAAATGTAAGTATGTTATTACAAATATTCATCATGATATATATGCAATACTACAAGAGCAGAATGAAAAAGTTTAATGCTAAATATAAACTCTCCCGATATAGTGTACAAGGCATATCAATGCTTAATGGTTTAATAGCATAGTGCATTGTATGGATCTCGCTTTCAATTGCCCGTCTCATGTTTGCTGTGCTGCATTTATTGTTCTTGCGATATGTCATATTCGTACACCTGATTAAATATTAAATAAACTCAAATTAACGACAGAGCACAATTTTACATATAGAATTGAAACAATAAATTGGCATTACCTGTCAGAACTGCATAGAGTGCGCCATTTGCATAAAGCAGGTAGGAATCTCATTAGTTTATTTTGGACTTGTATCCGACATAGGAGGGTACCTTACAGGGTCTGTGGACATGTCCAAGTTTTGAGGGGCCCACGGGGTCTTGCATATATAACAAAATAAATAAATTAGAATATGTGTATTAAAGACAAATTTATAGTAAATAAATATCTAGGAGAAAGTTAAGTAACATTACCGTTAATATCATGGCTGGATTGCTCTGCACACCAATCCCATAAGGTAAGTGCATTATGGGCGAGTTGTTATTCATAGGACTTTGCAGGTGAACCTATTTTAATAAATCGGGAGGGAGGGGGCCAATATGGAAGACACATTAATTATGTAAACAAATGAGTAAAATCGAACTATGAATCATATATTAAGAGAATCAAATGAACATATAAAAAATTCTTAAACATTTACACTGTGTTGGGACGAGGCCGAGGGCGACGATGAGAAACGATTAAAGACTGAGCATTCACCATTATAAAACCTGTCCGTAGAATCTTGACGCATCTATTTAAATAGAAAAGAATATTTCAATTAATGTCATCTAGCATAAATTATAAGCCAACAATAATCGACATACGTACGTACAGATATACCTGTTGCTTGTTGCCTTTCATCTTAAGCCGACGTACAATTTTATCTGTCATCGACTCCTTTCGTTTGCTTGGTGGGCGGCCTTTACTTCGAACTGACAGCGGGCTCTTTACTCTTTGGTCGTTACATCTAACATCTGATTCGTGTCCCATACTAGAATGTATATTTCCGGAAAATTGGACATCATTGCTTCCCTTGGATGACGAAGTGTTCTCTAATTTCATCTTCATATCATCAAGTGAGCGTAACGTTGATATATATTTCTCATCACTCTCAGCAGCTATGAATGCAATGTCGTTAATACGACTACATATTGCCTCATATCGGCTTATTTCTGGACAGATCCCTAAGCTTTTATGCCATGCTTTCACCCGAGTATACCTCCGTCTTACATCCTTCCTCCATCGTGTTAGTATGTAACAAGTTGGGACAATCATCATCTTTCTATTAACTAGGACGGCAATAGAATGTCGGCATAAAATACCCTTACAATCAAAAAGACGACAAATACAACTAACTCGGGAGCTAGACTCATCAAAATATACAGTGTATACTATGTCTTTGCCTCCTTCGCCATATTGTACATACTCGTTAACCCTATACTCATGCACGCTACCATTAGATGATATTAAAGATGTCTCACAATGCATTAAATCCTTTAACTCCGTCTGAAATTCTCGAAATTTAGCAATTGTGTACACATCTTGAAATTGCTTCTCAAATGCATAACGACTTATGGATGGGATGACGGAGGTGAATGATTTGTAGTCTAATAGAGCCTCCTTTTCAGCTTTATTCTTTATAGCGCTTTCATACTGCTCCACAAATACTTTTAGCGTCGTTTTGGAGTTCACATACCCATCAAAAAACGAATTCATGCTTTCACTTCGCTGTGTGGTGGACATTCCAGCCCAGAATGTATGCTTCACATAAACTGGCACCCACTTTCGTCTGTTCTCGTACAGTCCTGACAACCAATCATTCTTTTCAAGTCCATAACAAACTATCATACTCTTCCATTTTTCCTCAAATTCAACTTCTGTTAGTGATTCATAAATAGCATTCATCAATATGCTCTTAATAGAATGATAATCACCATAACTTTTTAGCTTCTCCGGTATCTTTTTTGTTATGTGCCACAAGCACCATCGATGTTTGGCATCGGGGAATACCAGTTCAATAGCATTTTGCATTGCTTTGTCTTGATCGGTGATTATAGCTTTGGGGGCATGGCCGGACATACATGACAGCCAATTACGAAAAAGCCATACAAACGAAGCTGTATCTTCACCAGAGAGTAAGCCGCATCCAAACAAGATTGACTGACCATGATGATTAACACCAACAAATGGAGCAAACGGCATATCATACTTATTCGTTAGATATGTCGAATCAAATGTAATTACATCTCCAAAAGATTCATAGGCTGCTCTGCTTCTAGGATCTGCCCAGAATATATTGCGAATACGAGAATCATCGTCCAGATCGATGGAATAAAAGAAATTTGCATTTCTCTCTTGCATGGTTCGAAAATAATTACAAATGGCTTCGCCATCACCTTCACCAAGTCGTAAACGCCGTATTTTATCAATATAATTACGGGCATCCTTCTCTCCAAATGTCAAATTTTCATACCCACCAGCCTCAACAACAAAAGAATTAAAACTTTTATTCAGTCTGATTCCGGCACAATCATTAACATCAAGCCGCCTCTTAACACTACAATCTATAACTCGATTGCAGGGAAAATATCGAGACTTGCAAGGACTTAATCCATGATTATGGTCAAGTTTGACCATACTTATTACACAAGATAAATCCAAATTTATTTTCACATTTATCCTAGCAGGACAGTCTGTCTTCGATGCCGAAGGACGAGGCCGGAGATTACTCAAGGTCCGATTTACTTTTCCATGACGAGAGCATGCGATGATTACATACGAAGGAATGCCGTTACTCATTTTAGTAGACCTCTTTACAATGCCAAATCCTAATTGTTGTGCGTAATTCTTATAGAAGCCCATAACCGCATCAATATTATTAAAATGCATTCCAACTTCTGGTACTAAATTGGATATGTCTGAGACCTCATTGTTTCTTTCTTCATCCATCTCAACCTCAACAACTGATAATGACAAGTGCGTCTAGATATTTCAAAATAATTATGACCTGTAACACATCATATTTACTCCTAATACAAACTTGAAATTATGGTTAAAGAAGAAAATATTTGTAGAATTTACGAAAAATTATATATAATGTATAAATAGGATTTGTATATTTACCAAATATTTGTAAAGGCATTATTCTACTATACCCTCTAAATGTATCCTTACAGCTAATACATGTTCGACATTAATACTAACCAAATTACATAGGAGCATTATATGATGTACATGTTCTAAACCGTAAACTATTCTCTTCTTTTTCTTTTTTTTTTCCCTCCATCAAAGGTGCTTTTGAAATGATTTAACCAATAAAGGAAAATATATATTTACTTATTTAGGGATCTTTTCTGTGTCAGAATATATAATATAGAATAATGCTAGTGGTACACCCCTGTTAGGGGTGTATATCATACACCCCTACAATTAATTCTAAACCGTAAACTATTAACATATTATTATATATAATGTAATTGTCAAAACATCCTATTACATATTATATAGTAGATTGGAATAAACCATAAATGGCCGCTCTCCTATATCGGACAAAAGTCAACATATTAACCCCTACTTTACCTTGTACCTGCTATTTGTTATCAACGTCATTCTATTTATAGACCAAACAAAGAATGTTTTCTTCCCTTGTAGCGGTATTTATACACCCAGGATTAAAGGAAAAAAACCTTCTTTCATCTTTAATTCTAGGTGAAGCACATAGTTAATTGGGTAGTTTATGGAGCGGAATATCACAGCGGAGAGGTTGGATGAGCAGGCAGTGAAGACTCTTGAGTAGCTGTGCTTTGATTTTTCAGTGTTGAAGCACCGGCGAATGGGATAATACAAATGTCGGTAATATGTTACTGGACGGGCATCTCGTTTGGGATCCATTGCCTAGGAGCAGAAGATGATTGCGAAGTTTAAAGCGGCTAGGGTGTCCCTAGGCGCATTACGCTTCGCTATCATGTTCTGCTCCGATGACAATATCACAACGAGATGCCCGTCCAATAGCATATTACCGACATTTGTATTATCCCATTCGCCGGTACTTCAACACGGAAATCTCAAAGCATGGCTACTCAAGAGTCGTCACTGGCTGCTCATCCAACATCTCCGCTGCGGTATTCCGCTCCATAAACTAGCAAAATAACTATGTGCATTCCAAACACGCCGGTACAAGGGAAAAAAACCATCTTTCATCTTTAATTCTAGCTCAAGCAGGGCTGTATGATAAGAAAGATACCTTATGTCCATCCAAGTCCCATATGTTAAGTGTGTAACCTATACATCGCAAGCAGAGGTGTACAAATAACAGTTCTCAGGAAGAAAAAAGCTAACATTGCTACATTTTAACCCCTATCTTGAAATCGCTACACAGCTATGATAAGAGCTATATATAAACTGTACCACACAACCAATGATGCCTACAAGTGTTCCCTATTGTTTGATATATGACTGTACAGAACCCATCTAAGGCTCTTACTAAACCATTTGGCAGATCCTACTTGCATTTGTACTAGAGATATTTACACAGCTAGATATCAATGTGATTCCTCTGTTAACAAAGCTACACCAAATAACAACGACAGCTTTTGACTATATTTACATATCTGCTTTAATTTGGAAAGCCTACAAGGGTAGTCTTTTGTATATATGACTGTACAGAATCCAACTTTACACTATTTTAAATTTTCCTAATATTTTTCCAAATATAAATTTTTCATACACTGATTAGAGTGGAGAATTACTTTACAATTGGGGACCCTCTGTTAAGGGCGTATAATAACTAAGGTAACTAAGATAATAGAGATAACTTTCAGTGGTATAATTTTCAGTATTATTAACTAAGATAAGTTAATAAAATCATTAACCTAGATTTAATAAAGGTCTGCTATTAAGCATTTTCATCCCACTACCCTCTTAAGGGTGTAAGCTATACAGCTTTGTCAAAGGGTGTACAGCTAGAAGAGTTGTTTTAGGAAAATGATACCTGCAAACTTAATAAAAGCATTAACCTACATTTATTAACCTACATTTAATACTACTAGTGGGAGAGAGATAGAGAGATAATTTATTATATTAATTAATTTTGACCCAGGATTGTCTACCCCATGTGTACAAAGGATTTGTGTATATTAAATAAATTTGACCCAGGATTGTCTACCCCATGTGTACCAAGGTAACCATAAAGCAATATGTACCGGTACACATTGCAAGAAGAGGGTGTGAGAAGAGGGTGTGAGAAGGTAACCATAAAGCAATATGTACCAAGAAGAGGGTGTGAGAATACCGGCTGGGATTTTTAGTTTCAATCCCAGCCGTCCCTGTTAGGGGTGTAGGATATACACCCCTAACAGGGGTGTACCACTAGCACTACTGCTATGGGAAAATGCTATTGGTAGAGCCCTTAAAGGGGTGTACCATAAAGCAATATGTACCGGTACACACCATGGGTACCGGTACAAGGATTGTGTTCCCCAATGTACCCGGTACAGAATCCTGGGTACCGGTACAAACAATGAGTTCTTAATTAGTACCGGTGCTAAATCCTGGGTACCGGTACAATGAATGTGTTGCCCATTTGTACCGGTACTAAATCCGGGGTACCGGTACCTTGAATGGGTTACCATCAGTACCGGTACTAAATCTTAAGTACCGGTACTTTTAATGTGTTCCCCATTTGTACAGGTACTAAATCAAGGGTACCGGTACAATCAATGTGTTACCCATTTGTATCGGTACTAAATAATGCGTACCGGTACAATCAATGTGTTCGCAATTTGTACGGGTACTAAATCGTGGGTACCGGTACAAGGATTCTGTAGAGGAACAACAAGTACAGGTACACATTGTAAGTTACAATGAATGAAAAAAAGACATCGTAACAGGATTTAGCCATAGCATTACTGTGGAAAATAAATAGAGAATAAAATGAGGGGATTTTGAAATGTACATATGGCGTCGGCCTCGCGAAGGTGTCGTAGCTCGTAGCTTGTCGAAACAACTGAGAGTGAGAGGGGCAGAGGGGGAGAGTGGCCGAGGGGATGGAAGCATACACAGAGGATCTAATCGACGTCGTGGCCTGATAGGGGTCGTCGCCCTCGCGAAGGCCTCCCAGATTGGCGAAGGGAGGGAGATAGAGAGAGAGAGAGAGACTAGTCTCGAGAGAGAGCGAGAGAGGGAGCGGGAGGAGAGAGCGGTAGCAGTATTAAATGTAGGGTTCTGTGAATAGAAAGGGAAAGAAAGGGAGGGAAAGAATATGAACAGTAAAATTGGAGTGAAAATATCAGCTCCTTACTGTGCAGTTTAATCCCAGCCGTTCATTCAGTGGGTGTACGATCTACACCCCTTTAAGGGGTGTACCAATAGCATTTTCCATATATATATATATATATATATATATATATATATATATATATATATATATATATATATATATATATATATATATATATATATATATATATATATATATATATATATATATATATACCACTAGTGAAGTACCCGTGTTGCGTTGCGGGTCTAATTTGTTCAAGAAAAATTATTTTTCATGTTATATGCTGTACAAGTTTAATTTGAGTGCTAATGTAGAAATAACATGAATATTTAATTGACTATAAAGTAGAATGACCAACTATGAAAATGCTATTTTGAAGTAGAGTATGTCAGCCAACTGTTATAATTCAGTAAAAAAGGTTGCATCACAAAGTAATTCGTATATGCACTCTAAATATGGAAACTTACAAAAGCAACTAAATTTACACATTGATAATAGAGTCGACGCAACATTCGTAAAACTACAATGCACAAAGAACCATAGTCCACCAATGAAAATATATAGCAAAATCCTTCTCCACGAAGTGCCCATTTCAAATCCAAAAACTGAAAACTTGAAAGAGACCTGTATTGTAATTGAAGGGTTAGCAAAAGTCATCCTCAAATTGATCACTTTCAAATCATAAAGTTCCAGCAGTAGTACACAAATATATTAATTCACAAACAACTAAAAGCATAGGTTGTAAAATAAAATATGATTGTTGTAAAATCTATGAGAATGTCAACTTCCTAATGGATAGCTTCACAATAAATTCTGTTCCAACAATTATTGTGCAAATCAAAACTTGGAAAGTTCACAAAGTTTTGGGCATATATAGAGTATTAGCACATTAACCATGAAGCAGAACAAACAAAAAGTAAAGGCATTGTTGGAACAGGAAGAATGTCACTGACATCAAACTTCTTTCAATATTACATAAAAACCTATAAACCAGCAAAAATTTTTCATTCAATTTATTTACAAAACTAGAACTGGAATTAATTGATGTTTTTTAGATATTGGTGTAATGTTCTGATTTTTCCCCTTGCAGTTTTCCGTTGAATCTAGCGTGTTGAACACCTAGTGTTGGTGTGTCTGGCCCATGGTGCATCAAAGGGGTGCCACAGATGGACCCCGTGTGGTATTTTAGCTGATTTGGCCTTCGGCTGTGTTTGCCGAATTTTAGAAAAGGAATTGGGCCAAACGGAGTTCGGATTTGGATTCAGCGCGGAAAAACGCTTGAAAACGACTATTTATTTGTCGAATTTGGAGTCCGGATGACCAAAAACGGGCTTCCGAAAGTTTCGGGGAGATTTTGGTGCATGGGGGTGCTCCGTGGACCGGCCTATGCCACGTGGCGGCTCACGTCGCTCGGTCCACGGAAGAGGCGCGGCGGTGCATGGACCGCGCGGCGGGCCAGGTGGCGCTTCCGGATTGGCGGGAGTGCAGGGTGCGGTCCAGGGAAGCGGCGCGGGGCTCGTGGACCGGGTGCACGACACGTGTCGCTCGGGTATTGGTGGGCTCACCCGGGCGCGGTCCACGGGCGCGCGGCGCGGCGCATCGGGGCGCGCGCCAGCGCAGGGCGCCAGTGCGGCCGGTCGGGCGCACATGGCCCGCACTCGAGTGCGGGCCACGTGTCGGCCCGACAGCGGTGCGGTGCATGCGCCGCCTCCAGCAAGGCGCGGCCACGCGGCGGCCACCCAGTCGTCCCGCACAGCTGTTTGCTGTGCGGGGGACACGTGGCCGCACCAGGGGAATCCGGGCGGTCGGACGGCCCCCGTCCGACCGGCTTTTCGGATTCGGGCGCCCGAAAAGTGGCGCCCGAAATCTGAAAGTGGGGGGGGGGGGGGGGGGGCTTGGGCTTCTATAAATAGGCCTTTGAGGGGGCCATTTTTGCACTTTCTGTGAGGATTTTGTAACAACCCGGACCCTTCGCAACCGCCTATGATGACACTGTTCTGAGGTCGGTAAGGCGCCGGGGAGGATGGGTTGTTACAGGGGGGAATTTGAGTGAGTAGGTGTGGTTAGAGGAGGGGAATTGGAGAGAATTTGGAGAGAAGGAGAAGAAGAAGAAGAAGTTGAGATAGAAGGGAAAGGGGTGAAGAAGGAGAGAAGCAGGTTTGGGGAAAACTTGTAATATTTCATTCATGCCCCGTTCCATACATTGCGTTCCTATTAATATCCTATTACAATACTGTGATTGTAAAATAATACATTTAGAGGGGGTGCTGAACAAAAAAGGATCAATTGATGTGGCCTAATGGTTGGGTTCTGGGCCTCTCGAGTGGCCTGGTGGATTGGTGGGCCTTGTCTCCACGGCCCGGTTGATGCTGCCCGCTCCTGTTGAGGCTTGTTGGATCCTTCGCCCGGTTGGTGCTCATCCGACCCGCTTCGGAACATCTAGTGCTTCCCCACTGACTCCCTCGATCCTACTGTGCTCCTCTAGATCCTGTCGCCCTCTCCTCCTCTGCAGAGATGCCCTAGTTCCTCTCCGTCGACCGGCTCCATCCGTCTCCTCATCGGCTACTTCTTCTCTCCCCCATTTTTCCTTTAAGCTACGGTTATTCCTTAGCTCTACCTTTACTCCCTTCCTACTCCTAATGATGCTTTATTTCTTGCAAGCCTGACAATCCGCTTCCCCTTTAGACGATCCTTGTCCTCAAGGATCGAAAGTGGGAAACTGGGACTTCAAAAACTTGTAGTCCTCCCACGTTGCTGCCTCTTCGCCCAAGTTCTCCCACTTCACCAGAACTTGACTGGCCGCCTTGTTGCCCCTTTTTATCATGCGCCTCTCCACTATTTTCTCGGGCCTTGCGAGCAGCTGGCCATCCTCATCCACCCGGGGAACCTCCGGGGTTACTGTGGCTGCCGTGTCAGATGGGGGACCCCTCTTCAGTTGTGACACATGAAACACTGGATGTATCCGTGACCCCTCCGGCAGCCGTAGGCGGTAAGCGACCTTTCCCACCCTTTCTACTATCTCGTACGGCCCAAAATAGCGGGCACAGAGCTTCAGATTGCTTCGGACGGCCACGCTCACCTGTCGTAGGGCTGCAGCTTCAGGTATACACTCTCCCCGACCTTGTACTCTTTATCTATCCTCCTTTTGTCGGCATTTTGTTTCATCCGGTGTTGGGCTTGTAGTAGTCGCTCTCTCAGTAGCTGAGTCATCTTCTCTTGCTCCTTGCCCCACTCCTGCACCGTGGGCGACACCTCTAGGCCCAGGTTGACTACTATCCCGCTGGGGGGATGATGGCCGTAGAGGGCTTGGTAGGGTGTGGTTTTCAGGGAACTATGGTAGTTTGTATTATACCACCACTCGGCAGTAGCTAGCCATCTGTTCCATTTGCGAGGTTGGTGGAAGCAGAGGCACCTTAGGTAAGTCTCTAACATCGGTTGAGCCTCTCTGATTGACCGTCCGTCTGCGGATGGTAGGCGCTGCTCATGAGTAACTTCACCCCCATTAATCTGAATAATTCCTGCCACATCTGGCTGGTGAACACCTTGTCCCTGTCGGTTAGAATACTCCTGGGCAACCCGTGCAGTTTGTAGACTGTGTCGAGGAAGGCCCTCGCTACTTGCGCCGCGGTGAAGGGATGGGCCAGTGCTATGAAGTGAGCGTATTTAGTGAGTCGGTCTATCACTACTAGCACTGTCACGCCCCGGGTGTAAACCAGAACCCGGGCCCGTCCACAGATCCGCCGTGCATGCGGTATTTCCCACATACACGAAGCGTCGGTAACCTGCTCAGATAAATAATAATAATAAAAGAGCATAATAATCAGAGCTGAAATAAAACTACTGTATCTCAGACAGATGCTGGAAGTAAAAGGTACAACAGTAAAATAAAATACAGATGTCTCTCCCAGCTCACAACTATAATACAAACAGCTGGCAGAAGCCAGTCCCCAAAAAGAAATACAAAACACTGTCTGAGAAGTCCTGGTACCCAAAAATCTCCAGCTACGACCCTCGGTGGCTCTCTATCTAGTCCGCAATTCGCTTACCTCGATCAGTTGCTGACGGCCCAGCAACTCCCACTGAGGACTCTGCAAAACAAGGAGAAAGAAAGAAACAAGAAAAACAATGGGGGTCAGTACTACTATAAACAGTAGCCTCCCCTAGTGGGTAAAGCCTCAGCTCAGATATGCCCACCAGGTGCTCAGAGGCGAAAAGGGAAAGGAAAAGAAAGGGGATGCAGATAAATAAAGCAACTGATAAAGTGCTATCCCTAATATGCCTCTAAATGACCAACCAATAAGGATGGGAAAAGTGATGCATCAGAATCAAGTAGCCTGTCATAAAGACCCAATCTGACAGCCAGTGAACACTGGCACTGCCTGCTCTGCTGTCGAACTCAAGAAACCAGAATGGTGCCCGGCGCTCACACCGTGGAACTCAAGAAACCAGCATGGTGCCCGGCGCTCACACCGTGGAAAGCCTACTCCGGAGTGGCACTCGAGGGGAGCGACCCACACGAGTAAAGTATATCACTGTATCAACCATCTCTGTAACCACTGTCTCATAATAGCAGGACTGGATCGAGACTCAAAGAAGTGGGAACAACCCTCCACTAAAGTAAGCCCGATCCCCAAAACACCCAATCTGATGCAATAGAAACAATCCGGTCAACCACCCAAGATCCGTGGTCGCCGCAACACCCTGACAAACTCAACCTGTCCCAAATCCCCAATACCTGCCTACACTGTCCAACATACGCTCGAACCTGAGCGATTAAGCCGCTAGTGCCAACAATGAAAGAAGAAAAGAGAAAAAGCATGGTTTCTCCTAAGTCAAGTCCCAAAATAGTGTAGCAGTAAAAGATGACAATAATTATGTGACCAATTTAATCATGCAGTGTTCCAATATTTGTCCAATTTCCAAGAATAATCAGTTTAGAGAATAAGCTAAAGTGACAGTCTCATATGAACAATCATCAGTTTTGCAGTCCTCAATATTATCACATTGTCTCTAAGCATACAGTCCAGAACTTAGGCGATTTAAACAAATGATCAATCTAACAATAATTTTCGCGGATCAGATAACCAATAATTAATTCCCTAGAGCATGCAAGTCTACCAATCAACACATTTAGCATCATCAAATCAGGGGTACTCTGATATTCCTAGTGGGCATAACAAAGAGAGGAGTACAACAACCACCCACCTGAAGCGCAACTGTCCAAACTCGTACAGTCAGAAAATACCAAAATTCCAAATCCTCGCTCCCACAATTTTAGCACACCCGCAACATTCCTGGTACATCAAGAAGTCCACTAATTACACTAGACTCCCAAATTCAGCACTAAACCACATACAATCACGAGTACCAAACTGTGAAATTATCACCTGCAGAAATGTCCAGAAAATTCCAATAAAAATATCACGGCGATCCTTGCGTCGATAGCTTCGAAACGGTACCTTGCACGCCCAAATCCGAGTTCGGTAAGTCAAGATAAAAATTCGGCAAGAGGGCACTCTCATACACTAATCTGGATTAAGGACTGATTACTGTTCACAGAGAAATCATTAATTTTCACCTCGAAGTAAAATTCACAAAAATCCAATAAAAATACGAGCGCGTTCCTTGCGATCCGTAGATGAAAAAGTTGTATAAGCTCGTTTCCGTCGGACGCTCGTGCGCAAAGATATGGCCGAAACACTCCGCTGCTGTCAAGGAATTCCATACAGAAAAAGGGGTCACTTGTTGCCTCGAAATCCGTGCCAAAACCTCGAAACGGGAAAGCGCGACCAAAACGAAAGATGAAGTCCTACCTCTTAGGAGTCCACTGGTGCAAGAATCACAGGAAAATGATGTCGGGGTAGCCCAGGGGAGCAAAAATACGATCGCTGCGCCGAAGAAGAACACTAGGAAGCAACGTCGCGCCGCACCGTAAAATGGGGAACCTCGGGATTCGTGCCTCCAAAACTCTTGAAACTTGGCAGGGAGATCCAGGACTTAGAGATGAAGATTTTTGCTAGAAATGTGCTTGGGCTGAAGAGGCTCGGTTTGGGAGAAAAAGGGAAAGAAGGAGGCTCGGATTGCACTATTTATATAGGCTGAAAAACAAATCAAATAATTCCATCCATGTCCCCACTTTCGGGCGCCTACGTGCCCATTTCGGGCGGCTACAGTGCGGCCCGGCCCAGGATTTCCGGGCGCGCACAGTGCGGCCCGGCCCACCGCACAGCCCAGCCCAGCACTCCCCCAGCCCCGCTGCACCCGGCGCACCTGCACCAGCCAATGGTGGCGCGCCACGTGGCCCCGCAGGCCGTGCACCGCGCACGGTGCGCCGTGCACCGCGCACGTCGCCGGCTGACCCGGGCGTACGGCCACCTGCCCCGGTCACCGTCTCCGCCAGTTGCGTGGACCGAGCGCACCACACCGAACCAATAACCACCTGCCACGTGTCCACTCGGTTCACCGTGCACCCGGGCCCAAACTCCGTGGACCGCGCCTGCTGCGCCGGCCAACCAGAAGCCGCCACGTGGCCCGCCTCCGGTGCACGACCCCCGCGGTGGACCGCGCCCCTGCCCGCGCCCTCAGCGCCTGCCCGCGGCCGCTAGTCGCCTGCCCGCCGCCCTCCGCCGCCTTCCGCCGCTGCCCGCCGCCGCCAAACGCCGCCGGCGATCGCCGGAAACACTGTTCCGGCGTGAACAGTACCCGCAGGCTCCAAATTAACAAGCAAATAGCCCATCTTGACCGTTTTCGCGCGCTGATTCCAAAAACGAGGTCCGTTTTGCCAAATTCTCACTCTAAAAATTGCCGAAGGCCCCCGGAAGAGTATTCTTGGTCCAAATCTCGCGCCGAGCCCAATCTCAATATCCGTTTCGCGCGCAAACACCTCTAAACAACCGATGGGGTCCCCAGATCACCCACGTGATCCAATTTAAGTCCAAAGTCCAACACTTGTGTCCAATCGTGCCCCGAACACCTCCAGCACCCCGCGTAGGCCTCCAGTGGCCACCCCAAAGCACCGCAACGGCTCTGCGGAGATCCAGGGCATCACATCCTCCCCCACTAAAAGAAAGTTTCGTCCTCGAAACTAAAGTCATTCCTCACACGGGATCACACCAACAAGAGGGGTAAATATCCAATCATCCAACACTCAAGCTCCCAAAACAACCAAATACCTCAACCAGGTACAGCTGGGCTAACTGCTCGGCCATCAAGTAGTCTGCACCGGTACAAGCATCTGCCCCTCCCAGGGCCTAAGATAATCCATCCACCAGTCCGTCGACACAAAAGCTCGATCCAAGTACCTCGGTACTCCTAACGTATCCGATATAAGTCCCCCAACTGATCCCGTAGCCTCCGATCTCAAATCCAAACCGTCAGGACGTAGAAGCACATCCCTAACCCTCCGGCATCAATACTCAGCCATGAGTAGTCGAGAGAACCAGACTGTAAAACAACCTTCGCGAAGATCCAATACCCTTGCAGCTCGTAACTCAAATCCCTCAAGCTTGACGGAAGGGTGCCAGCCCCCGATGATCGCTTCATCAAATTCTTAAGGGTCCTCAACTCCCAAACTGGTGTCATGCCCAACAACTCCGATAGGAGAACAGCTAGAAACTCACCACCAAAAAGGGGTATCACCAAGTCCCGATGCCGCCGCAGGTCCCTCAAACACACCGGCAAACAAGCTACTCACCCACTACGAGACATCCGCCTCGCTCACAAGGTCAAAACCAAAGAAGCGAAGATACCCTCAAGCAACCCAGGTACACCAACGCCTCCAGGCCTGGCTCTCACAAGAACCGTCCTCGCAGCATAATCAGCTGCCGCGAAAAGTAAACAACCGAGCTAGCCTAACCATCCTAAGTGCCAAACCAAGCCCCACAAGACCATCAGGCCTACAGGTAAAACCAAGGACTCAACCGCACCGGGCAGGACCCACAACACGTCCCTACGTGCTAAGGATCGGGAATACGACCTCCCGAACACCCGGTAACCGTCCTACCCTTAACCCAATGCAAGGAAGTACATGCACTCCTAACAAAAGACTAGGATGCCCAAATGCAATACAATGCACAAACAATGCCGGTGAATACAGTAAAACCATACCTGCCCCCACAAAGTCTGCTGCTGCAAAATCCTCCACCTGAGTGGCGTAGACCGGACCGCCCTGATCCGGCAACTGCTGATCCGCAGGGTAAAAAGGTGGTGACCCGCTCGCTGGAGCATAAGGCCACTGAGCCGACCACTGCTGCTGGGGCGAAAGAGGAGCCGATGCAGATGAGGGTGCCGCTGAAGTCGAAAGGGGGCACGTAGCTCGAATGTGGCCTGGCTGTCCGCACTTGTAACAACTACCCCACCTCTGATCACAGGTGTGCGACAAGTGAGGTCCTCTACAGAATATGCATCTGTCTCTATCACGAAACCGTGGCCGCCCCGTCTGCTGCTGTCTCTGAGTCTGATGCTGCGACTCCTGCTGCTGTTGCGATGGCCACTGGGATCCGCTAGGCTCTCGCTGCTCCACACGCCCACGGCTAGGTGACTGAGGCCGTGGCGGTCTCCATGAACCAGTCTGTCCCTCATCCTCGGGTGCCGGTCGTTTCCTCACGGAACTCAGTACGACCATCCCGCCTCGCCTTGCCACCTCTGCGTCGCCTCCCTCCACCCAAGAGGCATGCTCGACGGCCTCCTGAAGAGTCTGGTGTCGCTGTGCATGCACAAGGATATAAAGCTCGCTGCGGAGACCTGCCTCGAATAACTCGACCTGATGTGGTCCATC
Source organism: Tillandsia fasciculata (assembly GCA_029168755.2). Lineage (NCBI taxonomy): Eukaryota > Viridiplantae > Streptophyta > Magnoliopsida > Poales > Bromeliaceae > Tillandsia > Tillandsia fasciculata. The sequence continues at coordinate 320,090 of JAQOTM010000137.1, read as the reverse complement.
CCGGGCGACATAGGGCACACAATTAAACAGCCGCATGAACTCCTGATGGTAATCCTGAACTGACCGGTCGCCCTGCTGAATGCTTTTCAAATCATCCTCCAGCTTCCTCTTCACGCTGGTCGAAAAATAGGTATCCACAATCATACGCCGAAACTCGGACCAGGGTAGCTGTCGAGAAATCTGAAACTCCCGTGGCTCCACCCGACGCCACCAGAGGTCTGCATCTCCATCTAGGCAATGTACCGCCATATGAACTCTGTACCTCGGGTCGATGAAGAAATCCCGAAAAATCTTCTCCATCGCTGCTAACCATGTCCCAACCTCCCACGGCTGCATATCTCGCCCCGAGAACCTGGGCGGCCCGCGCTTACAAAACTTAACCAGTTTATCCGCGAAGTCCAGCTCCTCCGCCGGGGTCAAAGGCTGGGCCACGCCCTGAGCCCCACTACTCAAAGATGGCGCCGTCGGCACAAGTGGTTCCACAGGTGGTGCCGGGGTCTCTGACACTGTCGGAGGCGGCGCCCCACCCCGCGCCAGTAGCTGCTCAATCCGCTGCTCCTGCCGGCGGCTGCTCTCCGCCAATTGGGCCACCAAGGCCCTCAGCTCAGCAATCTCAGAAGATCCAGCCTGTCCTCGCTCAACAGGGGGTGTAGGGGCACCCCGGGTAGGAATCCGACGTCGGGGAGGCATCCTGTCAAACAGAGAACCACAGATCAATAACGAAACCGCACTCGACCCAATCTAGCGAAAGTCAAAGGCATCCTCCTATTTTTGCAACTTTATGTTGTCTGCAGCCAACATAACTGTCCCACAAAAATAGGGTATGCCAATCCCTCTCCCTCCCTGGAAGAGTCACAAAAGCACCCGACCAAATTGCCGACTTTCGCATAACGTCACGTCACTCACGTCCTGCCTTCCTAGGGTCTGCCAAAAGCCTAGGGTTTCCTAAGTCCCAACTGACCTATCCCTAAGCTCTGATACCAACTTAATCTGTCACGCCCCGGGTGTAAACCAGAACCCGGGCCCGTCCACAGATCCGCCGTGCATGCGGTATTTCCCACATACACGAAGCGTCGGTAACCTGCTCAGATAAATAATAATAATAAAAGAGCATAATAATCAGAGCTGAAATAAAACTACTGTATCTCAGACAGATGCGGAAGTAAAAGGTACAACAGTAAAATATAATACAGATGTCTCTCCCAGCTCACAACTATAATACAAACAGCTGGCAGAAGCCAGTCCCCAAAAAGAAATACAAAACACTGTCTGAGAAGTCCTGGTACCCCAAAAACTCCAGCTACGACCCTCGGTGGCCCTCTATCTAGTCCGCAATTCGCTTACCTCGATCAGTTGCTGACGGCCCAGCAACTCCCACCGAGGACTCTGCAAAACAAGGGGAAAGAAAGAAACAAGGAAAACAATGGGGGTCAGTACTACTATAAACAGTAGCCTCCCCTAGTGGGTAAAGCCTCAGCTCAGATATGCCCACCAGGTGCTCAGAGGCGAAAAGGGAAAGGAAAAGAAAGGGGATGCAGGTAAATAAAGCAACTGATAAAGTGCTATCCCTAATATGCCTCTAAATGACCAACCAATAAGGATGGGAAAAGTGATGCATCAGAATCAAGTAGCCTGTCATAAAGACCCAATCTGACAGCCAGTGAACACTGGCACTGCCTGCTCTGCTGTCGAACTCAAGAAACCAGCATGGTGCCCGGCGCTCACACCGTGGAACTCAAGAAACCAGCATGGTGCCCGGCGCTCACACCGTGGAAAGCCTACTCCGGAGTGGCACTCGAGGGGAGCGACCCACACGAGTAAAGTATATCACTGTATCAACCATCTCTGTAACCACTGTCTCATAATAGCAGGACTGGATCGAGACTCAAATAAGTGGGAACAACCCTCCACTAAAGTAAGCCCGATCCCCGAACACCCAATCTGATGCAATAGAAACAATCCGGTCAACCACCCAAGATCCGTGGTCGCCGCAACCCCCTGACAAACTCAACCTGTCCCAAATCCCCAATACCTGCCTACACTGTCCAACATACGCTCGAACCTGAGCGATTAAGCCGCTAGTGCCAACAATGAAAGAAGAAAAGAGAAAAAGCATGGTTTCTCCTAAGTCAAGTCCCAAAATAGTGTAGCAGTAAAAGATGGCAATAATTATGTGACCAATTTAATCATGCAGTGTTCCAATATTTGTCCAGTTTCCCAGAATAATCAATTTAGAGAATAAAGGCTAAAGTGACAGTCACATATGATTAATCATCAGTTTTGCAGTCCTCAAATATTATCACATTGTCTCTATGCATACGGTCCAGAACTTAGGCGATTTAAACAAATGATCAATCTAACAATAATTTTCGCGGATCAGATAACCAATAATTTGCTCCCTAAAGCATGCGAGTCTACCAATTAACACATTTAGCATCATCAAATCAGGGGTACTCTGATATTCCTAGTGGGCATAACAAAGGAGAGGAGTACAACAACCACCCACCTGAAGCGCAACTGTCCAAACTCGTACAGTCAGAAAATACCAAAATTCCAAATCCTCGCTCCCACAATTTTAGCACACCCGCAACATTCCTGGTACATCAAGAAGTCCACTAATTACACTAGACTCCCAAATTCAGCACTAAATACCACATACAATCACGAGTACCAAACTGTGAAATTATCACCTGCAGCAAATGTCCAGAAAATTCCAATAAAAATATCACGGCGATCCTTGCGTCGATAGCTTCGAAACGGTACCTTGCACGTCCAAATCGGAGTTCGGTAAGTCAAGATAAAAATTCAGCAAGAGGGCACTCTCATACACTAATCTGGATTAAGGACTGATTACTGTTCACAGAGAAATCATTAATTTTCACCTCGAAGTAAAAATCACAAAAATCCAATAAAAATACGAGCGCGTTCCTTGCGATCCGTAGATGAAAAAGTTGTATAGGCTCGTTTCCGTCGGACGCTCGTGCGCAAAGATATGGCCGAAACACTCCGCTGCTGTCAAGGAATTCCATACAGAAAAAGGGGTCACTTGTTGCCTCGAAAACCGTGCCAAAACCTCGAAACGGGAAAGCGCGACCAAAACGAAAGATGAAGTCCTACCTCTTAGGAGTCCACTGGTGCAAGAATCACAGGAAAATGATGTCGGGGTAGCCCAGGGGAGCAAAAATACGATCGCTGCGCCGAAGAAGAACACTAGGAAGCAACGTCGCGCCGCACCGTAAAATGGGGAACCTCGGGATTCGTGCCTCCAAAACTCTTGAAACTTGGCAGGGAGATCCAGGACTTAGAGATGAAGATTTTTGCTAGAAATGTGCTTGGGCTGAAGAGGCTCGGTTTGGGAGATAAGGGAGAAAGAAGGAGGCTCGGATTGCACTATTTATATAGGCTGAAAAACAAATCACTTAATTCCCTCCATGTCCCCACATTCGGGCGCCTACAGTGCCCAGGCCCACTTTCGGGCGGCTACAGTGCGGCCCGGCCCAAGGATTTCCGGGCGCGCACAGTGCGGCCCGGCCCACCGCACAGCCCAGCCCAGCACTCCCCCAGGCCCCGCTGCACCCGGCGCACCTGCACCAGCCAACGGTGGCGCGCCACGTGGCCCCGACAGCCGTGCACCGCGCACGGTGCGCCGTGCACCGCGCACGTCGCCGGCTGACCCGGGCGTACGGCCACCTGCCCCGGTCACCGTCTCCGCCAGTTGCGTGGACCGAGCGCACCACACCGAACCAATAACCACCTGCCACGTGTCCACTCGGTTCACCGTGCACCCGGGCCCAAACTCCGTGGACCGCGCCTGCTGCGCCGGCCAACCAGAAGCCGCCACGTGGCCCGCCTCCGGTGCACGACCCCCGCGGTGGACCGCGCCCCTGCCCGCGCCCTCAGCGCCTGCCCGCGGCCGCTAGTCGCCTGCCCGCCGCCCTCCGCCGCCTTCCGCCGCTGCCCGCCGCCGCCAAACGCCGCCGGCGATCGCCGGAAACACTGTTCCGGCGTGAACAGTACCCGCAGGCTCCAAATTAACAAGCAAATAGCCCATCTTGACCGTTTTCGCGCGCTGATTCCAAAAACGAGGTCCGTTTTGCCAAATTCTCACTCTAAAAATTGCCGAAAGCCCCCGGAAGAGTATTCTTGGTCCAAATCTCGCGCCGAGCCCAATCTCAATATCCGTTTCGCGCGCAAACACCTCTAAACAACCGATGGGGTCCCCAGATCACCCACGTGATCCAATTTAAGTCCAAAGTCCAACACTTGTGTCCAATCGTGCCCCGAACACCTCCAGCACCCCGCGTAGGCCTCCAGTGGCCACCCCAAAGCACCGCAACGACTCTGCGGAGATCCAGGGCATCACAGAAACCGTGTGTGGGCACCTCTGCCTCACCTTCACAACCAGCACCCGCACCAGCGGATGAATCATCAGTCTCATCCATCTACAAAGAACAACAACGATTATCCTTTGAGCAGGAACAGATTTCGAAGGAACAGAAGAGAATTTCCAATGAGCTTGAGCTCATCACGGCAGCTCATATTACCATAACTAAGAAGGTTAATTCAATGAACAAGCTGGTGAAAAAGATGTTCTCTAAGATGGGTTGCACGAGCTCTGAAGACTCTGAATCTGATGATTGATTACTTTTTGCCTCATTTTCTTTTTCATCTTTTTGTGCAGGATTTTAATCTTTTGTGCAGGATTTCAGTTTTTAGGTGTTTAATGTTCAGTTTTAGTTTCTCTTTTAGTTTTAGTTCTCAGGTTTTTCTTGTATTTGAACTTCTTAACTCTCCTTAAATTTTGTATTTTTGGCTTAGTTTGTGACAAAAAGGGGGAGAGAGTAGAGAACTTTGTGAGAATTTTGACAACTTTGAACTTTGAGACTTTGACCACTTTGACTTTCGTGAAAGGTAAGTATCACAACTTCTGGTTATCTTGTGATTTGTTGCATGTCCCTACTAACTATTCGACTAACTATTTGGACATGTATTATTACTAACAAGTTGTTTGATTACTAACAAAGCAAAGCTATGACATTTGGAATCTTATTGCTTAGAAGATATGTCAATGTTTGATTGTGATCTTATTACATATCGGAATTACTGAATGTCATGATGAGTATAAACTCTATCTCTGTTAGGTTTTGTATGCTAAATATTCTTGAGGTATCTAACGATTTCTTTGTCAAGAATGATTTCTTTTTGCAGAGAGTACAGATGTCTAAGTCTAGAGTCTGTTTTAGGAGTTTATCTCATGTATTTAATTTTTGGATCTCCATTGTAAATTTTTGTTGTATGGTGATAGCAACAAAAATATCTTTTTGAATTTTCTTTAGTGGATTTGTGTTTTGTCACGAAACCGCCAAAGGGGGAGATTGTTACGGAATTTGAGTTGGCGTATTTCGTGAAAGTGTTAAGTCTTGAAGATTGAAGATGAAAGAAGTTTGGATCATATACCTCAATCTCAAGAAAGAAGAATTCAAAAGGATCAGGTATGTTTAACTAAAGATTTTTGGTGATCCGAATACTTCTTATAGTGTAGAAACACTTGGAAGAATTTTTTATTGCATAAAAATCAAAAACTGGACATGGGACATGTTCAGGATCCGGATCAGACTTCCAATCCGGATCCCGAAGGGTGGTTGTTCATTGGCAAATCCAATCCGGATCAAGGGCCAATTCCGATCCGGATCCCGAACATGGGATTTTGCTGAATTGTATGAACGATCCGGATCGGGCTTTGCGATCCGGATCCCGAACCCTGTTTTTCTGGAATTGTCTTTCTCGCTACGACGATCCGGATCACAGTAAATCCGATCCGGATCGCCGTCGTAAAAATTTCCAGAAAAGGTTAGTTTTTGATCCTTATCTTCTTCCAATGGTTTCTAACCTATAAATAGACCCTTTATTCATTTTTAGGGTATCCGAAAAATCGGGACATAATAGAAAAATACGACCGAAAGAGAAAAATCCACATATAGAGAAGAAAGGAAATCAATAGATTTAATTCTATGTTTCTTCATCTATATTGATTGATTTGATTCTAGGTTTTCCAAACTCAGATTTTGAGTAGAATCAAATCAATGAATACTTAGATGGTATTTCCGATCTATTTCTAATCTAAGTATTCGGCGGATCATCACCACCCAAAAAACAACGATTTACCCTAAATCGGCGCGTGGACTCGCGTGGCCTTGTGGATTCAAGGTGCAACCGCTCTCGTGGATTCGGAGCGAGGTACGTTCGTGGATTCGAAGCGTGCTACTGGGTGAAGACCGTGGATTCGGTCGGACGTCGTGGACTCGACGTTGGACGCTGTGGATTCAGCGTTGGGCGCAGATCGTGGATTCGAGAAGCGTCGTGGAGCGAGCGGAGAAGATCTACTAGGAGCGTATGGTAAAAGGTTGAGTCGTCTGTGAGTACGTTATATCACCTTGTACGTGTGCTAATTCTAGTGGATTTCACCGTGTTATCGGTCCCGTGGTTTTTTTACTCCGGTTTGGAGTTTTTCCACGTAAAAATCTTGCGTGTTCATTTTAATTTCCGCATTGGGTTTTATTGCGCAATGATTTTTTGAGTGTTTATTGTTTACACCTATTCACCCCCCCTCTAGGTGTTTTTTTCCCTATTTAGATCCTATATTACATACAACCCAACAGTGGATCCCTACCTGTCTTTGGAGAGTAGCTGTTTTTCCCTCCTTAGAGATTTGTAGTATAGTCAGTAGATTATTTTACTTTTGCTTTTGAGAGATTTTTATAGTGAGGATCTGACTTGTACTGAGAGCCTGTACACTGATGTATTATTTTTGAGTTACCTCCCTCTTTGAGCTTATGATTGTATATTCAGAGGATATTGTATGAGGATTTACTTGGGGAGATGGATATTTGTATCATTATTGCCAGTTGTATAGTGAGCGGATTTTAGTTTTACAGCAGTTTTATTTTACAGCTCTGATATCTATTTAGCTATAGTAGTTTTTCTTTGCAGGTTAGACGCTTCGCCTATGCGGAGTTCTGTATAGACGGCGGATCTGTTGGCGAGCCCGTGTCGCAGTTTCGACCCCGGGACGTGACATTTGGACTATAGCCTGCATGAGCCACATTGAGCTCGACAGAGATGCGCGGATACTTTCCTCGGTGGGGTCGCGCCCCTCGAGTGCCACTCCGGAGCTGGGCCTAATATTTGCTATCGCGACTTGTCGACGCAGTCCCTTTGGCTGGGCCAATTTTGGTAGTCACGGACGCCCTACGTAAGTCCGGTCCTTTTTGGATGTAACGACAGTAGGTAGGCGCAGGTTTGACTGGGCCCTATGTGGCAGTCAGTGTAGATTGGGTGATTACAGTTGAGGGATAGTATATGCATCATGTTCCTTTCTGTTCTATTTCTTGAGCATTTAGATAGAGGCATAGTAGCGGTAGAGTTTATTTTTCCAGCTTTTCCTTCCAGCACTGCATTTGTTACTTTATGCCTCTAATAGACTTAGTGGGCAGACCATCGGGCTTGTTGGCGGTACCCACTGAGAACTACTGTGGGATGTAGTTCTCACACCCGCTGTGGTGTCTTTTTCCCCAGGGACTTCTACTCCTATTCCTGCTGCTTCATTTGCTGATCCTGCTGATCGAGGTAAGGGAGTCGCAAACTAGATCCCTACCAGTCGTCTTCCCGAGAGAGTAGATGTACCCCATTTTGGTGATGTATTTGTACTGTCAAGGTTTCCTTTTGGGACTTTTCATGTATATTTCTTTTACTTTTGAGAGACATGTATTTGTGAGGACTTGGCTTGTATATGTGGGGAGTTGTATCTATTTTATTTTCAGCAGTTACTTTTCAGCTCTGATATCTGTATAGTGTAGTTGATCTTTTGCAGGATGACTTACGTGAGAGCGGTGATTTTTAGCGAAAGTCCTGATTGGATTCTAAACTCATCCAAGGGATGGGATGAGTGATCGACATGTCTTCTCTCGGTGGCGACTATGTTGGCTGCAGATAACATAGTGCTACAGGAAAGGGGACATGCCTTTGACTTTCGCTAGATTGGGTCGAGTGTTGTTTTGGTTCTGTTTCTTCTTTCTCAGGTGAGCGATGCCTCCGCGACGCAGGATGTTGACGCGTTCGCAGCCTTCTTCCTCTGAGCCCGAGCAGAATGAGTCGGGCCAGGGGCAGCTGAGTGAGGTACAGGAGCTTCATGCCCAGATGGCCCTGATGTCAGAGGCTGTTCGACGCTAGGAGGAGGTTTCTCGGCGCCAGGAGGAGCTTCTCGGCGCCAGGAGAAGGCCATGGGCCGGATGATGCATATGTTGGAGCAGATGGCACAGCCAGTTGTAGCACCCCCAGAGAGTTCCCCCGTACCCTCTTCGCCTGTTGTGGTACCCCCTGTTGCACCGGCGGCACCGGCAGCCCCTATTACGCCGGTTTCCAGCAGACCGCCGTCTAGGTCGGCGGGACCTTTGACCCCTGCAGAGCAGCGAGAGGTAGTTGATTTGTTGATAAGGTTCCGTCAGTTTGACCCACCTCGTTTTTCGGGACAGAGTGCAGAGCCGTGGGAGGCAGAGACATGGATCACGGCTATGGAGCGACATTTTGAAAGCCTGTTTATCGAGGAGCGGTTTCAGGTTCTACTGGCGATGAACTTTTTGGAGCACAACGCCGAGGCCTGGTGGCGGCGTGTTCGACTTGTTGGTCCACCCGGGACCCAGCTTCTTACTTGGGCAGAGTTTCGCAGTCTACTTCTTGGAGCTTTCTTCCTGGAGAGTGTTAGACAGAGGTTGGAGGAGGAGCTGAAAAATCTCCGACAGGGAGATCGTCCCGTGCACCTGTACATCGCAGATTTCAAACGACTGTTGGCCTATGTACCTCATGTGGCCAGGGACGAGGCGCATCGGATTTACATGTTTGAGCGTGGGTTGCGCCGGAATCTTTACCAGTTTGTTCGTTCGTGCCGATTGCAGACTTTGGATGCTTCTATGAAGCAGGCACTCTATGTTGAGCGTGGGGAGGCTGTGATGGACGAGGTGGCTCCCGCTCCTGCAGTGATTCCGGGGGCGAAGCGCTCAGCACAGATGGATGAGGAGCAGTCAAGTTGTCAGGGACCCCCGAGACCTCCATAATTCTATCCTCAGGGTCGTGGGTTTCAGGGGCGCCAGAGATCAGGAGCACCCCGTCAGCCTCAGCAGCAGCAGCAGCGTCGACCGCCTCGGCAGCAGCAGCCTTCGCAGCAGCAGCAGACCCAGCGACAGCCGCGCCAGGACCGATGTGTTATCTGTGGAGGGTCGCACCCACCGAGCCAGTGTACTCAGAGGCAGGGCCGTTGTTTTCGTTGCGGGTAGACTGGCCACTTCCAGGCGTCGTGCCCCAGGGCCGGCTTTCCAGCCCCTTCCTCGGCCTCAGCACCCTCTATTTCTCTTCAGACAGCGGGACCCTCTGCAGCCTACGGTAGGCCCGATCATGCTTCTTCTTTGCGACAGCCAGAGCGACGACCTCCAGCGCCGAGCGGGCGAGTCTATGCCGCTCAGGTTGAGGATGCTTCAGCGGCTGACCACGTCGTCACAGGTATTATTTTGATTTCTGTAGTTCGTGCTCGAGCTCTTTTTGATACCGGTGCATCACACTCATTCATCAGTAGAGCATTTGCATCCCTACATGGTATAGAGGTAGTTTCTTTATCGCATGCATTAGAGGTTCAGATTCCAGATCATATTTTCCATGTCGAGGAGTGTTGTAGGGATTGCCCTGTACAGTTGGGACCCTGGATCTTGCCGGCAGACTTGCTTGTCTTGCGGCAGCTCCAGGATTTTGATGTTGTAATTGGTATGGATTGGTTGTCGCGGTATTTTGCCACCATCGACTGCCGAGAGAGGACTGACCCTCCGCGAGCCTGGACAGGAGGAGTTCGTCTACAGAGGCTGGCAAAGTACCTTGTTTGCGGTGACTGTTTCTGTGACGCCCCACTTCCCAGGGGGTCACCCATCCTAGAACTACTCTAGCTCTAGCACGCTTAACTCTCATGTTCCTCTTGGATCTTGCTACCATCCAAAATGCTATAGCCGGGTTAGAGATTTAGTCCTATTATATCATTTATATAGAGGACTAATCCAAATTCCGGGGGTGTCACATTCTTCCCCCCTTTAAGCCCTGACGTCCACGTCAGGCTCAAGCACACTCACAAGCACCAGGCGATGTGAGACTCGTCTCGCTAGCCTTAGCCGACCTTGTGAGGAGCTGCACTCCACTCACAACGGTCATTAGCCGGGGAGCCTCGCTCTACCCGCTATATAACCTTGGCTCAGCCGAGACTCATCTCACATTTCCGGCTGGTGAATGTCTCTGATACCAACTGTGACGCCCCACTTCCCAGGGGGTCACCCATCCTAGAACTACTCTAGCTCTAGCACGCTTAACTCTCATGTTCCTCTTGGATCTTGCTACCATCCAAAATGCTATAGCCGGGTTAGAGATTTAGTCCTATTATATCATTTATATAGAGGACTAATCCAAATTCCGGGGGTGTCACAGTTTCTTCGGCGAGGGCTAGGCGGATGATGAGCAGAGGTTGTACCGCCTTCTTGGCGACTATTGTAGAGGTGCCTATGGCGGCACTGGGACTCGAAGATATCCCTATTGTCCGCGAGTTTCCAAATGTGTTTCCCCCTAAGTTGACGACTATGCCGCCGGAGAGGGAGATAGAGTTTGTGATTGATGTGATTCCAGGAACCGCACCAATCTTAAAGGCACCTTACAGGATGGCACCTACCGAGTTGAGAGATCTGAAGGCCCAGTTACAGGATCTGATGGAGGGGTTTTATTAGACCCAGTGTATCTCCATGGGGAGCGCGGGTGTTGTTTGTGAAGAAGAATGATGGATCGCTTAGATTATGTGTGGATTGCAGGGAGCTGAACAAAGTGACCATCCGGAACAAGTATCCTTTACCACGGATTGATGATTTGTTCGATCAGCTGCAGGGAGCATCGGTGTTCTCGAAGATTGATCTCCAGTCCGGTTACCACCAGCTGAGGGTGAGGGCCGAGGACATCCCCAAGACGGCTTTTAGATCCCGGTATGGGCATTATGAGTTCACTGTAATGCCTTTTGGTTTGACTAATGCCCCTGCTGCATTTATAGATTTGATGAACCGGGTATTTCAGCCGTACTTGGACCAGTTTGTGGTTGTATTCATCGACGACATCTTGATTTACTCCCGGAGTGATATGGAGCATGAGGAGCACTAGAGGATAGTGCTGCAGCTTCTGCGTGAGAAGAAGCTGTATGCCAAGTTTAAAAAGTGCGAGTTCTGGTTTCGGAAGATTGCATTTTTAGGCCATATTGTATTAGCCGCAAGAGTGGCAGTGGACCCGACGAAGATTGATGTTGTTCGGGATTGGCCGAGACCGACGACGGTTTTTGAGGTTCGAAGCTTTTCGGGCTTAGCAAGTTATTATCGTCGGTTTGTGGAGGGCTTTGCGAAGCTCTCTACCTCCCTGACCAGTTTGACTAGGAAGGGGACAAAGTTTGTTTGGACTGAGCAGTGCCAGCAGAGCTGAAGAGGAGCTGAAGAGGAGATTGATTTCAGCACCGATTCTAGTATTGCCAGTGATGTATGATGGATTTGTGATCTACAGTGACCTCTCACAGCGGGTTGGGTTGTGTTCTGATGCAGCATGGTAGGATAATTGCTTATGCTTCACGACAATTAAAGGATTATGAGAAGAATTACCCTACGCATGATTTGGAGCTTGCAGCGGTTGTGTTTGCTTTGAAACTGTGGCGGCATTACCTCTACGGAGAGCACTGCGAGATCTATACTGATCACAAGAGTCTGAAGTACTTGTTTACTCAGAAGGAGCTGAACTTGAGGCAATGCCGGTGGTTAGAGTTACTGAAGGATTATGATGTGAGCATCTTATATCATCCCGGCAAGGCCAATGTTACGACAGATTCTTTGAGCAGGAGGTCAGTGCAAAGTCTGAGTATGATGATCACGCGACAAACCGCTAGTTGAGCAGATGAGGCGTTTACAGATTGAGGTGTATCCCCTGGGGTCTCTGCTAGACTTATGTCTATAGTCGTGCAGCCCACTATGTTGGACAGGATTAGGGAGACACAGAGTGAGGACCCCCACTTGACGACGATCAGAGGACAGATTCAGACAGATCAGATAGGGGATTTTTCAGTGGATACCTCGGGAGTACTTCGATACAAGGACCGAGTGTATGTGCCTATGGATTCCAAGATCAGAGACCAGATTTTGAGAGAGGCCCATTATACACCTTATATCATTCATCCTGGTGTTGCTAAGATGTATAAGGACCTCAAGGCACACTTTTGGTGGTCCGAAATGAAGCGAGATATTGAGAGATTTGTGGCTCACTGTTTAACTTGTCAGCAGGTGAAGGCCGAGCACCGTGTTCCTGCTGGCAAGTTACAGAATCTTCCAATTCCCGAGTGAAAGTGGGATCACATCACCATGGATTTTGTTACGGGACTGCCGAGGGCGCAGAGTTGAGCCGACGCGATCTGGGTTATCGTGGATAGACTCACCAAGTCCGCTCACTTTCTACCAGTACAGGTGACTTGGCCATTGGAGCGACTGGCGCAGTTGTACTTGGATGAGATGGTGAGGCTTCATGGTGTACCCGCATCGATTGTATCAGATAGGGACCCGAGATTTGTATCGCATTTTTTGGAAAATCTACAGACAGCCTTGGGGACACAGCTCCGGTTAAGCACAGCATTCCACCCACAGACTGATGGGCAGTCTGAGCGCACCATACAGATCCTCGAGGACATGTTGAGAGCGTGCGTACTGGATTTTGGAGGAGGGTGGTACCGACACTTAGCATTGGTTGAGTTTGCGTACAACAACAGCTATCAAGCGAGCATTCAGATGGCTCCGTTTGAAGCGTTGTATGGACGCAAGTGTCGATCGCCCTTGTATTGGAGTGACGTGGGTGAGCGGAGGACTTTGGGACCTGATTTACTGCTGGAGGCAGAGGAGAAAGTCAGATTAGTTCGCCGACATCTTGAGACAGCCCAGAGTCGTCAGAAAAGCTACGCTGATACTCGGCGGTGAGACCTAGAGTTCCAGGTTGGTGATCATGTCTTTTTGAAGGTCTCGCCTTCGAAAGAGGTTCGGAGATTTGGAGTTCGTGGGAAGCTCAGTCCCCGCTTTATTGGACCCTTCGAGGTACTTGAGAGAGTAGGCCCTGTGGCTTAACGAGTTGCCCTTCCTCCACGCCTGGCCGGAGTTCATGATGTTTTCCACGTCTCAGTTCTGAGAAAATATGTTTTCTATCATTCACACGTGATTGACTTCACTTCCTTGGAGATCGGCAAGGACCTTTTATATGAGCGCCCGTTGCGAATTCTAGCCCGTGAGGTGAGGGAATTGCGCAACCGGGCTATTCCGTATGTGAATATCTTGTGGAGCAATCACAAGGAGCGTGAGGCTACTTGGGAGCTAGAGACGGTGATGAGAGATACCTATCCCTTCCTGTTCGAGGCTTCCGGCTGAGGTACGTCTGTTTGGTTTTCTTAGTTTCGAGGACGAATTTTTTTTTTAGTGGGAGAAGATGTAGTAACCCCGATCCCCGTGTAGCTTCTCCCATGACGCGTGATGTAGAACACCTATTGTTGGTGTGTGGGACCCGCAACGCGTCAAACGGGCGCGTTGGACGAACTAAGTGAGGCTTCGGGATTGAGCCTGCCTTCTGACTGTTATTGTCGGAATTTAGAAAGGGCTTTAGGCTAATCCGAGGCCATATTTGGATTCAGCGCGGAAAAACGTCGAAAATCGGCTATTTACTTGCCTTTTTCGGGGTCCGGATGCCCAAAAACGGACCCCTAGAAGTTTTTCGCGCATTTTGGTGCATGGGGGAAGCCGTGGACCGGCCTGGTGCCACGTGGCAGCACCGGATTGGCCTGCGCACGCGGCGCGGTCCACGGAGAGTGGCGCTGGTGCATGGGTCGAGTGCGGGGGACACGTGGCGGCTTCTGGTTGGCGGGCTCACGTGGCGAGGTCCACGAACGCGCGCGGGGGTGTGTTACGGAATTTGAGTTGGCGTATTTCGTGAATGTATTAAGTCTTGAAGATTGAAGATGAAGAAACTTCGGATCGTATACCTCAATCTCAAGAAAGAAGAATTCAAAAGGATCAGGTACGTTTAACTAAAGAATTTTGATGATCCGAATACTTCTTATAGTGTAGAAACACCTGGAAGAGGTTCTAATTGCTTATTCATCAAAAACTGGACATGGGACATGTTCAGGATCCGGATCGTGGCTTTCAATCCGGATCCCGAAAGGTGTTTGTTCATACACTGGTTCAATCCGGATCGCAGCACTCTCTGATCCGGATCCCGAACACTAGTTTTACCTGTGTGCTTCTTCGATCCGGATCAGGAATTGCAATCCGGATCCCGAACATGATGTTCTGGTAAAACTGTATGAACGATCCGGATCGGGGACTACGATCCGGATCCCGAACAGGCAATTTTCTGGAAATCGTGGTTTGTGCTTCTGCAATCCGGATCGCCAAATCCAATCCGGATCGCCGTCGGTAAAACTTTCCAGAAAAGGCTGTTTTTGATCCGAATATTCTTCCTAGGGTTTCTAACCTATAAATAGCCCTTATTTCATTTCTAGGGCATCCGCAATAGATCGGCTGGTTAAGAAAAGATAGCCGAAAAGAAAAATCCACATATAGAGAAGAAAGGAAATCATTAGATCTATTCTATGTTTCTTCATCTATATTGATTGATTTGATTCTAGGTTTTCCATACTCACATTTTGAGTAGAATCAAATCAATGAATACTTAGATGGTATTTCCGATCTATCTTTAATCTAAGTATTCGGCGGATCATCACCACCCAAACAAACAACGATTTACCCCAAAATCGGCGCGTGGACTCGCGTGGCCTTGTGGATTCAAGGTGCAACCGCTCTCGTGGATTCGGAGCGAGGTGCGTTCGTGGATTCGAAGCGTGCCATTGGGTGAAGACCGTGGATTCGGTTGGACGTCGTGGACTCGACGTTGGACGCTGTGGATTCAGCGTTGGGCGCGGATCGTGGATTCGAGAAGCGTCGTGGAGCGAGCGGAGAAGATCTACTAGGAGCGTATGGTAAAAGGTTGAGTCGTCTGTGAGTACGTTATATCACCTTGTACGTGTGTTAATTCTAGTGGATTTCGCCGTGTTATCGGTCCCGTGGTTTTTTACTCCGGTTTGGAGTTTTTCCACGTAAAAATCTTGCGTGTTCTTTTATTTTTCCGCATTGGGTTTTATCGCGCAATGATTTTTTGAGTGTTTATTGTTTACACCTATTCACCCCCCTCTAGGTGTTTTTTCCCCTATTTAGATCCTTATTAACCTAAACCCAACAAGTGGTATCAGAGCGGGAATAGGGTTGTAAACAATGGTTGAAGGTGGAAACATCAATCGACCCCCTTTCTTTGATGGAACAAATTATGCGTACTGGAAAGTACGGATGAAAGCTTTTTAATTTCCATCGACGAAAGGGTGTGGCAATCAATTGAATTAGGATGGTCTAATCCAACTGAAATTTTAGATGATGTTCGCACCTTAAAACCTAGGTCGAAATGGACCAAGGAAGAGATAGACTTATCTTCTTACAATGGCAAAGGGATTAATGCTCTATTTAATGCTTTGTCACAAACTGAGTTCTCTCGCGTCTCGGCATGTGAGACTGCGAAAGAAATCTGGGATGTTCTTCAAGTTACGCATGAGGGAACTAACTTAGTGAAGATTCAGAAACTGCAAATGCTCACGAGCAAGTTTGACTCTATCTCTATGGCAGAGAATGAATCCTTCACTGACTATTACACACGATTGCAAGACATCGTGAACTCATGTGCTAACTTGGGAGAGAAGATTCCAGAATTTAAAGTTGTAAGAAAAATTCTAAGAACTCTTCCTGAACGATTTCGCCCGAAGGTCGCAGCCATTGAAACAATTAAACACCCGGACGAAATGCGTGTAGAAGAATTAGTAGGTGCTTTACAAACTTATGAAATGACTTTTCCTACTAACTATTCTTCTGGAAAGGCATCCTCTTCTAAGTCTTCAGGTTACGCATTGAAATCAACTAAAGAAGAAGACGCGGATTCATCCTCCTCGGACGACGACGAGAACATTTCTATGGAGGACTTTGAGAAGCAGCTCGCTCTCTTGACAAGGAAGTTTCGCCGCAACTTTCGAAGGGGAAATTCAAGCAAAACTCAATCCTTCGGAAAGTCGAAGAAAGGCAAGGGTCCTTCAAGCACAAGTCAAGAAAGCAAGAGAACTTCTCAAAGGATAAGAAAAGTTCTGAGGGACAAGTTCAGTGTTTCAAATGTCGAGGCTACGGCCACATAGCAACGGAATGTCCCAACAAGAATCCGGCTAAGAAGAAAGCGATGCAAGTCGTTACTTGGGATGACAACTCCACGTCAAATGAGTCATCGTCAAGTGATGAAGAAGACAACGCGACAGCTTTCCACGCGTCCACCACATCTTCTCCCTTCATGTGCTTAATGGCAAGTACATCCGACTCACTGTCCAACTCCACTGTTGAAAAGATTGCAACGGACGATGAATCAGATGATTCGGAAGGTGAAGATTTTGTTTTAGCCTACCATAAGCTTTTGAGGGATTCAAAGAAACTGGCTAAGCAAAACAAGGGGTTGAAAGAGAGATTGCAGGATCTTGAAGATGAAGTAAAAAGAGTAACCTCTATCTCAACCGATCTTGAAGTGGAAAGGGACAATCTGATTAAGACAAATGTTTCCCTTCAAGAGTCCAATGAGCAATTCGAGAAGAATTATATGGATATGGTGAACAAAGCGAATTACTTCTTGAAGCTCTACGGCGAGGCTCGACAGGAAAAATTGGAAATGACAGAGACCATACGCCAACTAAAGGATGACTTACAGAGATTTTCTTCTGGAAGGAGTAAGTTGGACAGACTTCTTGGTCTCGGTCAAAGAAATAAGTTCGGCCTCGGATACACTCAAACTGGAGACATTCCAAGTTCGAGTGGTACAGTATTTGTGCCTCAGTCGGTATCTCCTCCTCCGACACCGGTGTTCACGACAAGCAACGACAACAACCTACTACATCCTCCTCGGAATCGACAAGAACCAAGGTATGTTTTCGTTGTGGCATTTCAGGGCACATAAGAAGAAATTGCAAGACGGAAGCCAAACGCACACCTCAAGCACATCTTGCAATGACTACCAAAAGGGCTATTCCTCGAAAACAACTGCAATTCATTCAAAGGAAAAGAGCCTTGGTAGTACACCGCTCAAGACGACATCATCAAGGAGCAGCAATTCTTCAAGCAAGACGCTCTCACCTAGGAAATCAACTTCACGACCATTACCGACGCACTTCAAAAAGGTTTGGGTGCGCAAAGGTGAAATCTTTCCCTGTCTTGCTACCAATGTTTCCTTGCATGCATATGATAGTTCGTCTTGGTACCTGGATAGCGGGTGTTCCCGTCATATGACCGGCGATAAAAACTGTTTTCAAACATTTGAGAAAAACTCCGGAGGACTTGTTGTTTTCGGAGATGGTCGGTCTTCCAAAATTGTTGGAAAGGGAACGGTAGCTATTCCAGATGGCCCGGTTCTAGATAATGTGTTATTTGTTCATGGCCTTAAGACTAACCTCATAAGCATAAGTCAACTGTGTGATAGTGGTTATTCAGTTAATTTTTCATCTGATAAATGCACTGTAACTGACATGAACCATGCTTTCTTTTTAAAGGGGGTTAGATCAGAAAACAACTGTTATGTAGTTCCTTCTAAGATTTCTGAAAAATGTAACCTAGCATCTTTGAAAAATGAAACACTTTGGCATGAAAGGCTAGGTCACATAAACTTTAAGGAACTTGCTAGAATTTCAAATAAAGATGTGGTCAAGGGGGTTCCGAAACTTTCTTTTGAACAAAACCTTGTGTGTGGCGGTTGCCAAAAGGGAAAACAGTCTAGGACTGCACACAAGAATTTGAACCACATAGGTACAAAACGGCCTTTGGAACTTTTGCATATGGACTTAATGGGGCCAACTCGTCAACCATCTCTGGGAGGTAAATGGTATATTTTCTTGTTGGTTGATGATTTTTCTAGATATACTTGGGTAGCTTCTTAAAAGAAAAAGCTGATACTTTTGATTCTTTTCTCGAAATCTGCAATCGTATTATGATAGAAAAGAATGATAGGATTACTCGAGTTAGGAGTGATAGAGGTGGGGAATTCATAAATTCCAAATTCATTGATTTTTGCATTCTAATGGCATTAAACATGAATTCTCCGCACCTTACACACCTCAACAAAATGGTGTAGTCGAGCGCAAAAACAGGGTCGTACAGGAAATGGCACGTGTTATGCTTCACAGCCGGAACTTACCTTTTTATTTTTGGGCTGAAGCGGTGAACACTGCTGTTTATGTTATCAATCGCGTGTATTTGCGCCCGGGGACTTTGAATACACCATATGAACTTTGGTTTTGTAGAAAACCTAACATCAAATATTTTCGCATCTTTGGGAGTCGGTGTTTTATTTTACGTGATCGTGAGAATCTTGGAAAATTTGACTCTCGAAGTGACGAAGGGATTTTCTTAGGTTATTCTACAAACAGCAGAGCATATCGAGTTTTTAACTTAGAATCTAAGACGATCGTAGAATCGATAAATGTTAAGGTAGATGAAGCTTTTCATTTTGAATCTGAAAAATCTACCCTCGATATCTCTCTTGATGATGATACACCTGCTAATGCATCTTCTTCTAACAATTCTTTCGATAATAATGTTGATGCATCTAACGGTTCTTCAAGCTTATCTGATGTGCAGGAATCATCTCGTGTACCTCCGCCTACTCCTCTACCTCAAACGTTACGCATCTCCAAGGATCACCCTGAATCGAACATAATTGGAGATCCACAAGAAGGAGTTAGAACACGGAGACAATTGGTTTGCGGATTTGCATGCTATGTATCTCAAATCGAACCAAAGAATGTTGATGAAGCTCTCCAAGATGATTATTGGATTAAAGCAATGCAGGAAGAGCTCCATCAATTCGAGCGAAACAAAGTCTGGGAATGACGAAGCCTCCGAAGCAACACAATGTGATAGGTACCAAATGGATCTTCAAGAACAAGAAAAACGAAGAAGGTACTATCATCAGGAACAAAGCAAGGTTAGTTGCTCAAGGCTATTCTCAAGTAGAAGGTATAGACTTTGATGAAACTTTCGCCCCTGTAGCTAGACTCGAGTCCATTCGTATATTGTTTGCGATCGCTTGTCATTTTAAAATCAATTATTTCAAATGGACGTTAAGAGCGCCTTTTTAAATGGATTTTTAAATGAGGAAGTTTATGTAGCTCAACCGAAAGGTTTTGTGGATCATAAACTACCTAACCATGTTTTTCGTCTGAAAAAGGCTCTTTACGGTCTGAAACAAGCACCGCGAGCATGGTACGAAAGGTTGACAAAGCACCTTTTGGAAAAGGGCTACACTCGAGGGGGAGCTGACAGGACTCTCTTTGTGAAGCATTATCAAAACAATTTCATAGTTGCTCAAATCTATGTCGATGACATTGTTTTTGGAGCAACGAGATATAATGATGCTTCTAAATTCGCGGAGACCATGGAAAGCGAATTTGAGATGTCCATGATGGGCGAATTGAATTATTTTCTTGGATTACAAGTTAAACAAAACGATGAAGGAATTCACTTGTGTCAATCCAAGTATGCACTGGAGTTGGTCAAAAAGTTTGATCTTGAAAATTCTAAGGATTTTCCGACTCCAATGGGAACTAGCCATAAGGGACTTGGAAGTGAATCACAAAGTGAGAATGTAGACGAGAAACTGTACCGCAGTATGATTGGAAGTCTACTATATCTCACGGCTAGTCGCCCGGATATATCCTTCAGTGTTGGGATTTGTGCGAGATATCAATCAGCACCGAAGGAGGTTCACCTGAAAGCGGTGAAACGGATCATCCGGTATATCAAAGGTACAATCAATTTCGGAATTTGGTATCCTATGGGAACGACTTTGGATATTGTTGGATACTCAGATGCCGATTGGGCTGGATCGGTGGATGACCGGAAAAGCACGAGTGGTGCATGCTTCTATCTTGGCCACTGCCTTGTTGCATGGCACAGTAAAAAGCAGAACTGCATAGCACTCTCGACTGCCGAAGCGGAGTACATTTCTGCAGGAAGTTGTTCAACCCAATTGATTTGGATGAAAAGCGTGTTGAGCGATTTCCGAATTTCAACATCTTCGGTAACCATTTTATGTGACAACACTAGTGCTATTAACATTTCTAAAAACCCTGTGTTGCACTCTAGAACAAAACATATTGAACTTAGATATCATTTTCTTAGAGAGCTAGTTGAATCAAACATTCTTCAACTGTCATATATTTCAACTGAGGATCAATTAGCTGACATCTTAACAAAACCTTTGGATCAAAAACGTTTTATTCACTTGCGTAAAGCAATTGGCATGCTTTCCTTGAAATAAACTCTTTTGAAACCTTTGCTTAGATTAGGTTTTGTTTTTGTTTTTTTTTGTTTTGTTCTTTATCTATGTTCTGTACATAGCACACTAATTGAGCATAAATCATAATTGACTTTAATTGCATCCTTTTATGCATTTAGAAATTTATTATGTTTTTGATGTCATAATGTTTCAATGTTGCAATGATCATTTACGTTAATTAAACCATCTTTTGTGATCAAAGTCAATTTCTCTCTCAATGATCTCTTGGTATAGTCATTATCATATTTGATTGCTTAGTCGAGTATGAATTCGAGATCAATGGTTTGGTTGAATACTTTATATATTAATAATTGATAGCCAATTGAGGGGGAGTCAATGAAATGTGAAATGCTCAAAAGATGTGGAAAGAGTTACATCCCAATGAGGAGTGTGAAAACTACCACCACATGGAGAAAATGAAAGAAAAAGGAACTCCATGAATGAAAAGCAAACTTTTGTTTGGAAAAATGTTGATGAAACTTCATATTGAAATACTACTCAGTATTTCATGGTTGGTATAAGGTGGGATTTTTGATAAAATGCTCAAAGAGCCACTCCTTCAACAATTATGTCGATATATTATTTAACTTATCTGGGATTTCAAATCTATTGATTG